>OY720633.1:150703224-151246559 GCA_963169105.1 Ceriagrion tenellum | reverse complement strand
ATCATGCCAAAAGTGATGTTAGTACTGCGTGGCAGATTAAAAAACAACCATTAATCAACTAATCAGATACTCTACCTTTCGACTAACCTTCTTCAAAGTCTCATTTGCTTCCATTATGGTCTCTTATCGATCGTGGGAGGGACAACAACCTGTCTGTTCTGGAGTCTATTTTTCTAATTTAATTCTTATGATCTCATCTACCGCATTATGATGGAGTTCGTAAGGCATTGATAACTTCGTCAGAAAATACCTCGTCAGAAAATACTTCGTCACTTTGACTGTATTCACACTAATCGATCAACCCCTTTCTCCCAATCAATTCACTCTCATCTTATATCACTCTTCAATGAATAGCGATGTACTTAGCCAATAGAAACAAAACTCGCGCACACCAATCCATAAATTGATCATTTGCTTCGCATCCGGCGAACTCGTTGCTTATCCTAAATCGAGAGTTCTTATCAAAAACGCTTCTTGATTCCTTCATACCCATCACCCATAAGTGTGGCATGCTGGCACACCAGTACCATAAAGTTTCGCCGAGCGAAGGAGCACAAAACTATGGATTTCCATCTCGGATCCACAGACAAGCAACAATCTGAGAATATTCTCAAAACAAAAGCTTGCATTTTGTCGCACACTGTGGTTTTTGTTTTTCCTGTTATTTTTAACTAATTAATTGTTCGTTGAATCCAATTGAAGATCTGAGTTGCTGTTTTTGGCGGTTTTATAAATACTACAAAATATATAATCGTTCGTTCATTCACTCAGACCGCTCAGCGGCAAATACACACATAAATGTTTATACAGAAAGGTAGAAAGAAAGTGGATAGGAACACATAAAATTTGCGAACACAATGGTGGTTTGAAGATGTAATGATGGCCGATTCCAATCAGAAAAAATTCGACTGGACCGGGAATCGAAACACGGACCTTTGGATTTCGCGTCCAATGCTCAGACCACCAAGCTACCCAGTCTACTAAGAGTCCATTGGAATCGGCTGTTTATAGGAACAAACACTCCCCAAGGCATGACGCTAATTCTGACATACCCAGGCTTTGCTGCCTTGTCATACGGCAGGGAAAGGATCACTATTGCAAACTGAAAACTTCCTAATCTTCGAGCCAATTTTATTAGAATGCATGGGAACAGCATGTTATAACCGTGCTGTCCATCAACATAAGGAAATAGCATGCTCAAAAACAAATTTCTCTCGGCAAGGAAGAATCCTACAGCATCACTATACCGCGACATACGACATAGTTTAATTGTCCAACACGAGCCGAAAATTACGGTGGGAAAACACGGCTTTTTTAATTGTACTTGATTCTCTGCCGCAATTGATATGCAGCTCATCGTCAATGCTATCTGTTGGAGTTAACTTAATTGTGTATCCTAACACAGCTAAGAAACTAAGAAACAGGAACCTGGTACCAATTTTATGCTTTTACCGAATCCACTTTTTCTTACGAGTATTCCGCTAAGGAATAAAAATCAACCCAAAATTTTGGAGTTGTGAATTAAACGAATCCCGTTCAACAATTATTCCCGTTTACAAAATTATGCAGAAGGTGAAAAACTGAACTCAAGGGGCCAACACGAGGTTAAAATGGTCATTCTGAAACAAAGTTACTGTGCAGCATTAGTAAATAAATACATTGCCCATTGGTTAACTGACGCGACCAAGTTCCGATCACTTAATGATACGTCATATATAGTGCATGTATTTAGATGGCATTACATGGCATTTTATAAGACCGTACACTGTCAATTGAAATTAAACTCTGGGCAACTTGAATAGAATAGGGTGATCTACATCTTCATACTGCCCTGCGAGCCGCTGCATGGGCGTGTGGCAGGGGGTGTTAGGGCACCAGCCCACAGTGGTCCTCGGCCCATGTATTTCTGGGACATGAAAATATTTTCTCAGATCAAGATAAAATTTGGTGTATATAGGTTTTCGGGGTCGCTGAATACGAATATGATGCCAAAACAATTGAATTTTTCCATCAAATGTGAAAACTTGCTGATTTCATTTTTTGCGATAGTTGTGGGAATAGATTTTATTTAGTGCAAATAGGACCAAATTAACAAATGAAATTTACATAGGCAAATGTCGGCAGACACTTATGAGTTTGTTGTATACTTAGTGATGTTAGTTACACTTTCCAATAGATTTTTTAATGGCATCTCATGGAATGAGTGTACTTTTCACTAATTTTAATTATATTTCGCGGATTAAAGTTGTCTCATTTTCATGATTTTCTATTTGAAATCGCATATAATGACAACTTAACAATAAATTTTTACTTGAATATATAAACAGTACATACTTTCCGCAGACGAATCTAGTTCTATAAATTACAATCGATGTAACAGTCTTCTATGTAAGCGACTCCGAAGATAACGCGCATTTGACTTTCGATTATTAATAGAATGTATACCTTACCTGAGCGTTCTCTTATATTACCTCTTACAGTAAAGGTGCGTGATACCGGTTCAGGATCTTCGAATCCTGATGCGTCACCACTTACTCTATCCATACGTACTGCACTAAAGATTTACCTGAATACTTTATTTTTCTTACCATGTTCCATTTTTCCATGTACTGGGACCACTGTGCAGCCGTGAAAAGGATAAGGTTTCGGGAAGTGAAATTGCGCTGTGTGCTATGGGGGGCTTTTGAGTGGCGTTTTTATGGTCACTTATTGTGTGAGGAAAGAACAAACTTTCGTGCCTATCTGTTAGGGAATGTATCCCTGGTATTTTATCGCTTCTGTCGGACCTAGAAAAGTAGCGTGGCGTCAAAATGATATTCACTGCGTCACAATGAAGCACACCTGTTCTGAAAATTTCTCACAAAACTAAGCCTAGCGTGTAGCCTCCGAGTCTCTAGCGACTCCCACCTTAATCCCACCAAAAGCTGAAAAACACTATGCGTTCCCACGCAGCAGTTTTCAACGAAGCGCGCAGCTTTCCTGTGTATTACCTTGTCCTTTTGCGTAAAGTCTTCCTGTCCGGTGTCCCAAATGCTCACGATGTCCTGGAGGTGTGGTCTAACCAGAGCAAAGAAGAAACTATCTCCCCCATTTTCATCCGAGGACCCGTACGCTTGATAAATTAGAGTTGTATATTATTGAAAATAGATGGCGTCTCTTGCCTATAAGACGCAGAGTCATCTACATGCCGCCGCAACAATTATTAAGTATTAAAACGTAAGACAATTGCCACCAGAGTCCGCCACTGTTTGGGTCGCCTCCATTTTGTTTTTCCCTCCCCTGTCCTCCCTCCCCTGTCGTTCCTTCCCCTCCCCACCCTCCCCCTCCCCTCTAGCGCCCCTCAAGTGTCCCTATGCTGCAGCCGCCGCCTCCGCCCCGCCCCGTTTGGCTTCGCATGGAGAGATCGCCATCAAGCGGGGCGGAGGCGGCGGCTGCAGCATAGGGACACTTGAGGGGCGGGAGAGGGGAGGGGGAGGGAGGGGAGGGGAAGGAACGACAGGGACGGGAGGACAGGGAAGGGAAAAACAAAATGGAGGCGACCCAAACAGTGGCGGACTCTGGTGGCAATTGTCTTACGTTTTAATACTTAATAATTGTTGCGGCGGCATGTAGATGACTCTGCGTCTTATAGGCAAGAGACGCCATCTATTTTCAATAATATACAACTCTAATTTATCAAGCGTACGGGTCCTCGGATGAAAATGGGGGAGATAGTTTCTTCTTTGCTCTGGTTAGACCACACCTCCAGGACATCGTGAGCATTTGGGACACCGGACAGGAAGACTTTACGCAAAAGGACAAGGTAATACACAGGAAAGCTGCGCGCTTCGTTGAAAACTGCTGCGTGGGAACGCATAGTGTTTTTCAGCTTTTGGTGGGATTAAGGTGGGAGTCGCTAGAGACTCGGAGGCTACACGCTAGGCTTAGTTTTGTGAGAAATTTTCAGAACAGGTGTGCTTCATTGTGACGCAGTGAATATCATTTTGACGCCACGCTACTTTTCTAGGTCCGACAGAAGCGATAAAATACCAGGGATACATTCCCTAACAGATAGGCACGAAAGTTTGTTCTTTCCTCACACAATAAGTGACCATAAAAACGCCACTCAAAAGCCCCCCATAGCACACAGCGCAATTTCACTTCCCGAAACCTTATCCTTTTCACGGCTGCACAGTGGTCCCAGTACATGGAAAAATGGAACATGGTAAGAAAAATAAAGTATTCAGGTAAATCTTTAGTGCAGTACGTATGGATAGAGTAAGTGGTGACGCATCAGGATTCGAAGATCCTGAACCGGTATCACGCACCTTTACTGTAAGAGGTAATATAAGAGAACGCTCAGGTAAGGTATACATTCTATTAATAATCGAAAGTCAAATGCGCGTTATCTTCGGAGTCGCTTACATAGAAGACTGTTACATCGATTGTAATTTATAGAACTAGATTCGTCTGCGGAAAGTATGTACTGTTTATATATTCAAGTAAAAATTTATTGTTAAGTTGTCATTATATGCGATTTCAAATAGAAAATCATGAAAATGAGACAACTTTAATCCGCGAAATATAATTAAAATTAGTGAAAAGTACACTCATTCCATGAGATGCCATTAAAAAATCTATTGGAAAGTGTAACTAACATCACTAAGTATACAACAAACTCATAAGTGTCTGCCGACATTTGCCTATGTAAATTTCATTTGTTAATTTGGTCCTATTTGCACTAAATAAAATCTATTCCCACAACTATCGCAAAAAATGAAATCAGCAAGTTTTCACATTTGATGGAAAAATTCAATTGTTTTGGCATCATATTCGTATTCAGCGACCCCGAAAACCTATATACACCAAATTTTATCTTGATCTGAGAAAATATTTTCATGTCCCAGAAATACATGGGCCGAGGACCACTGTGGGCTGGTGCCCTAACACCCCCTGCCACACGCCCATGCAGCGGCTCGCAGGGCAGTATGAAGATGTAGATCACCCTATTCTATTCAAGTTGCCCAGAGTTTAATTTCAATTGACAGTGTACGGTCTTATAAAATGCCATGTAATGCCATCTAAATACATGCACTATATATGACGTATCATTAAGTGATCGGAACTTGGTCGCGTCAGTTAACCAATGGGCAATGTATTTATTTACTAATGCTGCACAGTAACTTTGTTTCAGAATGACCATTTTAACCTCGTGTTGGCCCCTTGAGTTCAGTTTTTCACCTTCTGCATAATTTTGTAAACGGGAATAATTGTTGAACGGGATTCGTTTAATTCACAACTCCAAAATTTTGGGTTGATTTTTATTCCTTAGCGGAATACTCGTAAGAAAAAGTGGATTCGGTAAAAGCATAAAATTGGTACCAGGTTCCTGTTTCTTAGTTTCTTAGCTGTGTTAGGATACACAATTAAGTTAACTCCAACAGATAGCATTGACGATGAGCTGCATATCAATTGCGGCAGAGAATCAAGTACAATTAAAAAAGCCGTGTTTTCCCACCGTAATTTTCGGCTCGTGTTGGACAATTAAACTATGTCGTATGTCGCGGTATAGTGATGCTGTAGGATTCTTCCTTGCCGAGAGAAATTTGTTTTTGAGCATGCTATTTCCTTATGTTGATGGACAGCACGGTTATAACATGCTGTTCCCATGCATTCTAATAAAATTGGCTCGAAGATTAGGAAGTTTTCAGTTTGCAATAGTGATCCTTTCCCTGCCGTATGACAAGGCAGCAAAGCCTGGGTATGTCAGAATTAGCGTCATGCCTTGGGGAGTGTTTGTTCCTATAAACAGCCGATTCCAATGGACTCTTAGTAGACTGGGTAGCTTGGTGGTCTGAGCATTGGACGCGAAATCCAAAGGTCCGTGTTTCGATTCCCGGTCCAGTCGAATTTTTTCTGATTGGAATCGGCCATCATTACATCTTCAAACCACCATTGTGTTCGCAAATTTTATGTGTTCCTATCCACTTTCTTTCTACCTTTCTGTATAAACATTTATGTGTGTATTTGCCGCTGAGCGGTCTGAGTGAATGAACGAACGATTATATATTTTGTAGTATTTATAAAACCGCCAAAAACAGCAACTCAGATCTTCAATTGGATTCAACGAACAATTAATTAGTTAAAAATAACAGGAAAAACAAAAACCACAGTGTGCGACAAAATGCAAGCTTTTGTTTTGAGAATATTCTCAGATTGTTGCTTGTCTGTGGATCCGAGATGGAAATCCATAGTTTTGTGCTCCTTCGCTCGGCGAAACTTTATGGTACTGGTGTGCCAGCATGCCACACTTATGGGTGATGGGTATGAAGGAATCAAGAAGCGTTTTTGATAAGAACTCTCGATTTAGGATAAGCAACGAGTTCGCCGGATGCGAAGCAAATGATCAATTTATGGATTGGTGTGCGCGAGTTTTGTTTCTATTGGCTAAGTACATCGCTATTCATTGAAGAGTGATATAAGATGAGAGTGAATTGATTGGGAGAAAGGGGTTGATCGATTAGTGTGAATACAGTCAAAGTGACGAAGTATTTTCTGACGAGGTATTTTCTGACGAAGTTATCAATGCCTTACGAACTCCATCATAATGCGGTAGATGAGATCATAAGAATTAAATTAGAAAAATAGACTCCAGAACAGACAGGTTGTTGTCCCTCCCACGATCGATAAGAGACCATAATGGAAGCAAATGAGACTTTGAAGAAGGTTAGTCGAAAGGTAGAGTATCTGATTAGTTGATTAATGGTTGTTTTTTAATCTGCCACGCAGTACTAACATCACTTTTGGCATGATCCCTACATAACTCTTGTACTTCGTTTGCGTAGTTGCATTATGCATTAACTCAATAGCTTTTGTACAATTAGTAGCATAGATATTGTGTAGTGTTATATGGTGAACGTTACATGTATATTGTAGCGCATGTCAGTGATAACTTAGATATAAAAAGCCTTGAGGTGTCTTGCGGGGTAATATGTAGATGTAGAAGTGACCCTTAAGATTTATAGCATAAAGTTCGATGATTTCTGGATCAACTATGGCATGGACACTAGGGTGGTCCTTATTTTTCGATTTTATTTCGGGACACCCACTCATTTTGTGCCAATTGGTGTAAAAACATGTCCTGTAAAATATTATCGATATTGGATAACGGGAAGACGTGCCGCATCGCAATCAAAGTTGTGAAATTTTGGCACTTTTGGCTATTTTTCGGACATTAATGGCCGTAAGAAGGCGCTGCTATGTTTTGACTTATTTTCTCTGGTAGCAAACGACTCATTGGACATTTGACATGCTGCACCTAAAATATTTTTCAATTCTGACCCGTGGTTCCCGAGATACGGCTCCAGGAGTGAGCGTGTGCTACCCTGAGTGGCGCCCTCTTGCGCCAATGCTCGAAGCTCCCAAGTCCGCTGCTGCTCTCGGCGTTAGTCTAATTCCTTCGACAAATGTGTTGTTATGCGATATTTTATTAACACATTTAAAATTTGTTAATGTCAATGTCTACATTGTCATATATTCGGATCGCCTGGTACACCAATGCGAAATCCATTGAAATATCGATTTGAATCGGTTCATAGCTATTTGAAATCTCAGACTGATAGAGTAAGCGGGCCGAATTAGCCCGCTTCTCATATCGATCTCGCTAGCCCGTTGCATATATCATACCGAACTAAACCGTCTAAATTGATCTGATTTCGATTGGTAAACGTAGAGATTGTAACTAAGTGGGTATGATTGAAAACTTATGCTATTATTAATGCAGTTACAACGTTCATTTTCACACTCGGAGTCCTCTGTAGGTATAATACGATACAAGAGATGTAATGTAATACAACAAATAAATTTCCTAATTCAGTCATAAAAAAAATATCATTACAAAAGGTATTTTAGCTTAAATTTTAATTCTTCTTCTTCATTGTATGTTGAAAGAACTGATTGCTTGTTCCAGATGTTTCCAGTCCATATCTCATGCTCAACTTGTAGGTACATGAATAGTTTCGTGGAGATTAATTTCCTTTGATTAACAACCTATTGGAAAAAAGTAAAGAGAAAAGGGATTATAAAATCCGTTACTCTTTGATTCAGCTCTCTTTACCACTGTATTTCATGCATTTAATGTGATAAATTGAGTTTCATACCCGATCCAAAATAATATGTGGACTATTTTTTTCTCAAGAGACGTTTGCTAGCAAGCATTTTCATGGGCTTGTCACATCTTTTTACAATATAATCAAACTTTATGCCTCGCTTAGTTTAAATTGGATAATAATTACCACATAGGTTGCAATAACACTCATTATCTGAAATATAAAAAAGAAATTCAACAAATATGGTAAATAAAACACAAAAATGGTTTTTTCGATATCAAAGTTAACGCCGAAAATGAAAAAATGATAAGCATGCACGATTCAATTTTAAAAATTTGACACAATAAATATACCAGAGAAAAATATATCGCCACTGGTACCATTCATTTTTATAAATAAATTTGACTTTCCTCGTGATATTACAGGAAATATTTTCTTTTTCTCGAGAAAAAGTCAGAGAATTAACAATAATTTTTGACTCACTGAAATTAAAAATCCTTTAGTCAGAGAGAAATATCCCGCCGATGTTACTTCCACTGGAGATGCAGTGAGTTGGGTGATGAGTTGCTTTAGCTGTAAAATCATAAATATCGTAATTGCATTATTAGAAACAAGGATGAATATTATTACTAAGTATTTTTCTACATATTAATCTCATAGGCATTAGGTGATACTCTTTCATAAGCATTAGATGTCTAACAAGCTTTAACTTTCGTTAGTATTACTTCAATTAAAAGATTAGGTTTTAAGCCAGTCACTATTGAGGCAATTTTTTAAATATAATAATATAATAATACAATACATTACAATATAACTTTACAGTAGTTCATTACAAGGAAAAAAGTATACCTTAAACTGACAGACAAGAACAAAGGGTAAAAATTAACTTGAAACATAAAAAAGGGGAAAGTACACTTTATGATGTTAAATGGCATGTATGTTAAAAGTAATTTTGAATTATAATTTTTGGTCCTGCTAAGCCGTAGGCTTGTCAGCAGGTGCCAATATATATCTTATTGAGTGATCGGATACTCTGTTCGCTTATTCAATGGTAAAAATTTTACAACATTTTGGATATTTTACAATATTGAACATTATTTTCTTAAACATGAAAAAAAAAAAATAAATATATATAGAGAGAGAGAGAGCCAATGTTTAACCTTTTCTTTTAATTCTGATATTTTTTCAATTATTTGTATCGATTGCGGTTAATGGTTTAGTAGCTTAGGAACTATGTATGCTAGTGTTCTTTATCCATGAAGGTTGTAGTATTTGGGTACATTGTATTTTTCAACGCGACGGAGTCCTATATCATGTCCTATGATCCTATTAGTTTGGAACCTTTGGCTGAAAAAGTTTTCACATATTGTAATGTACTGAAAAAGTTCCGTAATCGGTAATAAGTCTAGTTTTTATAAATGTTTGACACATTGGTTTCAGATAGACCCAAACGTACCATTATCCTATTGTGGATTTTTAATATATTGTTCAATAAGCTTTTGTTTGTTTTGCCCCAAATTGTAATACCATATCGCATTATAGCTTCAGCCAAACCCTGATAAATCATTTTTTGCATTTCAATTGGCAGGGTGTATTTCAAATACGACAATTGAAAGAGGATACATCGTAGCCTGCAGCTCAAGTAATTTAGACGCAATCTAAAATCAAACTTCATCGTTATCCAGATCGGTAAGATTAACGTTATAATTGCGTATATATAATCTATTATACCTGGGTGGTACTTTTCTCATCCAGATCATCCAGGCGAACTGCATTCATCATCCATATCCCTGCACGAGCCTGGAAATACTTAACATGGTTAATATGAATTTAATTTAATAGGAAAAATGTTGCAAATTACTAGAAACTAAGAGAACTTCGTACTTTTGGATGATGGAATTCCAGGAACTTAATGATAAGTAACTGACAGTTAAAAAAGATATTAGTAGGTATATTAAATCTTATATTGGTGATTTCTGGGATGTTTCGAATAGGATTTAATATCCACATCGATGTTTTTTTCCACCAATTAAAAAAAACAGTGAATGTAAATTGAGCCAGAAAACTAAAAATGATTTCCAAACACGAATCTGTGAAGAGTTTCAAACTGTTCTAATGGGATATTTTTCATCATATGCGTTAAACACAATGAATTAAATTGTTCCCAATCGTTCCTGAGTCAGCATGTGCATTGGTTTCGCAATTTTGTTGCATTAATGCATGTTCCCCATCGTGACATATGTGACTGACCTTTTCCGAAAGTGACGTGGCTACTAATGCTACAGTGGCCAATCCTACAATGCGGAAAAGCTGAAGCGGTATCTGCCATCTACTCATATACCCTCGTGCTATGGAAACCGTGAATGCCAGAAGTATGTCCACAAGACTCTTTATCGTTAAGAAAAGGATGATAGTTCCCTGGCAACCGTTCACTCCGCGAATTCTTCCGCAGGAAGTGGGACATCCGCATGGGCACTGCACTAAAGATTTACCTGAATACTTTATTTTTCTTACCATGTTCCATTTTTCCATGTACTGGGACCACTGTGCAGCCGTGAAAAGGATAAGGTTTCGGGAAGTGAAATTGCGCTGTGTGCTATGGGGGGCTTTTGAGTGGCGTTTTTATGGTCACTTATTGTGTGAGGAAAGAACAAACTTTCGTGCCTATCTGTTAGGGAATGTATCCCTGGTATTTTATCGCTTCTGTCGGACCTAGAAAAGTAGCGTGGCGTCAAAATGATATTCACTGCGTCACAATGAAGCACACCTGTTCTGAAAATTTCTCACAAAACTAAGCCTAGCGTGTAGCCTCCGAGTCTCTAGCGACTCCCACCTTAATCCCACCAAAAGCTGAAAAACACTATGCGTTCCCACGCAGCAGTTTTCAACGAAGCGCGCAGCTATCCTGTGTATTACCTTGTCCTTTTGCGTAAAGTCTTCCTGTCCGGTGTCCCAAATGCTCACGATGTCCTGGAGGTGTGGTCTAACCAGAGCAAAGAAGCAACTATCTCCCCCATTTTCATCCGAGGACCCGTACGCTTGATAAATTAGAGTTGTATATTATTGAAAATAGATGGCGTCTCTTGCCTATAAGACGCAGAGTCATCTACATGCCGCAGCAACAATTATCAAGTAATACTTAATAGTTGTTGTGGCGGCATGTAGATGACGTAGATAAGACGCAACCAAGTTAGTTCACCCACTCAAGATGACGCGGTGTATTCCAAAAGCCAAAGTTAGAAAAAAAACTATAATCAATATTATATTTCACCTTGGTCACAGAGCACTACTGGATTTTTTTGACGTTTACAAAGCATAAAATAGAGAAAATACATAAATATTTAAACATTTAGTAAAAGTTGAATGGAAAGTATTTAGAAACAGCAGAACACTGTGATGTTTGTGTTGTTGTTCCCAGTTATTTTCCTCTTTCATCGTAACTTTACCTTAAAATCTGCTATAAATTACCGCTTATACGCGTACGAATATTAACACTACAACGCCCAGGCGGATCATTTTGGCCCAAACTTTATTTTAAATTCATTTTTCAATTTAATTTTGATTGAGAGAGAGATTTCCTCCCGTGACTTTTATTTATTTAAACACAAATTTTCGTCCAAAATAATTCACCTTCCTGGAATAATCCATAAATTAGATTTTTTAGAATTTACCCTGAACGCCCATGCGGGTCATTTTGACCCAGAGATGCATTTGCATGTTGTATCATCACGAAAAACAGTAAAATATGGGAATTATTATAAACAATAGTGTATTTTTATGTAAAAAGCATCATGTTTATAAATTTGTTTCATAACGATAGTAAAAAAACTATTTAAGTTGCTTTTAATTTTGCAGTAAATTCAAATTTTAGCCCACAAAAAATAATTTGAAAAAATGGGAAACAACCTTACTTTGTCGGGAGTGTATGCCTCAATAACCGATACTAATAACTGATCAATAACCAATACCAATAAGCGATACTAATAACTGATCAATAACCAATACCAATAATCGATACTAATACCTGATCAATAGCCAATACCAATAATCGATACCGAAAATAAATCGATACCGAAAATAAATCGATAAATAAAGCTTAACCGATATATACAGCCTTTTTAAAGGCTGCCTAAAATATCCACAGGAGCTTAGGCGGGGCGGAGGCTGCGGCTGCAGCGTAGGGGCACTTGAGGGGCGGGAGAGGGGAGGGGGAGGGTGGGGAGGGGTGAGAGAGGGCAGGGGAGGGAGGGGAGGGGAATATTATTTGGCCATGGTAAAAGGTGAAGAGGATGATGTAGGATCCTTAAAATCGGTAAAATAAATTAAAAAACAATAAGTTGGGTGTCATTATGCAAATCAAATTTTCAGTGTATTAAAATGTCTAATTTATATAATTTATCGAAAAAGTATAGAATCTTGTTTTACAATCAACCTCGATAACCGATCCATCATTAGCTACTCTTTACTTGAATGCTGGTCTATTATGATGCTACACCATTCATGCTCCATCGCTTGGGTGAAGAAAGTTCTCCCAGTACGTCGAACGTAGACATAATTATAATAATAACAATGTGGCATATCAACACTGTTATTTTAAATGTGTCTATTCCAAAACAGTTGGTCTCCCTCCTATTTACCATCTCCAATTTAATCCAAATACCTTATGAAGGCTTCCTTCATTTTTTATTGTTCATTAAAACCCTCAACTTCGGGATTTTAGTTTTGGGGAGCACCCTGAAATGTATTGAGTATTGATAATTCGGCGTGTCGCATCTCACTAAGCTTTCTCGTGTAATGATGTGAATTTTTGTAACCTTTAGTTCAGCTTAATAAAATGTTATTTCGTTGTATATTATATGAAGAGAAAAGTATTTTATGCCTCTTTTTTATGCACATTAATTTGTTGTGTATTGTAAGCCGAGGATGCGAACGTGAGGCAAAATACGTTCGAACTTTGGTTACAAAATAGGCACCGGCAATTGTTTTCGAAGTATTACCCACAATTCAGCGGGAATGGCTCCTTTACGCTCGAACGTTAAGTTATAAAATCAGCCCCCCGATTTTATGTCATGCGTTCAATGTCGTTATTCTCATTGACAACCGATATTACTTCAATTTAACACATAAATAGCAAGGGAGGAATATGAGAGGACATTTCGTCCACGGGATTGAAAAAGACTGTGATATCGCGTGAGGAGTCTAATGCACCATAATATTTTTCATAGCCCGAGCATCGAGTGTTAGAACATAGACTAGCGGAGCTGGCGGGCCTATCGCGGAAGTGATGAACTATCGTAGCGAAAGTGGCGCCGCTCGGTTCGTGACATGACTTTTGAAAGATAAAGTACATTCTTGACTCTACTTTTACCTTCCAATGATTTGTTTTCACATCTTATCCCTGCTATTTCCATCGTCTTAGTAGTGCAGTAGTGCTCAAAATTGAGAAGAGGGAGCGCGCGTGTGTGTTGGTGTGAGTTTGTGTGACGAGGAAGTGGAAGAGCCCCACGATGCCTCGGGGGGAGCATCACAGTTGTCCAACAGCCGTTTCTCTCGACAACAGAGACTCATTAGTTAACACCCTCTCTCTCTCCCATTGGATTCAACCACGATGGTTCCTTCCATTGCTTACCCCCACACCAGTTGTTCCCTCTTCCCTTCCCAAGGGGTCGAAAGTCCCGTGGTAATTGCCCATAGTGGTGCGCGTGGGGATAGGACGGAGTTTGGTGGTGAGGCGACGAAACGTACCATTGCTCCTCCGTTTTCCGTCCTCCCCCACTCCTACTCCGACTCCCCGAATTCATTTATAGGTCTCCTCACCTCACGAGAAGGGCTACTTGCGTCATGAGTGAGCGGCCCATAACAAATGTCAATAAGTACAGAGTTGTAGAAAATGATGGACATACTACGGTAAAATAAAGAATGGGACAAAAGGAAGAATAATGGCTTACATAATGCATGTTCTGAAAAAGGGACGTGACCCCCTGTGCTCCATTTGAGGATAGACTCTCATTCATTAAATTTTACCACAGATTAAAGGTAGTTTATACTGCAAGACAAAGAACATTCTCTAGACGTTTCACTCTGGCGAATTCATAATGCATTAAAAATATTTTTGTCTTTTTGAAGCTAAGCACCTGCGTCAAACTAAAATAAATACCTAATGTTGGTGAAATACGATTCAATTTCATACACATTTCGCGAATATAATAACCTTTATGAATGGGAATCAAGGGAAATGAATCTGCGACTGATTATTATCCGTAAAACATATTTAAGTCTCTACTGTTATTTAATGTTGCTAAATTGAACGTTTGGATACCTCGGCATATTTACACCCAATAAACTGTTAACTACCATTATATTTATCTACATTTTAAAATTCTTTTGTACTATAGTGCGGTGAATAAAATCCGTTGTCTCCAGCATGACTTCGTGAATTTTGCTTAGCATTGCTAGTAACCATCAAATTGCTTTCTACCCTTCATGATTTGCGTAATTAGTTTTTTCACTAACATGGTGGAGATGAGTTGAGTCATCTGAGGCTGCAATGGAGATTATTTGAGATTCAAATGATAAATGGGTTGGTTGATAATGTGAGAAAGGTTTCCTTCACAAAGTTCTCCAAAGAAAATTGTTAACCTTCAATTCTACGAATGGAATAGTTCACTATGTAAAAATATCGATTCCTGTGAAGAGCTTTCATCAGCCACGGGACTTAAAACCTATAGTTTGGGAGGGAAAACAATACCTCCAATTGCAACATCAACCATGCTATCCAGTGCGTAAATTTTCTTACAGATTATCAATTCATTCAAATGCTTATTTGTAGCTACGAAACCATTTTGACTAATAAATTATGCATATAAATACACTTTAACGTATTTTAAAGAGTTTTTACCTACAAAAGAAAGCCAATAACATTACCTAGGGAACAAAAATTAAATATTTCAGAATTCATCTACATCAAAATACTACCCTGCGAGGCGTTACATGGGCATGTGGTAGGGGGTGTTAGGATATCAGGTGTGTAAGGTTATAAAGGATTAGGTTTTGGAGATGAAAAAGTGAAGTGTATCATGGGTGGGTTATGAGTGGAGCTGAGTTTTTATCATTGTCTCATATTGTGTGTGGACACAAAGTTTTGCAACTATCAGTTTGATAATGTATCTGTCTTATAGTATCACTTCTGTCTGCCCTAGAGATGTAGTTTGTGGTTAAAAGAATATTCTCTGCGACACTCTGTACCACACTTTTTTTTGACTTCCACAAGAAAATCTAGCCTATCATGCAGCCTCCGAGTCTCTGGTGGCTCCCAATCTAACGCCTTTTAAAGCTGCAGAGTAGGTACCGTATGTTCGTATTTAGCAGTTTTTAATGACATGCGCAGTTTTCCTTCGTATTTTTTATTTTTTGGGTTGAGCCATTCTGTCAATGTTCCCTAAATGCTCGCAGCATAATCCAGGTGTAGTCAAACTAGAGCAAAGTAGCATCTCTTTTCACTTTTAATCCGAGGACCTTCCTATTATACGCTTGATTAATCGTAGTTTCTTTAATTTTTTGCCACATATGTACAGTATGTGTATTTGCCACGATATGTCTCATGATTGGACATAATTAAATCCATAATGTTCATACCTTAGATTCGACATTTAAAACCTTAATCATGGACTTTGCATTATTATAAATTAACGTCTTTAAGAATTTAGGCCCATATTTCAGGCTAACTATAGGTAGCTGGGTTCTCGGCATATGTGAAAATGTGGTTTAATGTGGTGGTGATCTTAAGTTGACTATTCGAGAGTAGAGCGAGATATTTAACTGTTCTCTATACTGTAATAAAGTTTGCAGGATGAAATAAAGCCTAGCCAAGTCCGGTTGCTGGGAATGTTTTATAAGATATGATGAAATTTTCATAAAAGCGTAAGTGAACTACTCTTTTTTTTCTTTCAGACAGTGAGATGAGGGGAATCATCGAACAGTCAGGCTTGAGGAGGGGTGATATGGGATTAACGAGGGGGAGAGTTCCTGATAAACCGTGGTTAAAAACTTTTCTGTTAAGGAATAATTCCATCCCAATCGCTGATTCTCCTTAATGACCTCCTCTGGATCATCCAGATCCAGAGGAGGTCACTAAGGAGCCTCACTCGGTCAGTGCGGTCACTCGGGCCAGTGACCGCACCACAATGTCTTGGGTCTGGGCCTTCTGCGAAGTACTTCTGCGAACTCGGATCCTTTTCTCATCTGCCGCGGTGCTGAATCACCAATCAATGCCGCCACTCCCAGGTCCTTCTTAATCACTCATTGTAATTCTAGCGACTGAAAGTTTGCCTTGCAGTTTGGCCAGTGTCTCTTCCCTCTACTTTCTCGTCTCACTCACAAAGAAATGACTGGAGTTTTGGGTTGAACAGGTCCCAGTCCCACCCCACCACTGGACTCATACGCGCTTTTTTATCCATTCCGAAATACCAAAAAATCATGTGACGGTTTAAATAGGGCAAAATACAACAAAGAAATGACTTTGGGTCAGCCAATCCAGACCTTGTGCATCTCATTAGACTTCATGTAGCGGTCCTTTATCGGTACAATATATAATCCAATGGGGCAGTGAAATCCCGATGAATGGAAAATTAAAGTAACAGATTGCCTATTCATTATAGTAAAACGAATGATTTGTCGAGATGTATTTGTATTTACAACACACGTGTGTACAGAACAGTCCAATAGATGAAACTGGATTGTAAGCCTGTGGAAGGTAAGAGTGAAGCATGTAGTTACAACACATAATGAAATGTAGGAGTCCATTAATTTTATAGCACAATAACTGACCAGCATTACTAAGCAAATTTTGAAATATTAGATTAAAGGTCAAAATACGGTTTTTCTGAAGAAGATTGAAGAAAAATAGTAGAAACAAAGATAGGATTACGAAAATCTTCACGAGAGAAAAATCTCTAATCACATTCAGAAATACTTCAATTGGATTTGAAAACGTCTATGCTTTTTCTTCTGATATCCTTTCAGCTGTTAACGTTTCTTATGGCCCAATGGCAGTGACCGGTTACTACATCATACGTTGCACGTGACCCCGGCCGTAGACGCACCTCATAAACCTACGTCATACAGGTTCAGTGTTCCATCATGTTTATCTTCCAAGATCCTCTGGCTGAGTAGGAAACGAGAGCTCTAATTCCCACATGTTTATGAGAAAATATACAAGCTGTGGGAAGGCAATAATTGCAAACTCAAAGACGTGGACAAACAAGCCGCAACAACATTACCAAACGAGGTTCATTTAAAATGAATGGACCTCCCTCGCCTGCTTCTGTCACCTCGTGTTGTCTCCCTACTAATTTGAATGCCTGGCACATCAGTTTGTGAAAATACTAGAGGCCATCACGAAACACCGTGTTAAGGGAAGCTGGAACAAAGATGGGAGCAGCATTACGTACTCTGCTTATTTTGCGTCGAAGAGTATAAACGTCGACTTGACTGATTGGTCAGAGAACAGCTAACGTAGCCTCAAAAATCAGCATCCAGGTAGTCAGGAAAGTAAGGTGAAATGTCTCTAATAACATTTGAATATTGCATCACTACACCTATGACCAATAAAAATTTCTCATTCGAAGTTTCCATTGGAGACCCTTCATACAACAACATCGTGAATATCAAAATTGAATATTGGAGATTAAGCATGAGTTTGAACCACTTCAAGATTAAAGATTAATATATAAAATTATTGGTATGGATTATTAACTTAAACATAATAAGAGTAGTCAGCGATGAAAGCGTATAGAGTGAGGGAGGGATTGAACAAAAATACATCGATTAATGGGACGTCGTGTGCTAAATATTGTGCCACTTGAGTGAAAATATACCATTGCGAGTTTCTCAAACAACTATGATCTGCCACGCTGATTGTTTGGCTATTTGTGGTAGAGTGAGTGACTCCATCCATTTCATTGGATTATCAGCTATTCCTAAGTGTCTTATTAGAGAGAAATACAAAGTGGAAACACGAGTTTTTCTGCTGTGTTTAGAAAAGAAGCGCTAGAAAATTCTCGGCTTTGCTTTCCGTCTAGAATAGACATATCCCGACGTCAGATTTCTCCCCAAATAACACTGTACCAAGAATTATACTTTCCAATCGTATTTGATCATTGGTCCTTAACTTACTTTTTATTCAAAAAAGGGCATAGCGAGGAATGTAATCCTGCTAAATAACAAGTGTAGAGTCAAGGACAAAAATTGGACATCCTGGAGCATTTATAATTGAAGGAACTGCACAAGTATGATCTTCTTTCCCCCGTGTGTTGTTGCCGCGAAATAACTAACACCAACTAATTATGGTTTGGGCACTTTATTAAGGACGAGCCCGAGCGAATGTACAATTAGGTGGTCACAGTAAAACTTCTTCTCCCTGCATGATGACATGGCCTTTTATAGTTCCTCAGTGTCGCTCATCGCCTGCTCCGCGTCCTTGGCGCCGCTGCCTTTCCGGCGTGCCAGTTAACTGGGGCCTCCACGCGAACCCGCCACATCTCTCCTCCTGAAAAAATGCTAAACAAAACCAGGGGCGGGAAAACAAAACTAAGGGGAATATCTCTGTGGGGGACGCACAAGTCGTCCGTATCGCGTCTTGACTAATCCGGTCTCCGGTGGGTTGTCGCTATGTGGTCTCGAGGTCTGGGAACATTGACTGGTAATCTTCCGATGTACTCGGCAGCCGTTCTGCTAAGGTCAGCGCCACCCGATTCCTCCTGATGACTCGGCTACCTGTCAATCAGATAGGACCGGGGATGGCCCGACTCTCCGACAACTGTTCCATACTCCCGACGATCTCTCACCCAAACCGGAGCTCCCACAGTCAATAGGGGTAGTTCCTTTGTCCGGTGTCGTAGGTCGTAGTTCCTCTTCCGACTTTTCATGACGACCTCATTCATATCTGTACGGCCGTAAGGCCGGGCCATTTAGGATTCAACTTCCTGGGAGAAGATGGCAAGGTTGTTCTCAGGTTACGTCCCATTAGCAGTTCCGCCGGGGAATACCCAGACTCAAAGGGTGAAGCACGGTATGCAAGGAGTCCCAACCATGGGTCTCTTTCTTTCGCGAGTATGTTTTTTACCGTTTTCACCGCTGCTTCCGCTAGTCCATTACTCTTTGGGTAGTATGGGCTGCTAGTTATGAGATCAAATCCGTCGGTTCTTCTACCGCCGTTATTATTCCTTCCCTCACCATTTTCTTTATTTCTTTCTCTACCTTTTCTTTCAATGGCAAGGGTACTCTTCTCGGCGTGGACACCGCATAGGGCACGGCCTCGTCCTTGATGTGAATAACTTACGGTTTCGGCATTCTTCCCAGACCACGAAAAAGTTCTTGGCAGTTTTCTTCCGGATGACCAGCTGTTATTTCCCGTAGCCAAGTCAAAATTCCCAGGGATGATATAGCTGGTCGTTCCAAGAGCGCGTCTTCAACTCCATTCACCACGAAAATCTCATCATCGTATACTTGATCCTTCCAACGTAAAATAGACCGGAATTTTCCTTTGGCCTGCAACCTACTTCGATTTGGACCGCGGAGGAACGATGTGGTGTTTTCGAGTTGTATTCCCTTCAGCGTTTTGAATAATTCGGTAACGATGACAGTAACGTCCGCGCCTGTGTCGACTTTGAAGGGGATTTTCTGGTTACCGATGGCGAGTGAGACCCTCCATGGTTCTCCTCCCGTCGAAATGCTTCCCAGAAAAAAATAGTCGTTTTCACTCTGTAGCTGCTTGTCAATTTCGGCAACCGCTTTCGTTCTGCAAAATGCTGCCCAATTTCCTTTCTTTTTACAGAGAGCGCAAGCAGATTGACGCGCCGGACCTTGCACGAAAACGTGCTGCGGCCTTTTCCCGCACCGAGGACATTTGCGACCACTCACCTTCATTTGGTCGGGTGGTGCTGATGCTGGTGTTGAGCTTGCAGTACCGTGGGGCTTCCTTCCGCATTGCGTCCACCTCCGATGACCGTGCTGGCGAAGGGGCGGTTTTACTTTCCCCCGAGTTACTCCTTATGAGCGTCTGTTGCCTGTGCACGTCTTCTGCCTGCCTCGCCTTTGTAACGGCTCTCTCAAGTGTAAGATCCGGATCCAATTGTAAGGCTTCCGATAACTTGGTGTTCCGCAAACCGACTACTAGACGGTCCCTCACCAATTCGTCACGCAGGGTGCCATATTTACAATTTTTAGCGAGAATATGCAGGTTCCGAACGAATTCTTCCACCGTTTCGGTCTCTCCTTGAAGTCGCTTGTTGAAACGGGCCCGTTCGTAAATTACGTTTACCTTCGGGACAAAATGCTCTTCAAACTTCCCAAAAACGATACTATACTTCTTTTCTTATTCCGCTGATAGGTTGAAGGATAATAGTATGTGGTCCGCGTCGTCACCCATTGCATAAATCAATGCGTCGACTTGCTCGTTCTCCGGCTTTTTGGAAAGTCCAGACGCCCGTGTGTACCTCACAAACCGTCGACTCCATCTTGGCCAATCTTCCACCATGAAGCAAAATGCCTGAGGTATGGACCAGGCAGGACCTCCTATCCCTTTGAGCTGCTTATTCGCCATTTTCGCACACACCTGACACCATGTGTTGTTGCCGCGAAATAACTAACACCAACTAATTATGGTTTGGCCTCTTTATTAGGGACGAGCCCGAGCAAATGTACAATTAGGTGGTCACAGTAAAACTTCTTCTCCCTGCATGATGACATGGCTTTTTATAGTTCCTCGGAGTCGCTCATCACCTGCTCCGCGTCCTTGGCGCCGCTGCCTTTCCGGCGTGCCAGTTAACTGGGGCCTCCACGCGAACCCGCCACACTCCGGTATTTTAATTTAAAATATGGAAACTTTTAATATTTACTATGAAAGTATGATATACAAATACTTTTTCTTTATGAATGAATCCACTAAAAGATCGTTCGATTAGAAAGGCATTTCTAGTTTAGAGGTAGTTACTGAGCAATTGAATGATACATGAATTCTAGGACGTCAAAGACTAATTATACGTTTTAATTTATAAAAATTTCACGCCATGCTAATAACAAAATTTGAAACAAAAAATTTGAATTTAAGTACTTCTTCTCAACATAGATTGTAATGAAATATTGTGGGTGGTTTAAAAAAAACGTTAAATAACCGTTTTGCCATCCAATCCACAAGTCCTTAACCCGACAGTCGTGAGTAGCTACGAAGGTAATCGATTTACATTCTTGATTGACTTAGGCCTAGCAAAGTTGGACCTAAAAAGTTAATCCGGGTGTGTAATGTTGGACGTATGACTGTGACGGATAATTGTGTGATTCAAAAGGAAACATTTTTATGCATTCCGCGATTTTTTTGTAAATCGATCACCTTCATAGCTACTAACGACTGTCGGGTTAAAGACTTGTGGATTGAATGGAGGCCACAATCGCTTAGCTGGACTATGCAGCGTATAAAAACTGATATGTATTTTATTTGAATTATCGTATGAGCTAATACCTATTACAAAAGTGATAAATAATCAGGATATATTATGATACTTATCATATATTTAGTACTCCCATCGTAGGGAAAGAAAATACTGAACCCGTCACTTTGCGTAAGTTGCAATTTCCAAATAAAGTCTTTCTATTTTGAACCGATGAGTGAAATTTTTACATTGTAACGCCAATACGTCATATTAAACAATACATGCATGATCAGCTGCTAAAAAGTTTATAAAAATGTAAATGTGACAAATAGGACAAAAGGGTATTTTTATTTGTATTTCTGGGAAACAAGCTCAAGTGAATTATGATCTCTGCCGACTATGATTTGAAACTCTGAGGTGCATAATTCTGGCAGAGACAAATTCATTCATATGCAAGCCAGGCTAATGAACGCTCGCGGTCGGAGAATGCGGGTGTTTGTTTAGGAGTAGCTCCAGGCGGCCAGGTGATGTAAATGAATAGGCAAGGGAAATATTGGGAGTTGGCGAGACCTTGAAGGGGCGTGAAAAATGAACCACGGGTGGAGTGAGTTTATGAGGTCGATTCATTTGAAATGCACGCGCTTTTCGTGGGAATGCGTTATTCCGACGGCTTTATATCCGTAGAAAGAGCAAGCTCTGGTGCGCACGGGACTAGAGCGCTGACGTGAGTCTTTTAGTCTACGTCGGAATAAAAAAAAGAGGTTGAAGGTTTTCGTACTGTAGTAATAAATACTTCAATTATTCCCACAACAATTCCCGTTTACTCTGGTTTACACTCGCGTTTGCCTGTAACTCCCATGGCAACCACTTTCAACGAACATATTCATGTAGGAATTATGTGTCATCTATAAATCAATTTTTTTCTCAGAATGTAGTAATTGATACACTATAGGTGTAGGATGCCTTCGGTCCACTTACCTCGTTATTTAGTCTTTTCCATCTCCTTATGTGTGGATCAGTATAATCTAAAATTGTTGACTGATGGATTTTTGTTTCAAATTATCCTTATCACCGTGCGTTTATGCCGTAGTTATTGAGATTTTAAGTCATTTTAAAATATGTATCTCCAGAAGAAAATATCTGACTTTCCCTATTTTGCAAAAGAATATGTAAAATAATTTAATGTTCACGCGCTGAAAAGATAACAAGCATTTCTCTGCTATATTTTTTCATGTTCTGCGTATTTTCAAGTACAGATTTAGTAAATTGATGATGGGCATTTTGTAAGTGGTTTTTATAATGATTTTGGTTTATAAAAATTAATAGCTGATAGTGAATTGATTGAGTCTGGTCGGTTTATTATGGATTGAATTTGGTTGATGAAGTATATACAGTCTAGAATGTATGCTGCATAGCTCAATAAAAAGCGACCTTTAGGTGGGACGAAAAATAATCACAAACGTTTTCGTTTACATTCACTTTACTTTGCTGATTTTGATTAATTTCTAACCCAATATTTGGCTAATATTCCAAGCACTACCATTTGAAATATAATGACTTCAAACCACCGGCTCATACGCACTGATCCCTGTTAGTTTATTGAATAATCTGAAAAACAATAAAAAATGGGGGTATTTCCAATTGAAAGTTAATATAATACAAGCATAGCTAAGACAGTAATTTTTGCCCCGAAAACCAAAAAACACTGAAGAAGAAATTTTCCTTAAACTAAAACATATAGCTCTAGCACGCAAAATGGATTTTGATGAACGATACGAGTTATTAGTAACAACACTAAGAGCAGAAGTAATAAAGTGTGTGAATCTATCAATGCTGGCGCTGATGGATTCACACACTTGAATTTGTTGATGAACTCTTGAAAACGTTTATGTAGTTCATACGTTACATTGAATAATGTTGTCCACAGTCATTTTACTACATTTGACCCATTGCAATAAATATAATGACTGATGTTTAAGAACCTTGATACTCACCATTTAATTCAATTCCCCAAAACCAATCAGCGATTCAGTTGGTTAAATTTTAGATATGCATAAAAATATGCAGTGCAGTATTTGGTGGCATCACCCAATTTTCGTTGAAATACTGATTATCTAGGATAACTTTATGATTACGTTTAATCTTAAGGTAAAAGGTAATTAGGACATCTACTGTTATCCGCAATGGTTATCAATTCGGAAATTGTTTTGCAGTAGCTCTCTAATTCAATTCCCTCTTTTCCAATAACTTCATTCCCATAAAATTATTCACTCGGATTATTGATTTGTTATGATTATTACATTCTTGAACTTTCTTTATTAATCTACTCATTATTTGTTCCTTCAATATTGTTTTCAATGATTGGTTACACTCTATTTTATATGTAGCTAGTTTAATCGGCCGGACAATAAATACCATTGCTTTCTCCGAAAAGGAACAGGGGATGGGTATGATATACTTTGGGGGTTAGTTTTCTCGCATTCGTATGAGCAAGGTTGCATTTTCTGAGCTCCGTGTTTCTAGAATTTAAAAAAAATTACTTCTGAATGTATCTACAAATTTTGAAAATTTCATTCGTCTCAAAAGCACATTTCCATGGCTCTATGAAAAGGGAAATAAGTTGAAGGTACAAGCTAGACTCGGAATTCACGGCACACTAATTTCGGTGAACTTAAGGGTATATCAACCCGTTGCCACGAAAGATTATTGGGTAGATTTGACGGACAGGTTGTAGAAAATGTCATCAAAATATAACTTCAGTGTTTAGAAATGTACTGTTTAGATCATGAGAGAGAAAATAAAGGTTTTCATCACCAGCCATTGCTCAATGAGTAATCTACCAATGTTTTTTTCCTATCTTGGAGCTTACCTCAACTACAGTTCTTATTCTGTGCTCGAGAATTTTTTTATGCTAAGTAAGGTAATATACTTTGCTACATACTGTGTAAAAAGATAGATATTTGGTATTAAAGTTAAAAACTGTACTGATAAAAGTACTTGTATTGTCCTTTTATACCTTGTGCATTTTCCAATATATGCCGTCTGGAAAGAGCACCTATATAGCCGTCTTGTGATTTGAGCTAGCGACAGATAACATTCAATGTGGAGATTAGAAAATACCGTTTAAATATCAATGTAGAATTTAGCAGTAACACTAAATCAAATTATGAATCAAAGATAACACTAAATCAAAATATTAATTAAACGAATGTTGGACAATCCCTGTGATTTTTCGGCTGTGAAGAGTAACCTCTGGGATTTAAAAAAGAAGAAAAAAAATCCCCCCAAAGTCATTTGAGTGATAACTAAAGGAGCGGAATGTATTACAAAAACTCTTCGTGAGTGTTTTTTAAATAATTCATAGGTCGATGGTCATTACTTCTTGTAAGTAGTTCAAAACATCAATAAATGTTACTCTGAGTTGTAACAGCCTTGGATTTTGACTTGTATCTTTTCTTAATTATCAAGTTGAAACAATTGGTAGGTATCGGTTTTATATGATAATGTGTTATAATGAAAGATGAAGTTCACTTCCTATTATACTTATGCAATTGTTTTTAGAGATGAAATATTTTTCGTTGTTAATGTATGAAGTATCTTGCATCGTGGCATATTACATTCATAGTCATAATGTAGTCTACTTGTCTACTTCTGTATTCAAGTTTTTTAACTTTTAGTTTTCATCTATTAGGTCCAGGACTGGAAAATCTTTGGCCTCCAATGTAGACTTTTTAAGACTATCATTTTCAGCTCACATATACGAAAGTTATCGCACTTTTATGTCTCAAACACGCAAAATGATAAAACTAGAGCCTGATATTTTACCACAAAAACATCAGACACTCTTGATCCAGGAAAAAATACCATCACGTGCTTTAAAGTTCCATTTGCATCGAAAAAGATCCGGAATAAAGACGTATCATAACACATTATTTGTGCCCTACGCCGCCATTGAGCGCTATTCGCAATTATACCGCACACAAATGTGAACACTGTCACGCTTCAACTTGTACTTCTTCTCAATTACTTGAAATTGATTGTTTGTGATGCTGATGATTCTGAAACTCAATTTCGCACATATGCATTACAAATTGCCCTTTGGCGCAACATATTCTACATAAATGCACTAGTGTGCCTGATTGAGCCAATTCTCAATCAAAGGATATCAAGTCCAAATGCACATTATAGGTGGAATGCCGACATTCAGACAGTTTGGATGAACAGAGGAGACTTTTATTTTATGTCCGTGGAGATCAGAAAGTAATCAAAAGTCTAAGTGGCAGTGGGAAACTGTATTTGAACCAATTCCAGATAATTGTTGCGGTGACTTCAACTCTAGAAAAATTTATGCTATTTTTTATTTTAATGAAAAGCCTTAGTTGCATATTTTCCTCAAGGCCATACCTCAGCATTTGCCATGAGATAAACCCCAAGAGATTGGGAATGAGTTAGTTAAATAGTAAATGTCGACAAGGCCTATAAGAAATGATATTCGCAATTAACGGGGCTTATAATTGATTTATGTAGGTTGAATACAGATATTTACTATAGCTAGGCTTGTTTATAATTGCTAGATGATAGCGGTAGAATTTAATACAAATGCTTTTATAGATATTTTCTAATTCATGACATGAATAATGGAGTGCTCGAAAATAATAACTGTAATGATTAGGACTGGTATAGATGCATTTTACGAGAATTTTTAAAAATTATTTTTGGCATCATTTGTGTTTATGGGCGCAACCTTTTTGCAATGCTAAGTACAGAGTCAATAACAACGAATCAATAAAAATACTTTTTCAAAGGAGATCATACACTTTAGAGAGTCTAAATGATTACCTGATCCAAATAAAAGTTATAATCCATCACATAATGATATCATTCGTCAGTTGAAGTCAAAAACTAAGGCGAATCACTTTCCTATAACCGGAGCTTTTATTTTCTTGGTGGGGACGAATACCAAAACATTTCCTTCAAATAGATTAATATTTTGGCTATAAGAATTAAGTGATAAAGATAGATATAAAGATAAAGATAAAGACAAATTTTTATTCATACAGCTATTGTTGTGTTTTTCTAAAGGAAAAGTAAATAGGCCTAAATGCTTTAAGTTTATTTCAGAGGCAAGATATATCTAAGTTATAAGTCAAGTATTTTCTAAAAGGTACAGGGAAAGAATATTTTTGCCTAGTGAATCAAATTATCCATGTACCACTCTGTTTACTTCCATTGGATATTTTATTTTTATGAGGGGAATTCAATCCAACCAACGTAGTGGAAGAAGTGCACAAAATATTATACTTATTAATTTAAATAATTTCAAAATCGAAAAACTTTCCACACTATGACTGTACTAAAACACATTGGCATGAATCATCAGGTCACGGATACTAAAGAGGAACAAACGAAGTGGTCCAAAAGTTATCACCAATGATCCCACCAAATGAAGGGAAAGGAAACTGCTTAGCATAAAATATCACTTCATGAGAAAGAATCAAAGGCATACTATTGTGTATTTTTGGAATTATTTTCCATAGCATTTGGCTGAATGCAAGATTGCTTTATAAATTTATGACTAAAATAATTAATAATGAAGGTGGAGCCAAATATGGACTTCAAATTCCAAAGAGGAGTTGAAAATATTATTATTTTCATCCAATTCATGAAGGTCATAATTCTCCATGCAAAAATGTTCATACATTAGGAAATACATGTACAGGGAGTAGGATTATCAGTATTGAAAGGAACAGCGAAAGGCATTGTGTATAGAACGGCCCAAGCAAAGACGGGATTTTTACCAAAAGGAGATAGTGCTAACAGTTAGTTATGGAGGTAAGGAAAAAAATTACTGAAAATACAGTTGCAATTTATGTCATTGAATCTTGGACTATAAAATCTGCAGAGCAAAAAAGATAAAACAAATGGATGTATAGAACTAATGGCAATGAAGTCTTACGTTAGAGAGAATATACGCATGACAAAATCTTGATTGATAGGTCTGACGATATAACCAATCATTGAAAACAATATTGAAGGAACAAATAATGAGTAGATTAATAAAGAAAGTTCAAGAATGTAATAATCATAACAAATCAATAATCCGAGTGAATAATTTTATGGGAATGAAGTTATTGGAAAAGAGGGAATTGAATTAGAGAGCTACTGCAAAACAATTTCCGAATTGATAACCATTGCGGATAACAGTAGATGTCCTAATTACCTTTTACCTTAAGATTAAACGTAATCATAAAGTTATCCTAGATAATCAGTATTTCAACGAAAATTGGGTGATGCCACCAAATACTGCACTGCATATTTTTATGCATATCTAAAATTTAACCAACTGAATCGCTGATTGGTTTTGGGGAATTGAATTAAATGGTGAGTATCAAGGTTCTTAAACATCAGTCATTATATTTATTGCAATGGGTCAAATGTAGTAAAATGACTGTGGACAACATTATTCAATGTAACGTATGAACTACATAAACGTTTTCAAGAGTGCATCAACAAATTCAAGTGTGTGAATCCATCAGCGCCAGCATTGATAGATTCACACACTTTATTACTTCTGCTCTTAGTGTTGTTACTAATAACTCGTATCGTTCATCAAAATCCATTTTGCGTGCTAGAGCTATATGTTTTAGTTTAAGGAAAATTTCTTCTTCAGTGTTTTTTGGTTTTCGGGGCAAAAATTACTGTCTTAGCTATGCTTGTATTATATTAACTTTCAATTGGAAATACCCCCATTTTTTATTGTTTTTCAGATTATTCAATAAACTAACAGGGATCAGTGCGTATGAGCCGGTGGTTTGAAGTCATTATATTTCAAATGGTAGTGCTTGGAATATTAGCCAAATATTGGGTTAGAAATTAATCAAAATCAGCAAAGTAAAGTGAATGTAAACGAAAACGTTTGTGATTATTTTTCGTCCCACCTAAAGGTCGCTTTTTATTGAGCTATGCAGCATACATTCTAGACTGTATATACTTCATCAACCAAATTCAATCCATAATAAACCGACCAGACTCAATCAATTCACTATCAGCTATTAATTTTTATAAACCAAAATCATTATAAAAACCACTTACAAAATGCCCATCATCAATTTACTAAATCTGTACTTGAAAATACGCAGAACATGAAAAAATATAGCAGAGAAATGCTTGTTATCTTTTCAGCGCGTGAACATTAAATTATTTTACATATTCTTTTGCAAAATAGGGAAAGTCAGATATTTTCTTCTGGAGATACATATTTTAAAATGACTTATTCTTCGACTCGCAGTGTTCACCAATCATTGTGGTTAAGTGGCCACCGCACCAAAACCCATGCACTCATCAAACATTTATATTTTTCGGTGAAGCATTGTCTAACTTTAAAAGGTAGACTGTGGATTTATGGTAGAATTATGAGTCAAACTTATATATAAAACTCAAAAATACTTTAATTCAGTGAGACCTATAACGTCGTTAAATCAGTAACTTCAATATAGTCTAACATTCATTTCAATATAACAGTAAAGTATAATATGGAGATTCTACGGTGAATATAAATTCACCGGAGAAATTAATGAGTAGCAAAATATTTTTCATTTCGATATTCCACACTTTTAATTCTTTCTTTTCATGGTATCCGCAGTTATAATACGGTACTAAAAGCAAATATTTCACTTTTCAAGAGTCCATATAAACTCCATCCGTAATTGAGTGGAGGGTGAAGGAATGAGGGAGGGGTGAGTAGGTGGGGATTGGTTGGTTGGGAAGAAAGGGAGACCATTCGTTGTTTGGGTTGGTTTCAGTATCAAGGTGAATTATTGGAGAGGAGAGAAAAAATAAGCAAGATTACAGGGCCGGGAGTCATGACGTTAATACATATATAATTAGAGCGATTTGTTAAACAGTAACTGATATCAGTGCTGAATGTGTGTCAGAAGTGAAATCATGAGCTAGATTTTATTTTTTCCAGCGTGAAATAGATGTGGAATTCATGGTTGAAAAGAATAATTACGTGTAGAGAGTTCAAAGTGAGATACTGTATTATGTGAAAAAATTTTACATTTTAAACCCTTATCAATTGACTTATAACAGAATAATGGAAAGTGCAATTAACTTGGAATAATTATAACTAATGGCACCATCAGGGTATAGGGTTGCATGGGAAGGGAATCTGTTTATTTGGGAAAGTAAGATGAGTGTGTAAATAGAGAGGAACAAGGGGGAAAGGAGAGCGCGGCATTGCTGAGTGTGAGGAAAGATTCAAGCGTGGAGAGAGTGGTTGCGTAGGTTGCAAAATACGAAGTGGAGTACAAGAGGAGCTGAACATGCACTACAATATATGGAAAGAGTTGCAAAAGATGGAGAAAAATTACTCTAAAAACTAAGAATGGTTCTTGATGATAATATAAACTTTTAAACCTTTTAGGCTACAGAAATTGCACACAATATTTTTCCTTAAAAGTGTAAACATTGGGCAGTAATGACAGTTTGAAATAATTCTACAGACCATATTTGTAATCTAATAAATATAGCTCATATAAAACCAATGTAGTTTAGGATGAGCATTAAAGAAATTGATATGTTGTAAGAAACTTCTATTATACTCAAGCTCAGAAAAAGCGGTCAGTGAAGTCTATGTATTTCATATTTAATAATGGGGTAGTATGGATTTAAAAGTGATACTAGCGATATTTTTCGCAATTATGCATCTAATACGAATGAATCGGGTTTTATGAAAGGCTTACGATTTCTATCGATGAAGTCACGATATTGAAGTTCAGGTGTTTTAATAGAAAATATTTAATCGTACTCACATATATTATATACGTAATTTTACCTTATTTTCTTGTAAAACATATTATACTTTAGTGTTATATTGAAATGAATGTTAGACTATATTGAAGTTACTGATTTAACGACGTTATAGGTCTCACTGAATTAAAGTATTTTTGAGTTTTATATATAAGTTTGACTCATAATTCTACCATAAATCTACCAACAGTCTAACTTTAAAAGGTAGACCAACAGTCTACCTTTTAAAGTTAGACAATGCTTCACCAAAAAATATAAATGTTTGATGAGTGCATGGGTTTTGGTGCGGTGGCCACTTAACCACAATGGTTGGTGAACACTGCGAGTCGAGTAAACCATCAGAAAGCGTTCGTAATCCACTCTACAAAAGTATGATTTCAGTTCAGTGTCATGAAATCTGCTGTGATATATTGCTTTTCACGGTATCGCGTGAAATATTTGGCGCCGAGCCATATGTCAAGGAATAATCGCTCCGATAAATTTTATCTCGCGTGGATGACAGCTAACGGGTAGGAAAAGCATCCAAATTCAAAAGCCGGAGAAAAGTGGCCACTGATCCATGCAAGTCAAAACAGCCGAGTAATTATACAAAGGGGGTTGAAATGAAAACTCACTTAGGTGCCAGTGAAATTATCAATTAGTATTTTTATTGAAAATCATAATGTAATGAATGAATAACTAGCATTATTTGAAATTTCAAGTATATAATATTATTTATACATTCTGCCTATTTTTGAACAGTCATCCAGAACAGAACAGAAGAATAGTAGATTTCCTGTACAGCAACTGCTATTGTAGCAAAAAGGAATTTGTTTATTGAAGCAGTCCAATAAAAGAGGTTAAAAGAACATGATCCATATTTCTATCACTTTTCAGTAACCAGTATGTGGTCACAATATTATCTAAGAACTATAGAAATAACTGAAATTCCTTTGAAAATATAAACTAAGCTGTTTAACAAGCAAAAATTAAGTCATTTTGCAAGCATGGAATTATCAGCAATTATTGAACAAATAGGTGTAAATTATGAAGCCCTGCTTATGTTTTTCTTCTAGGAATGAGAAAAAATAATTCTAATGAGTGTGGTAAATGAAATATTTTCGATACAAATGAGGTCAATTTTTTATCCTAAACGATATTTTCATGGGTTTATTCAATTTTTCAATTATATACCTAGTTTAGTTTAAAGAATCGATTAAAATCTCCACTGTGGACAAATATTCCTTAAATACACCACTAAAGTTGAGTAACAGAAACATTTATACAATCATCTTACCCAGTCATTTTTTTACATGCCTAAGCACTATCTCTTATGACCGTAATAAAAAATTAAATTGACACTACAAGTCAAACTAAAATGAAATCCGATAAAAATCGTGTTGGTGGTTTTAAAAAATGTTATTTAATCGCCTGGGATCAACCGCAGAACTCCTACGCTCAACCCAACTGTAGGAACCTTACTGGACTCAAGTATATAATAAAATATCTTTTATACATTCTGCCTATGTATTAGACAAGTATTCAATTTGGGATCCCGATTTTCATGACCTACAAAAAATGAAACGATGTTCATAACCTACAAATGTTCTATGATTTTTACAGGAATAATATATCGCGCCAGGTACATCCATAGAACAAACACACTCAATAAAACCCATAAAAACACTCACATACTCAAACTTATACAATATTGGACGATCTTTTGACTCAAAAAGTCAGTGAAGTCATAGATTAACGAGGAAAAAGAGGAACTTTACCAATAAAGAGAAAACAAAATGACCATGGTGAACCGAGGGAGAAGAGAGCAATAGGGTTGCACTTGCACTTTACTGAGCTGGAAAGTACTCGTTAGAAACATATAAAGTAAAGTTACAAAAATAGGCTATTTCTGTTAGCCCTAGTAATGTAGCGGGTGGGAAAAAATACTTATTGCTATATTACAACTGAAGATAACAGCATTTATCAATAAAATATATTCACCGGAAATGTTGATCGATGCTTTGTTTCAGCGCTGAGTAGCAAAAATATCAGTAGTATCTCACTTTAGCATATTGTAAGATATTAATGCTACTCTCTTTATCGAAAAACACATTTTGCGTTTTTTTATACATCAATGTCACTCTATTTTACAGGTACCACCTGTCAAAATTATGAGTTCAAGAGATGAAAAAGCTAGATATTGTTTTCTTGGCCCACTCATGATATATTCATTCAAAATTTTTAGTTTTGTTATTAAATAAATATTTTTTATAAAAATCACATGGATATAACATATTTTACTAATGTAAACTTTTTGCGTTGCTTTTAACAACAAAAGTATCGGATATCAATTTGGTCTCTTAATCGGTTATGATGCTCCATCACCTCTGGTGGGCTCGTACCAGCTCTCTGGCTTTCCTTTTGGAACAGCTCCCGAGCCCTCATCCTTTATCTCCTCTCGGTCTTTTTGGAAGTACTTTCACAAAAAAGCCTTTTTTTTACCCATAACGCTAACGAGTGCATCTTGCTACCACGCATCTACCCCAGCCCTTGTTGTCCAATATTCCCGAGTTCAAGTGCTCATTTTATATTATACGTCCAAATCCTTTCCGAGAAGTGGGAGAGAGGTGGGGCCCGGCTCACTACCCCCACCCATTAAAGGACCACCCCTCCTAGCGTTTGCAAAGGGTGAGGTGAATGGGAGAACCTGGACCATCAGTCCTGGACGGGCACTAGAGTAATTGCAAAATGTGGGCGGAAATTTTGTAGTGAAAAATTTCCAAGGACAAAATGCGTAATTTTTCTCGGGAGAAGATGAAAGCACAGGTTTAGGAAGTCTTTTCTTCTTAAATAAGTTCTTTCTTAACATTATCTTTACAATAAACTTGCATTGGAAACTCAATGAGTTTATTAATTAAAGAGTTATTTTTATAGCTCCTTGAACAGTTTTTAATTCGTTGGTAATATATTAAGTCATCCCGCGGAATCTGAACATAAGCAAATAGAAAAAATAGGGTCGAGGCTATAAAACGGGGAGTCGAGAAATATAATCACTCTATATATGCAAAATTGCTTAAGTGACATACGAATAGCTTTCACTTTTGTAATTTTCATTATATACACATTTTGCATTTTCACTTATTACCCCGTAATATTTTACAAGAGAAAACTCGTACTCTAGAAATATGTACGAAAAATGGATGTCCCAAGTACTTTAAGATGATTGTGAATGATATTAACATGAAAAATGTTTGTAGTTAATATCTGCGTCTTAGTCTCACATCATTGATGCCACAGTTTAAAAATATTTGCGCCTGTAGAGAACGCTTCGCGAACTACCTTCTTCATAAATTCAAAATGCTTCCCACAAAGCCCTTTAATATTTTTGAAAATGTTCGTCTTTAATTTATCTCTCATCCACATTTACGAGCATTTCGCTGCTATACTTAAACAGCGGCTGAAGGCTGTAGTAGAAAACCTTCTCACAAAGAGAAATTGCTCTGGCATCGTTACCTAAGTTTCTGCCTCCCGGAATTATGCCTCCAGAATGAAAGCAAAATACAACTACTTTGAATAGAGGGAATAGAAAATTTATCTCTAAATAGAGCTTTAAATTCATGATTATTCAAAATGCTTATTACTTATACTCGCTTCAGTTTATCGCTTAATGAGATGTCAATGAACTCCTGTCTGTAGATTCGATATTCTAATAATATTTTCAGTGAATTGTATACTGATAGTGTTCGATACGATATCATCTAGCCACTAAGTTGACAGCGGCAACTAAGAGAATGGAATATTAATATATGTATATGACGGTGATGGCAAATCTTTTTACACACGTGTCATCGGTGGCGCGTCAAAACATATCGGGTGACACGGATTGTTTATGAACGGTATTGTCTCCCAGGAACTATAAACGCATGCTTCGATATTATTTTATAATAAAACTATATTTTAACATTTCAAAGTACAATTTGTTAAAAATAAATTAACTACTCACAAATTATATTACATAACATTCCATCCGATCGAGCAGTTCTGATTTCGATCGACTTCCGTTTCCTTTAGGAGTGATGAAAGTGAGGGGTAGGAAAGAAAGGGACACTTCTCAACGAGGCATTCTGCGAGTTATGCATCATAAGCAAGATAAAATGACTAAGGAATGGGTTGTAGTGGTAGACAACCCTTTCAAGACATATTAACCAAGAAATATGGCCTTACGGACGGAAACAGCAGACAATATTGATCACTGCGTTATGAAACGGTACTAAACTGAAAGAGATAAATGAATAAGAATTTTTCAACTAGTTAATGTCACCTCTTGAAAAAAGTAAAGATGAAAAAAAAGAATTTTACCAAAGGTTTTTTTACCAAATGTTACCAAAGCACCTCAGCAAAAGGCAATCTAAGTCCATTCCGATTATAGGACGCTCTCACCAGAAAACTCAACCGATCGCTTGGCAATATTTCCCTTAAGACACTTTTCTAAAACCTAATTCTCAGTGTTAATTAATATTTAACCCTATTTATAAAACTAACTGAAAGAGGAAGGGAGGGGTATTCACGCGCTATGCCCCGTAGTAGTTTTCTAAACTTGCTTGGGAGGTCGAGCTTGCGGTTCCTATCTTCGTCCCATGTTATGAGGGAGATTCACACTCTAAATGTCTCTCCGCAGTTTTGGGAGTGAAGGACTGAGGTAGACAGCATGGATTCTGTTAACCGTTTAAATGGCAAAGTGCGCTCTAGAATGGCATATGGTATTTTCTAATGCACAGACTTAAACATGATGAATGATATACTATAAAGTGCTAATTCTCTGGTATATTTGATCTACCTTTAGCCTATGCACAAGATTACACAAATTAAAAAGCTGAATATTTTATATTGGATAAATTTAATGCACAGTACCTGATTATGAAATGATATCCTAGCTTCTCGTCTTAAAAGATTTTTCTTCACCTTTGCGTCACACATTTAAAACGTTATAGGACAGTAATAAGCGACTCCAAAAATAAAGAACTTATATTAAAACTATATATAATCTAAGTTATTCCTCGTTAAATCTTTTACAGGGTGATAATGTAATGACTTTGATCGAAATATAAATACCTTTATAGGTACTTTTATCGTCAAAGTTTGAATAAACATGGCTTGGATGGAAATAATTCCGAGAAAACATAATGTATTTCATTTGTATTTTATTTTACCATCCCGAATACAGTGCAATTGGCCTATTTCATGTCGGGTGAATATAACAACAATAGACAAACACAAAAACCCATGTGCTGATGATTACATCTAAGGAGATTTGAACCCCAGGCCCTCGGATTTGAGATAACTGTTCTAAATTTCACCGTACAAAAATATATTTCAGCAAATCCATGAGAGCAATAAATTTAAATGTGCCATATTTATTCAAAACTCAACAAATTATAGTTTGTACAATTAATTATTAAAATGAAGAAAACTTTAAATGATTATCTGATTTTAAATGCATTTTAATAATATAACTGCCGAGATTAATAAATAACATGCGAAAACAAGGAGGTTCACTTACAGTTTTCATAATGAAATTCAATGAGCAAGTCGAAAATGCTGATAGAAAACGTCATTGAAGCAGATCCTGGAATGGTAAATTTTGCTCTTCCCTTCTAATACTCCGGGTACCGATTGACCGGGTACTGTCTCATCGGCAAGTGGGACTTAACAGATGGAAGGAGAGGGAAATGGATAGCACCTACAAGCAAGAATTTGCATCGTGTAGCAGAGCAGTGGCAGTAAAAGACCGTATTTAAGTGAAAGGCATTGCTGTTATTCGCTTGAAGTACGGGATGAAGAAAAAAAGTATGTAATCAATGTCCATAATTTAAATTCAGAGTTAAATGAAGAACAGGCTTTAGATTGCCAGGACAACCACAGTTATGCATTAATTCCTACGATTCCTCAACCCTAACAGGAAGGCGTTTTGCCATATGAACTCTCCTGTGATAATAAAATACCAACATCTACATGTACACATCATCCAATATTAGCGTCCTTCGCAACTAGATTAAAGGAATGGCAGATAGCTGTTAAAAACTTAAACCTAGCCACTATTCATATTTCAATGAGCATCTCTTCAGTTTTCTGGGAATTATCTCTAAAAGCCGTAACCTCCAATGCTCTTTTGGATATGGCAACAACATTTATATTTCCGTTCCAATGCTTACTAGTGAGCATGTAGACATGGACGACCTAGCCACTCCATCTGTCGAAGGTTGCTCTCCACATTATCCATTGTCAGTTGAGTTCCTACACTACGCATACAACCTCCCAGTATTACCTCCTCGTATTTATCTCATACTTCCCCTTTTTCAGAGCAGTACCTATTTGTCTATCTCGTCTCTCTTCTAGAGTAGCATTCCTCCTAACTGGCTCATTCTTCCCATCAAAGATATACACCATGCCACCTCAATCCGATTGCCATGACAAGAAACGCTTCCAGTTGGGAGCGATTATAACACCATGGGCACAAGAATAACGCTGAAATTCAATGAACCGCAAATACTCGTCCAAATACCTTTCCACTCTATCCTTCCTGTCCTTTCCTAGGCCAGATTTAAGTGCCATCACTACGCACTTATTTAAAGAAACAATCCTACACATTCTGCTGTGGTGGTAAATGAGCAGGATGGAGTGGGAAAAAGAATGAGTGGCTTGAGAGCAACGAAAGCTTCTCCTGAGTACGGGTGACGAAATACGAGTTTTATTTATGGACGCAATGCGGGCGACAGACTTAATGGTATGCTAATATGAAGCCGAGTAATGTTAGTACTTGACCAAGATCATGGGGATAGAAAATGGGTCTGTACTTATTTGCTTCTTTCATTTGTGTTCTTAAGGTGCAGTTGAGGTATTTATATCAACATTTTTATAATATGTACTTAATAATAGGCAAAATCATTTTACAATATCTGCTTCCAGAACCTACTTATTTAAATATACTTTGTGACGTTTTAAACACTTTGATTTCTATCAGAATATAACGTACTGGGACGATTACCTATCAAACGTGGCTCAAAGAATTTGGAGAGAGGCATTATATCCAGCGTAGACATATTAAACGCAGTAAACAAAAGAAGAGGAAACTAAAATAAGAGCCACATTTTTCCTACTCCCATTCGATGACTTAAATTTTCCCTCTCCCGTTAATTTCTTTTACTGGGTCTTCAAATTTTCATGATACCCAAAATAATGGTGATTCTCACAAAAATGGTGGCAATTAATGAAAATTTCAACTTTTTACATTAAGCTTCCAAATTCTTAGAGCTGTAAATACAATATAGAGAACGATAATTTTCGAATTATTAAATTAAGTTTATATGAGTCCATGATTCCTCCAATACACGCATGTACATTTTTGTAGTCTTAACCCAAAGAGAGCACTATTGCAATTGAACAACTCCAGTCTTACTGGATGATATATTTCACAGCGAAGAGATTTACTATAATGTTTAACAAATTAGTGATAGCAGTCAAATCGTGAATGGCTAGTATAATATTACAACTTAATATAAAGTCTGTCTTTGTAAGCCCTTCGTCCAACCTCAAATATGCGAAATCATCAAAATATTCTATATATTTGTCAATGGGATCTCTATAATTTAATATTGTTCCTGACACATGCCCACTGCATAACGACATAATACAAAATTCTATCAACTCCCACGGCCCCCCATAGTGGAAATTTCATGGATTGTCATCCATTTTATTTGCCTATTTCATTATTAAAAAGGTCTAATACATTAATCAGATGCTTAACTCAGAAGATGTTATTTTAATTATGGAAATTTCACAACTGCAAAGTTTCATATTTAAAAATCACCAAGGGAACAATAGTTACTGATAGTTATTCTCTTTCTTCTCTCGTAAAGCACAAATATTTACAATTTGATTGTAAGCTGTGGCAATCCACCCATAAAGAACCCCCATTCCCGAAAAATGAGTACCTGTCATTAAAGTTTTTTTCTAGTCTTCCCCTAGGTTAGGTATTTACTTGGTGACGTAACTACCTCCACAATCATCTAATTAAGTTAGCCTAGTCCTTGGCAGTCTTCAACACGTCAATAACCAAATACTTCACCTAGAGGAAAACCCATGAAAACTTCACAAACATAATAGGCCTGGAATGAACCATACCCGACAGTAAAGAAGATTTGCACTGCTTATCGACAATTTTTAATTTTGATAAATGTTTAAAATAAAGGAAATATTTATTTAAGAGGATTAAATATTGATCTCAAACTTACTGACTCTTAAAGAATTAATTCAAATCGACTAATCAAAAGGTGTAGAAAGTGATCCACCTATTATACATTAGAGGGCTTCAAGAAATTAGTAAGGTGCTATTCGCACAAGCCACTCTTTTTCTATGTATTTCTCTTATATTTAGTGAGAATAATCAGTACAATCAGTGGATGGAAATGCAGGATATATTCAAAGAAATTTTACTTTTGGATGGGGATGGCGACAAAATAAATTGCGCTGCAAACCGGCTAAAGGCAAAAAACTGTCTGACGGGCGATACACGAGTTGAGCAGATATTTTTTTCAAATGAAAACAAGTCATAATGTGAAATGAAAAAATAGTGGTGTGAGAGAATAGTAGAAGAGGGAGACTAATAAGGATAAAGTAGTCGGAAGGGATCGTACGAATGAAATATTTTTCGGGGTGCATTGTGTGATGGAGTGCTCACAGAGGCGTGGTTAGCGGGAAGGTCGAGTGGAGGGAATGGCTTCGGAAAATAAAAAGACCAGAGGAGACCATAGCGCGTGGGACTTCGAGGAAACTATAGCAAAGGAGAACACGTAGGGGGGATGCGAGAAAATGGAGGAAATAAATAAGATACAAAGCTGACAAATCAAAGAAACCAATTAACTGGTGTACATTATTTCTTTATGTGGATCGGTTAAGGCTGGCCTTAGGCCTTTGCTTCTTTTTACGTACCCTGGAGCATTACTCTCGCGGATAAAATTAAGAGCTCAAGGGACTATAAGAAAATATTATTTCTAGCAATTTCACGCTTCAATAATAAGAGGCTGTCATGGAGACTTTCTAAACTGCTGTGAACAAGCTCAACGTTTACGAAACAAAGTAAATTAACCAAAAAAATAGACTTGCGATTCCTTTAAAAATTGAGTAATTGCTTGCTCATTTCAATTATAATTAGACTAAATGCCTAACTACAGCGTTCACAGAGCAATGCTAAAACATTTGATCATTTTTAATTGGTATAAAATGGAAGACACAGACGGTTAGGATTGTGTAAAATGGACTAAATTTATTATAATTAGCTGCATATTCCGGCAGTTATATATACAATTCCATTTTGTAATAAGGGAAGGGTATGAGTGTGCTTTTCATGTATTAAATCAATTTACACCAGAACACCCGATGTGCCATTTGTGGCACATTTCAGATTTTTTTAATGCGGTGAGCGGTTGCTTTTATTCCTAGAATCTTTTTCTTCCGTGACTTTTCATTATTTATATTGACATTTCAGCTCACATTGTTTCATTCATATCTGTGATTGCGTTTCTCTTAAAAATTCACATTTACCTCTAACGCCCGATGTGCCATTTTTGGCACATGTGTGTTACGAGATACATTAGGATAAACTGCGGCGAGTCTGATGATAACGTATGAATTGGAACTCAATAGATATGGGAGGGGAGGAAGGTATCGAATGAATCATTCCCCTCTTTTCCCCTATACGCCGCGCAGCCGAAATAGCTCGTTAGCACGTCACTTATCAAGGGTTGAACAATTGAAATATACAATGTTTTGCATCGACTTTCATCAATCACCCAGAGCCTTTGCTTTTAGTTCCGTGAGGGTAGTTGAAGAGTTGACTATGTCTCTCCTGCTACGCAGAGGCTGTCATACGGAGGAAATTTTGGCAGCGTTGAATGAGATTTCAGAAGGAGAGTCAGATTTTTCTGAAGTGGAATTACACAGTGATTCGTATGATGAGCATGTTGTGTGCAACAGTGGAAATTCGTCATCAGAGGACAAAAAAGACGCAATTTTCGATCCAGACATGCCCCATACATGGGCTCCTAGAAAGCCAATGACTCGCATTACTGAAATCAGGGGTAAGTTAATGATTAAAAGTGACCATGTTTTATCTCTTTAATTTTGCTCAATTAACAATTGAAATTGGTACTCAGGTGTTGGTCGTCCCCGTGTTCGTGGTCGGCGTTTCATTGGCAGAGTTCGGGATAATAATGAGCTCGATTTTCCACCCCAGCATGAGCGTGAGATCCGATCCGGAGATGGCGGAAGAAATGCCGCTGCTCTGTTTCCCCGCGGCGTCAAGAATCTCAAAGATTTGGCTCCTAGTTCCACCCTGAGGTCTCCTGATGGCACAAAATGGAAGGTTATTTCACTAGGCGAGGTCAATGCCGGTCGGCGTGCGAGGAAAAATATTTTTATGGATAGAAGGGGCCCTTCCCCTTACGCTAATTGTAAGAGGTACATCGTGGAAGAATTTTATTCAAGCTCTTGGAGGCTTCTTATGTCCGAAAAAATCCTAAGATACATTCAGAATTGTACAGAAACTGAGGAAAGGTTGAAGTCGGGTGGTGCAAATTAGACAATTTCACTGGAAGAGTTAGATTCATTTTTATCAATTCTTTACGTGCGTGGTGCTTTGGGTGCTAAAGGACTGGACGCTCATTCAATGTGGTCCAAAAACTGGGGTGTACAATTTTGCAAGGATGTAATGAGTCGCAATAGATTCATAGAAATACTTAAGTATCTGAGATTTAATATTAAAGCCACAAGGTCTAAGAGACTAGAGAAAGATAAATTTGCCCTTGTGTCGGAAGTATGGAATGAATTCATTGCTAATGCCCAAATATGTTATATTCCGGGGGGATTCCTGACGGTTGACAAACATCTTTTTCCATCGAAATCTAGGTGTTGGTTTACGCAATTTATGTCATCGAAGCCCGACAAATATGGGCAAAAATGTTGGATGCTTGTTGATAAAGATTCAAAGTACGTATTGAACGCACTTCCTTACTTGGGTAAAGATGAGCTAAGACCTCATGATGAGAGATTGAGTGATTTTGTTGTGCTGAAACTTATGGGCCCATATTTGAACAAGGGAAGAAATATAACATGTGACAATTTCTTTACATCTAAGTCGTTAGCTGAAAAGCTGGAACAAAAGGCAACCTGTATTGTCGGTACATTGAATAAAGTGAGACGAGAGTTGACAAGTGATATAAAATGCGCCAAGGAGGCTCTGTACAGTACCACTGTTTTAAAATGTTACAATTTGACACTTACTGTTTATCAAGGGAAGAAGAATAAAAATAAATAAATATATGTCCATACATTTGATAACATAATGGACCTTTGCGGAAGTAATGCCTGGGTTTTGTACAAAGAGTGTACGTCGAAGATAATAAGTAGACGAGATTATCTCCTGAAACTCGCCGAAGAGTTAGCTTCAAATCACAGGCTCAGTAGGTGTAAAACATTTGTATATGCTGAAGAAGAAGAGTCATTTGATACAACCGATCCTACACCTGCAAGTAAAAGACGTCGTTGCCAGATTCGAAAAAGTTGCAAAGCAGATGGAAAAAGTCAGTATTCATGCACGAAATTCAGCAAACCAGCGTGCAAAAAATGTATAAAATGTATATCATACCTGTGTATTGCTTGCGGAAAAGAGTAAAATATTTTTGTGATTAGTTACAAACTATATTTATCCCAAAAAACCCTAACAAACAATATAGCTTTGTTATGTTCTCTTGTTTTTGTTAAAAAACCGTTTATTTGCTCGAAATTCCCTTCAGTAGTGAAAAAGGTCTGATTTTTCTCTGCAGTTGTATGTGGCCATTTGGGATAATTCGTTTCTAATTATTAAAAGATAATATTAAAATATATGAAAATGCATATTTGTCTCTGTGTTACTTATTCTTTGTAGTTTAAACCCGTTAGTATCCTGAAAACAAACAATATGTGAGAAACTCAATGCAGTTTAGTCATGTGCCATTTTTGGCACATTGGGCGTTATAGGGGGGAAGCCTAAGTCCGGGCGTTCTAGTGTTAATTAAAGTAAAATGAAGGCTTGGTGGATTAAATTCACGGCAGTGAAAGTTAAAGGAAAAAAAGGTGTAGATAAACTCAAGATGAGTTCTGAGCATTAATGATGCAGGCAGCTGGTCGTAAAAGAGCTGAGAATCAGGAATAGAGTGCGTCATTGCACGAGACAGAGCTCAGGGATATAAGATCAGAGAAAAAGCATGAAAAGTGATAGTTAATTAAGAGTGGATATGAAAAAAGAATGTAAAAGGAGTTATATGTGCATGGGTAGGTGGAGGGGAGAGAAGACAGCCAGACACAGCGAGAAAAGAAGCCATCGATTAGGAGGAAAAGAGTCTGGGGCTGGCAGAAATATATTTTTTAAGGACTGCAAAGTAACATTAAATTTATAAGCATATGCTTACATGTAAACAACAGAGGTACAAAACAGTCTGTTGTACTTCCCTTAATTATTTTAGAAATAATATTTTGTAAAAATAAACGCAGAAGAATATAATAAACGAGTAAATGGGTGCTTGCAACTTGCAAGCAGGGGGAGGGGGAGTGTTATATGATGATACTTTTCAAATAAGGAATACAAACTATGAAAGCTCTCAAGTCTGCGTGCTGCATGCAAGCAAAGAAAAGTTAATATCTCGGAAATGAAATACGCGCCCAAGAGGTATGGATACCAGACAGTTCTAATACACACTTATATTGTATGTCATCCGGTTATTAACGACTTTTCAAAATACCATAATCAGTATACCGAAACGAACGTGGAACCACTGGAAGATCATCGTAACCTCATTTGACGGCATATAAGACGATCTTCTACGTTAGATATTTCATTTCAGTACAGCATACTTAATAAGAGCACACATGAAGAAATTTTACTATATAAATTACATCGGAATCGAGATTTTTAATGTACTAATTTTCATATTCAATTTTTCTCATCCAATATTCTATATGGACTGCATGCTATTTAATTGATAACAATGATATCATGAAGCTTGGTTGTTTGAAATTGGCCATCAAAGCTACGGTAGAGGCTAGAAAAAGTTGAAGATATTATACGCAGTACTTAGCACTACAAGAAATGATATAAAGAAGACTAAATAACATGCACTTAGGAAACCTAGCTCACATATGTGAAGCTATCGATTGCACCAACTCGAAGCCTAATCGAATTTTTAAACTTTTATACAATATCAACACAACAATCTAACCATCCCCTGAAACTGGCCCGCCTCGAGTTCCAAACCTCGAATCGACACTCGGCCCGGCGACATGGAGAAAAATATCCATAGCAACGAAAGTGAAAAAATTTCTAAAATCCAAAATAAAAGTTTAAAATATCAGTTTTACGGTAGGTAGGAAAGAATTAATTGCAAGAATAAAATTTTTAAAACATTTAGCCTCATATTTGTGAAAGAATCAGTCTTGTAGCTTAGATATTTCATATTTTAATGAACGAAAGAAAAAAGGTCTACACTAAAATTGTTCGTTTTTCCCATATAATCCCTTTTAAAGCTATCGATTGCAATAAATCAAACCCTAATCGATTTTTTAACTTTTTCGATTTTTTCTCAACTTGACACATGATTTCAACTCTATCCTGAAAATTTTACCCACCTAGCTTGTTTAGAAATGCCCTAGAGGTTTTGATGAGTCAGTCAGTCAGTCAGTCAGTCAGCGGCTTAAAGGGAGGGAGAACCATTGGACAGAAACTGAAGTGTCAGCAAAGGCCCTGGGGGTAGTGGGTGGAGGGAAACCACAGAAAAAGATCCTTCAAGAGTTACGATAAGAAATGAGATGAAAAAAGAGTTGCTGCAACTTCGGGAGGATGATTACATAGGACGTGTCACAAAATTTAACGATGTCATGCGTACCTCGATCCTTCTACTTTTTTATTCCTTTTCCTCTTTCCACCTCACTCCACGTTGCATTCTTCGGCTCACCCTCTTTCGTTCCTAATCCTTCATTCCTTTGACGTCCCTCACTCCGAAATCCTTTTATTTCCTTTCCCCTGCTTACTCACATTGTGATCTGTCCATTTTTACTCACTATCCTCCATGAAAAAACCCAATCCTACTCTATTTGCTTTACATCATTACAATATTACATTCGCCATTATTTCCCTACCCCAACCCTGCTTATCGCGTAGTGTGTCTACTGGTGAGCGCATGATATCTTTTCATCTTATTTTTCGTTAAATCACATTTCCTCGTTTTTATCCAACTCTCTCTTTTTTCTCTTCCGTTCCTCTTTCTTATCTTCTCCGTCATGACCCGATTTTATTCAAAGAAAACGTTTCATTTTCATTCCGCGATTATTTTAGTTTCCCTTCAAGAGTCAAGAATTTTCTAAACCCCTTTGCCTAATGACTATGGTTCCAGAAATAAATATGTACAAGTTTAACATATACTTACCCTTATCAGATTACCCACCCCATAAATACAACTTTTTACGCCAATAGAAGTATCACTAATTGCCATGTTATTTCATTTGTTTTTATATAAGGCACAACAGTGGTAAGAGTATTTGATTTTATTAAATATTGCACCCGAATCAAATTTAGACGGATAATTTCCATAATTATTCCATACTGGCCACGTTCATTAAAAAGGCGTTTATAAAAGTGAATTCCTTTGATTTGACAATCAAAAGCTTATCATGCTATTAATATTGAACTTAGATGGACTTATGATTGTAAGAATAAATTTATCTATATGCGTAATATATTTATATACTTAAGGAAAGAAAAATATACTAGCTATAAAGTTGGCTCTTGGAAACAGTTTTTGTTTATTTTTCTCCTTGAAAATTTATGCAGAATACTCGATGGAAATAATGTGCAGCCTAGTGTTGTAGAAAACATTTTTGCTAAGAGTGTGATATATCAAAGCTCTTACACTTATTTTCATAAAGTAATATTTTTTGTTGAAATAGATATTAAATTCTCTTATAGTAGCATTTTAAATCGTTTACACACGGAATGGAGTTTATTGAACTTATACAATGCAATAGTAGCCTAGTTATAACTTTCACAGAATTAATGTTTTCCTCATTCAATTTATAGTTATTTGATATGACGCTTTATCCAACAGGTGGAACTATTTCAAGCCAAAGAATCTTCCTGGTTTAGAGAGAAGTGCACTGCAGCACAAGAGGAGTTGCCTTTGCAGGAACTTCATGAGAATTATATTGACTACGAAAATTTCTCTCGTCAACTGTATAATGCACGACTATTCTGACAATTATTGTCATTTTGTGTACCCAGTAGACAGAAAAATGACAGCATTAAGGATATCTTTTATGCAAGGTCACGTAACATGATGAAAGAATTATCCGAAAACTACGATAAGTTCATGGACATGAAATATAGCAGTTTATATCAAGCATATATCTTTTCAATATTATTTTACGTACTTTTTGTTGGCAACTACTTTATATAAATAAACTAAAAAGTACCAGCAAAAAGTTAATATAGTGCCGTTACTACCTGATGAGCATATGTATTTCTCTAAAATACCCGTCGTTAAACTATGGTGTTTTTTTAGAAAGTACCCATGCCCTAATAAACGCCCATTTATCTCTTTGGCATCCAAGTTCCCTGAGCACCTCTCTCAAACCAAAATACTCTAGCGGTAAAATACTACCGCAGAACATTCAGGAAAACATTTTTCTCACCCCCTCTCACATCCCTTGTCCACAACTTCTTTCCACCCTCATCCCCCATCATCCATCGCTCTATTAATCCAACTTACTATGACATGCCTGTTGAACCGTGGACGGAAATACACATGGGGGTAGAGTGGTTCATGGAGAAATGAATGAAAGAAGAAAGAATGAGAAAATGGAAAATACATGGGCGGATTAGTAAACGCGTGCACCGTGCTTTTTATCTGCGTCAACATACACTAAGCAAGTATGCCATGAGTATAGGAGATGAAAGGTAGCCTGGGTGAGGGTGTAGAAGATAAGGCGGGGAATGATAGGGAGGAATAGATGGAATAGGAGGAAACAGAACCAACGTCCCAGTTAAGGGATGAAGAGAAAATTTAATGAAAATGAAGGGAAACGAGCTAAAGAAGAGCAAAGGTTTGTTAGTCGGACGAGGGAAAAATTGAAAAGAATCACAAAATCCCCTTCTCATTTAATAGTCACCAAAAAATACGCTGGAGAAAATCTCGTTACTGGAAAATGAGGAGGAAATAGGTAAATATAGTAATGTTGCGGAAATTTTCCTCATCTGAAACCATTCTTTTCATATATACTCACCAAAGGAAAGTTATCATTCCGAAGGCTTTAATGCGCTCACGTGTCCAATAAATTCAGTAAGCATTAAAGTCAAGGTTCCAGTTTCAAAATTTTAAGAGCTTTCTCGTCCTATTTTCCGATTAATCTTTATATGAAACATCACACCTTCAAAACTATCTCGAGGAAAACTAGCTAACAAAACTAGGTGATAATTTCCGACACATATTTTAGGCTGTGTTATGAAAATGGAAGTAGAAACGATCGCACTAGGGATAGAAGACGACCACCATCATTAAAACTAACAAACCGTTTTCTGATATTTTGTATTTCAATGTTAATTTCAAGACACGCAATACTGAAAGTAATTTTTAAGTAAATCTTCTAAGCAGATGTGAGTAGAAATCAACATGTAACTCCCTCTTCAAACTTCGATTAATGAAATCTTATCACGGAACTTACCTTACCACGCCATTAAACTTCAAAACAACTTTAGAAATATAACTTAGAGCTAAAGTCAAGAGAGATCTAGAGTTAAAGCTTTCGTAGTTGCCGATGGATCCTGTCGAAATTGTCATCTGTTGTAGTGTGGAAGATGAGGTTTTGATTCGTCAAGGTTTGTTACTGCTTTTAGGGAAACGATAATTAAGAAGAAAATATTCAGTCTTATTGTATAGTCTTAGACTTGCACACACTTATAGTATACTTGTATACTGTGAGATTGTATTTGTATTTTTTAGGAAAATTCGATTAAGGGGGTTAAAAATTATCAGCTTTGAATGATAAGTTTGAATCTATTATGAAATCCTATACTAGCTACTAGCCATTTTCCTCTCAAATACCCAGCCAAGAGCCAAAGTTCATTAAATCCAGTAAAGATACTCGTCTATGCCTGTGTAAATCTTCACCGGCAGCATCAAGTTGTTTGTTGCATCTTGAATCAAAATATGGAAAACATTTCCTCGTTCCACAATTATATTAAATTTTCGAGCATTAAAAATCGAGCATTAAAAATCGAGCAAATTAAATCCGTGTTTGATTCATCATAGAGATGTTCCACCAAGTAGCACGAACTCCTGCTTACAGTATATCATCAACACACATGGTATTGTTCATCAAAATACAATGATAGGACTTTGAAAGGTAAAACGGAATATTGAATTTTGAATAAATAATACTTAAATCACAATCAAAATAGATTGATTAGTTCCCATTTTAGTTTTTCTTTTTCATTTTTATTGGAACTATATGGCCCATCGAAATCGTAGTCTTCTGCTGTTTTCTTCAATTTGTCCAAATTCACTCACATTTTATACCTATTTCATGGACTGAAACCTAATAAGAAGCTGAGAGTGTGGTTATGTCAGTGTTCCATAAGCAAAGGAAGAACAAGGGTCTAAATGAGACAAAGGAAGAGAACTGATGTAATCGTTGTCCGAGGGAGTGGAGAGGCACGTGATGAAAAGAATGAAAACCACAAAAATGTCACAGCAATTTTTGAGAGAGATAGCGGGAAATCACGAGTGTGGAAACAATGGGGGAGCTGATGGAGAGAAGAGAAGAGAGAAAACAAAAGCAGTGGAATATACGTTAGCAAAGAGAAAGGGTTTGATCATTGAATGAGATTGTGAACTACAAAGGCAGTGGAGGTTCGACATCAGATACGGAACGGCAGAGAGAGACGTGGGTGAGAATCAAAAGAGTAAGAGAGAAGGGGATATAAAATTGAGCGTGGAGTTAACGAAGCAAACACAACATTGAAAAAACTGCAAGCTTGTTTCCATCAACGCATGGACATGGACCATGTCCATGCGTTGATGGGAAACTATGTCCATTGAACATAGTTTCCCAGAAATAAGGAACGGCACTCATGAACGACAATCCTCAAGGAAATCATTTTTTTAGCACCTACACGACATTTTACTTGGAGCAAGCCATTTTAATCAAAATAATTAGAAAATGATTGATAAAATTCTTAAAACGTATCAAATATAGCAATCAGAATCAAGAATAAAAATAACTAAAATAGCTTCAAATTAGTGACTCCTGAAGTTCACCTGAAATTTTTTTAACTTAACTTGACAGACTATTGAAAGGTCGATGACTCGAATCGTTTCTCGGTAGTTTTTTCAAGCAGATGAATCTAAACTTACCACACACAGCTCCTGATGAAACAGTTATTAACGTCTGGCTTTACATCAAATATTTAAACAGAATATTTTTCTCCCTGCATGACCTATATCCAAGCGTACAAATAATGAATGAATGAATAATGAATACATTTATAACAGAGGGTTAGCATCGTTGTATATTTGTCAAAAGCAGCCACCTAGATGCCGCAAACCATTGTACCAATGCAAAAAATAGTGAATGAAACATTAATATCAAAATTCAGCAAATCAAAATGATCGACGCCCAACCAAGAACGAGGATGGCAAGCAACTCTTCGGAGGATATGAAGAAGATTTCAAGAGAATTACAGAACAATTCCTTCCGCCCTATTATCAACCTATCTTTCTCTGTGGCCCCGTCCCTCCACCCGTCACCCCACACCCGCGTTTCCTAGCCCATCCCCTATCACCAACCCATTCCACCTCCCAATCATCCAAAATTCCTCCCTAAGTATCGTCATGAACGGTCTTATACACTTCTTATCCCACCAATCCAATCCAATTCAGTCCTATTTCCGCAGCTCTACAATTTGCCAACATCCAGCACAGGGAGTCCGGAGAATAACTGCAAAGAGCACTCGAAGGCCGAGAACCTTCATGCGCGTCAACCTGAAAGACGAACCTTTGTTCCGACGAACAATCAGAGAAGATAGCAGCGGGGAGCTCGACTGATAGCTGTGACCTATCACACTCGGCGATCAGGGAATACGAGGTCAAGAAATCCAGGCAACAGGTGCCTCAGGTGACTGAAATATAAAATTCCGGAATTTGCAATAAACATCGTTCGGGAAAGGAAATACATACTGTTCGTACTGTAAATTTTTGGATGACATTTTTTCCGTTATGCTCTTGTATTTCAGATTGCACTTTTAAATCCTCCGGGATTATGTTTTGAATATCTATTAAAATAAGAATGAATGAACGCTTGCCCCCAATCGTCACGGTGGCCAAAGGACGTTTATTGGGACGGACTACTACGGACGTCTATGGGACGGGCCTTTATTGGAATGCGGCTCTTATTTTATTGTCAGCGTGAACAGAATGATACCCTCTTTGCTCTTATAATGGATTACTTGCCGGGTTTACTTATGGTACCTGGTTAATGTTTAATAATTTGCAAAGTTGTATATTTTGAAGCCCTTAATATCTCTGATAATGGGTAAGGGTGAGCAATGAGCAGTAATGAGCAATAATATTTTGCGAGAGAATCTAACCAATGAAGAGTTAGAGTCAAATCCGGAAAAATAATACGTTTTATTCTCTTGCGTGAAACATTTCTTCTATTATCACAAAAACAATTTAATTAATTCCGCTGATTGCAGTTTTAAGTTCAAATGCCACGATTATAGATATGTTTAATGCAATGTACTAGGTTAATAATGGTTCGTGCGATCCATAAAATGTGAATAAATGCAGAATGCAGAGTTTATCATATTCTTAGAGTATAAATGCTAGTAACTTAATTCCAGTAATGATGGTTCACATTCAAAGTAACTTACTTCCAGAAAATCAAATTATAGATCTTTGGAAAACTTACAAAATCATCAAATGCATCAGATACACTAAACTGACGAAATGTTACTAGGTGTTTTTAAATCGTTCAATAATATATAAATTCATGGAATAATTTTCCTTAGAGGGCAATATTTATTGAGAACAACATAAATGAAAGTGCCGTAGCAGACCAAAAAAAGAAGAGCGCATTGTTGTCCTACAGAATACTATTTGGCGGAATAGTAGATACATTGTCGGAATAAGTGTGCAAAGATCCCCAATTAGAAATCCTTGTGTAATTAAGGAAATGCACCTCAAAGAAGAAATGGATAATCAAAAGACTGAACAAGGGGACATTGGAAAGAGAGAAAGCGTGAAAAGTGAACCCTAAGAAAATCAATCATCTCAGTCAAAGGAACCCTAAGAGAATCAGCCAGTCATCTCACTTCCAGCCAGCCTCTACGTCTTTATGCCGCATTTGATGTCCCACACTCATCCCTATAGGACTGACAGTCCTATAGGGATGGCCAATCCTATAGGGCCAATCCCGGGAAAGGCCATCCCTATAGGACTTATAGTCCTATAGGGATGGCCTTTCCCGGGAGAATTTTATTTTTCAACAAAATGACAACTTTTACTTCCTTTAACTTATCCTTATTTACCCTTATTTCTTGCTAATATATAAAAATGTTATGGTGTTTATCTGCCTGTATGTTGCTCCATTACGCAAAAACTACTGGACTGATTGAGCATAATTTGGCAAGTAGATAGAAAAAGCATCTGGCAGTAAATTAAACTATTATAAAAAGCCTTCATAGCCCCCAAAAGACCCCTGAAGGTCCATGGCATTGAGTTCGGTGTAGTGGTATCATTTTTTGCTTATTAAAAGTACACTCACTCAAGATAGAGGACTGGGATTTTTTTATCAGATGGCTGAATAAATGAATTTTTAATTATTTAAATCTATTTTATTTTAGGATTCTTTTATGTCTAAAAATCATGTTTTTAGCTAAAAAATCTCACATTGCGCTATAAAATCAACAATAGCATATTTCCTTGACAACCAGAGATTTGATTTTCAAAGGCATTCACGCCTCTTGCATTAAAATATCACGTTTTCCTGCAGTCCCATGAAAGCCAGTAAAAAGAAAATCTGTAAGAGAAGGCCCAGAGTCCCCAGGGGCCTCATGATAGATAGTCTTTGGGGGTAATCGATAATATCAATGCATATTTACGACAAGTATACTCTTCAATGTCTACTCAAAGTAGCTCTCCTAGGGGCATTGGCTGAATATGAGAGGACACTTACGTAGTAAACGATACACATAAAGGAATTAAATAGACTACACACGGAACTAAATGTGCAAGATACTTCAGTGCAGCAAATAGTAATGGTAATAATGCCTCTGTTGCTACAAGAAACAGAGCGTTGTTTATTATCATTTAATACTTAGATGCATTACACGTAGAGCAACCATCTGCCTTACATTATGATTGCGAACTGTTTTTAGATCAATTCCCACATCATAAACGTTACGACTTATTTATATGTTAAAATGTGTTAAAGTGGAGTTAACTTACACTCACTCAGCACGTTGCTGTTTTCTCTCCTTGGACTTAAAAATATACCCATCAACATGCCTAATAGAAAAAGAGTAACATTTCGAAAAAAAGTCTCTAAAGCGAGAGGAATGTCTTCTTTGCGAGCAAATGAGCCCTAGCAAGGAAAACGACTTGGATGGTCAAAGACATGCCCACCAGCGATATAATGAAACTTCTTAAGAGCTGCACGCGCAAAAGGAGCAGGATGTTGCAAGACACGCTTCCAAGCATCAGTTCCCCAGTTTCCGGGCTTGATATATCTGATTTTTAAGACAATAAATATGCCACAAGGGCAGACTCTTCAAGTGGCTGGCCTTCACTTGGAAAGTCACTGTTTTTCCCATGGGCTTGCTCCCACATTTCGACTGGCAACAACCTTGTTATCAACACTCCTGAGGGAAAAGCGGTATATATAGTGTATAAGTCTATTATCTAACAGATGTTTTAAAGATATTCAGTGTTTTTACTAACATTATACAAAAAATAAAATATAAAATAGAAATACAAAAAAGGATATAGAAAAGGGGAAACTAAGTCAGTTATCTCCCCATAATGTTTCTCGGGTTACGCTAAGAACGGCACAAATTTCATCCTAACCCAACCTACAAACGGGTAACCAGCTATAAATCTGGTTCAAATATAGACCCATCTGTATTGAAACTTCAATTTGTTTTAAGATTATAATTATAATACGGTATAAGCGGAAATTATAATGACGTCACTACATGATTCTTACCCGGAAGAAGAACGGGAAATTCTGCTCAATGAAGGATATCCATGCATGAAAATTGGCAATCACACTGAGAATCGCCATAGATTTTTATTTAGATACCGACACCAATGACTATGGCTACCCTTTACACTGAAGGCGCAGACCGGGAGACGGAGGATTCATAGGTCAAATACACATGGCTGCTACTGCAAAATTTTCTTTTGACGTTGTCAACCGCTGGATTGTACCCTACTCTCCGATCCCAATTTAGATGCTCAATGCACATAATAACGTTAAATAGCGCAACTCAATTAAGTTATTGAATGAAAATATATTTTTGTATGCAATGGAAGTGATCGAGCTGTTAATTCACTCAGAAGACGGCTCAAGGGAAACGGAGGGATGAGGTGACCATCTATCAACCTAGGTGCTATTTAAGTAGAAATGAGTCTGCGTGACCCACTTTTGGGTTTCTCGTCCATGAAAGAGGACCAACAGTCACAAATCTCTACGTGTACCTGGAAAACGGTCAGCGTGTCTACTACAACGAGCACATCGTACGAGGTAGGTTAAGAACTCCTCAAATGACCACGCGGACAGTATTCTTCAGGCATCGTGGTTTTCTTATAAAATAAGTTCAATGTCTTTTACACCCGTTGAATTTCAACGGGTTCCTTTCGCTAGTATTCAATATTAATCAGCACTTCATTAAATTACTTGCTCAGTGGATATTCAAGGTGTCAAATATTGCACAAAAAAAACTCAGGACGTTGTCTCATTTTATATAGGTAGCTTTATTATATAGCAATGTATTAGCAATATTTTGCAACGTCCATGAAAAAGCATTTAAAAAACTCTCAATAACAAGAATACTCGGGTACAAGGAAAATATTTGGAGTAATTCTCTGGTACCACTGACCCTCAAAGGCTAGAACCATTCCAAGCGACGTTCAGGCGTGCTAGCCGTAGTAAATTTTCCCACTTTGAGGAAGTGACGTCACGTTTTAAGCTTTTTAACACACTTATCGTAGTGTATTAAAACGGTTGAAACGGCCTAGTGCGAGGCAAGGCATTCAAACTGGACGTACTAGTCGTACTAATCAAACATGGAGTCTACGCAAATCTGCCCATAACAATTAGTTAATTTTTAAAAACACATAAACCGACCTAAAGGAGAATTGTTTCCCCAAGTTTCGTGAGTAAATGCCATGCAGTATTATGTTATTTATATTGCATCGGAAATTTCTTTGTGAGCCATATGTTGCCTGGTTTGTGCAAAAAATGTGCCATACGTTTGATTAGTTCTGAGCAAGTCCTTTCTATGCCTTGTCCTATTATTTTTAAACTGTGCAGTCTTACTTACAATTGTGTGATTATGATGTTTAATTCTCTGTTACATTATTGATTATTTACTCCTATTTGCCTGCGTTGATTCGTCAAAAACGCTAACAGATTTGTTTTATTCACTTCGGCAGCGGCCACATCCGATCACAAGCGCTAGTTTTTTTCAAAAGCAACCGTTTTAATTCGATAGTACCCTCTACACAATTGACCTAGAGTATATGGCATATATTAAGGGTTGTTCTTAGATCGAAACTCGGCCCAGGAATTTCCCCCTAGTAGATCCCAAGACCGAGTTTTCATATGAACTTTTTTGGAAAAACAAACGCTCAGAGGTACCCTAGAGCTGAACTGGCGGGAGCATTGCTCCTGGTAGGGACGCCTATGACAGATAGGACTGTGCCGTTGTGCCCGACAGTGCGGAACATTAAGGGGGCCGTGCTAATTCTTTGTTTGATTGCCACGTGGGAGTTGGTGGGACAGCAGGATGTTCATGACTCATCACCGCGGGGAAGTTTCTTGGTGACCTCGGGTTGTGGTTTGCCCTCCAGGGAGGAGGTTTTATGTTGCTTTCTATGTATTGTATGTGTAATGGATTTTCAAAATAATTACTATCCAGAGTGACCACTACAACTGAATCATGTACGTCAACATCCATCACTTTCCATTGAAAAATACATTTTTCCAAAGAGAAGTTATTAAAACTTCGCCACAAAGAGTCTCATAGATGGTTCGCGGCACGTATCAGGTCGAAGTTTAGGAGAGAGATGAATGGTAGGCCGCGTAGAGTCTCTTCCTCAGCAAGATGACAGCAAAAAATATCTGGTCCCAGGGGCCGATTTGTCACGTGATAGTGTCAAATAAAAGCAAGCAATCGTGAAGGGAACAGAAAACTGGCTCAAAACAAAAATTTGAAATCTTGGACAGTACTTATACAGAAACGTATCCTGGCAACTAAGGGACTCAGTACAGTGGTCCAGGAGTCCTGGCCGGAAGCAGAGGGAGCAAAGCCCCTGCAGTCATCATCACACAAAATCCTTGTACGGAAGTAGAAACAAGTGCTAAAGCAGAAGAAAAGAAGATTCAGAAGATGAACGCAGTCATCAGAATTGGTACGTGGAATTTTAGGCCTATGATAATGGTGGACAAGTTAGAGATTAGAAAGAAAGAAATGGAGAATGTGGGTGTTTCTTTTATCTCCAATATCTTTCTTCCAACATCACCTTTCTAGATGTCTACATTTCTCTCTTTGCAACTTTAAATTCAACACTGCCGTCCATCTCAAGTCCACCAACTAGCAGCAATATGTCCATTTCAACTGCGTCCATCCCTCCCAAACAAAACGCTCCCTCCCCTACTCTTTCTCTCTATCCGTGGCTATCGCATCTGTAACAACCCCGACTCCCTTGATCTTTTTGTTACGAATTTACGCCAATCTCTCCTTTGCAGAGGCTATCTTGAACCCATCATTCAGAGAAAAATCCTTAAACAACCCTCTTCTTCCACACCGCTCCCTCATAATAAAAGTTTTCGTGACAAAATCTCCCTTTGTACTACCTATTTCCGAGGAGTTCACCCCCTCCGACGCATTATCAAAAACCTCTATCCTATCCTCTGCGGCAACCTCATAACCTCCAATATTTTCCCTCGCTGTCCCTCTCTCACTTTCATACGCCCCCCCAACCCAACCTTTCCACCCTCTTGAAAATCACTGAACCCCTTTCCCAATCAATTATCACCACTAAATCCCTTCCGATCCCATGTAATCGCCCGCGTTACAAAACTTGTAGCATCCTTTTCACCCAACCTCTGCCCGACGAATTCCGTGTTTTTCCTATTCCTTCCGTCCCTTCACCCTCCTGCATTACAAATAATATTGTCTACGTTCTCCTAGGCCAACTACATACAGTGGAGGTGATGTGGCCAGCGTCGGGTTGCATTTTTAATGAATAGGTAATTTGGTATAAAAGTAGTGTATATGAAACAGGAGAGTGATAGGATAACAGTCGCTGAGCAAAAGGCAGAGCCAAAGAACTTAGTCATAATCCAGGTGTACAAGTAAGAGAATATAAAGAATGAAATGGAGAAGGTGGGTGTCTCTTTTACCTCCAATATCTCTTCTTCCAACATCACCTCTCCTCACCTTATGAGTCTTTTATTCCTATTTGCAGTGTCTTTCTAGTCAACGTCTTAATTATTTCCAAAGTATTCTCTTCATGGTCCTCATTATATCTTGTGTACTACAAACATAAGCGTATAAAAACGGAGTATATTGCAATTTATTCAGCTAAAAGAGAATAATTAGAATTAGACCATTCAATGGTGTGATTTTTCTGAATTTGTGTTCTATAAATAAATTCAAATTATTTTACAGACATACTCCACCAATCTAGCATGGTAACCACATTAAATAGATCAACCTTGCATTTAAAGCAGAAGAATCAGAATGACTGGACACCGTTATTACCTTAAAAAGCATATACATTTTATGCTTCAGGGACGGGCAAAGGGAAGCATCTCAAAGATTCCATATTTAACATTGCTGCTCCCCTTATTAAAATTGAATAATAATATGCGACTATGTCCTATTCTTTACATTTCTCCTTATATCAAAATTCAAATGAAATAAATTTTATAAAAATGATAACATTTTAAACTTAGTTTCTCATAATATTCACGATATTTTCCAAGTGGCAATTTCAAAATTTCTCCCTCCTCTTTTGGTTCTTTGGGTGGCCGTGCCACATAGCGCGAGGAAAAGAATATCTCTGATCTCATATTCCCTTTGAGTGGAAGGCGAAAAATGGGTGGACAATATTCTGAAGCAGTAAGAGAAGGCAGAGCCGGGTTTAGCACTTACAGTACGATCCAGTGGTGGAGAGATCGGTAGGTGGTCGCGGGGAAAATGAAAAAAGGCTTTCAAAAGATTTTAATCGTGTGATAGTGAAGGGTAGAATAAATGAATTATAGAGGCTGAAAATAATGAGCAAACAAGAGCAAAATGGAGAGGAAGTGTTCCGAAATAATGTGAAGAGACACGGTTAAGTAGCAAAAATCATAAAATACACTGCTTGTTGAGTAATTCTTAAGAGGTAATGCCGAATGTTCACATGGAAAGAATTCTAACTTAATTTGTCATTGGTTCGACCAAATTTCGCCGTCGCTGCCACATTACTATACCATGGCATTAGAATGAAAATGCAATAAATAGCTTTGAAGAAGAATGCTGAGTGGTTTGAGTTATTGCAGATTATTGAAAGTATAAACCTTTATAATAAGTTTACAAGAAATTAAAACTCTGGAATAAGCTATAATTTCCATGTTAAACTTACGACTGCAAAATGGTATATTTAATTTTCCGTGATGATAACTTTCACGATGTCAAGCCTACACCCGTTTCATTAGGGTATATCTTAAATTCAAAGAGCTAGTAACAGAGCAAAGTAACTGGCTGGGCCTGTGAACTATGGCGCTAAGGGCACGCATACAGATCCTCTATGACATTGAATTTAAGGTACTTGAGACAACTTGCTAATTACCAGGCTTTAAAAGACACAAAATGGATTAGGACGCTTGGGTAGCATTACTGGTTTGAGCACAAGGCGCGATATCTTGGGGTCTTTAGGTTAAGTGATAAAGGTTTAGAGGTAAAGAAGTCTTGGGCAAATGATTTTTTTCATGGTGAATCATGATTTAAATACTTTATGCACGCCTTCTGAAGCGCATAAAAGATAGTTTCCTCTGCCATGGTGCACAGTAATGACAGAGATAACTCCTAAATATTAACTAGCCGTTTTCGAATGGGCACGCCAACACCTTAGCTGTCTGAAAATTTAGGCGTTGGAATAATTTCAGTTATCTTAATAACTTTGGAAATAGCTGTATGATTACAAAACTCAAATATAAAATATTTTCATTTTTAAGCACAGAGAAGAACATGATGCAGCAAATTTGAAAACATTACTGAATCCAGTTAATGTGAGAAATTACTTAAAAACTCAGTGAAACTGATTTTGAGTGAGCTTCATAATATTCTGCATAGTTTAATAATCCCACTTCCGTAAACATGTTACAGAGAATAAACGATACACTATAATAAAAACATACAGTCGTATTTGAAGAAGCAATACTGATTGAACAGGATCGCACCGCGTGGGTCAATTCTCACGATAGCTGGGTGTTCAATGGGTGCTAACGATGGCTGAAAATCACATAGACATGGTAGAATCATGGGAATGGTCAGTGGAAAGCTTTCTTCACATGATATTTTGGTTAACAAAAGTACGAATAAAAATTATGAAATATTCAATACACGAATATGTATTGTATATGCGGGACAAATATTCGACAGTAAGACGTGTGAAAAAGGTTCCCTTCCAAGATTACAAAATAAGAAAATACTTTGGCATTTCACACAATGAAGATGTATTTACAAAAGACTCCGATACAGAGTATCATGAAATGGCCTAATCGATCGTATTGAAACCAGTTGCTGAATCAAAATAATTCAATATTGTATGTATTGACAAAATATTTTTAGTTTTTGCTCATCAGAATGTACTCCATCAAGTAGCGCAATCGACAATTGAATGATCCTTTTCAATTTTCTGCTTATTTACTAAGAGGTGTAAGAAATGATGGAAAGGTATAGTGAAGAAAATTTTAACAAATAATCATAAGAAAAATATTAGTATTTTATAAATGAGGAAAGTGAAAGAAATTGACGCAGCATGTTGAGTAATAAGTGCTCTAGAATTTTGTCTTAATTAGGATTATTTAAGAGATTGAGGAGAGAAGTATGACAGCAGAGTAAATTCGAAGTTCTCCAATTAAATTTAAGCAGGACAAAACTATTAGGCTGGGCAATCACACATACGAGGGAGTATGGAATTCGGCATCTAAAAATTCAAATTAATCCGCGAATGGAGGGAAATTCGGGTAAAGTGTAGAAGGCGTCTGATATGATGGTGCTAAACATTTTGCTGAAAGAGAAGGTAAACAAGGTGATAATAAAGAGCGGTACATTGAAAAAGCAAAGCAAGAAAAGGGGGAATGGTAACTTGGAAGGATAGGCTTGGAAAGGCAAGGGGTGGGAAGGTAAGTGTTCTCCGATGCCAGGGATGAAATAAGCTCGCATGAGAGATAAATAGAACAATATCACGGATAGCTGTTTATTGTGAGCTAAGGAGCGAAATTAATGAGAGGCAATTTAGTTACAGGACCTTGTATTTCTTTAAAATATAAATTTTTATCCACCTAGCAAAATAATCCCAAGCATAACAGTGCGTGGATTCATTGTTTTAGTACAGGAACCAGGATAGCTTAAAAATCGACCAAGGTAAAGATGATTAAAAAGCCTTTATTGCCACAATTTGTAAACACTACAACTTATGTCTCCATGGGGATTCACATAGTAGTCTTCAATTTTTCACACACACACTTCCATTTAAGGATCGATGGTTAGGCCAAAAAATTTCCAAGAGTTCCAATGAGCATCTTCCCTAAATTAGAGATAAAAGTCCTCTAATACTAATTCAAATATTTACTATATTTTTGAACAAAAAACATGAATGAGGTTAGAAAATGCCAATATTAATAGTAATGAAAAGCCGCTTCATACCTTTTCATTTATCCAGTAATAACTATACGGTTCGTGAAAAGGTGAATAGTTATGAGAAACAATGCCTCTCTCTATAAATAATCCTAGGAAATTCATAGAATATATTGTTATTAACCTAGGGAGATGTTTTATGATCTAGCCTTGAATATAATTCAACTTTATGGACGTCGGTTGGCATACATTTCCTCATTTGGCTTGAAAAATCTTAGCCATGTAATGCAATTAACATTTTCTCTTGCATGAGCCGATTGAGGGATCTTATAAGTATTCATTTTATATGAGTCGAGGCTCTGACCCTCGATTAATGCTCGATTAAGTGCTCTCCTTGTGGAAACGTATCTCCCAGAAGAGGAGAGGATATTGAATCAAGGAGTAAATTAGTAGCAGCTTCACGCACGGGAGTTCGCCATAACTTCATTGCGTGTTACTTAATCCCTCCGCTTTCACCCATAACATTCTCGCAGCGGGGTTTCCCTCGTTCCGTTCAGTTCCATTCCCTCCAGCCCTTTTCTCTTCCCCCTCCCAATCTACCCTCCTCTCATCGTCCCCTTCCCTCTCCCAAACCACCACTTCAATCCCAGCGCTTCCACTCACCCTTGAACCCTGCTTTCTCGAGACGACGGATTCCTCTGCTTTGTGGACCATGTCTCAAGTGCTGTCAAGTGAGTAGCAGCCAACCGACACTGTATGTACCACACGTCATCGCAAACACTTCCCTTGATGCCTCAATCCGTCTCCTTCTCCATTTCGCCTCACTTGTGCCATAAACACTTTGTCAAGAGACTGCCAGTTAAGTTAATGTAGGGAGGGGTCTAAATCACACCGTGTACTCGTCCATCAACCCATAAACACCTCTTTCAAATATTATCCTTTCCACTAGCTTTTGATCTCAAATCCTTATCTCACATATTTTTCACACTCCACCCTTTGCCGAAGCCCAATGAGTCTTCCTGCTGTCTCTCTATCTCTAGTCCCCTCAAAATAATTTTGCGAAGTTTTTCTGCATTAACCCTACAACTGTGTTGAAATTTCTTTCAAATATGCATCACGTAACAACTGACAAAAATGGAAGATTATTACTTCAATATTTATCTTCCGAGCTTTTATTTCTATCCGGCACATAAATATCCCTAACTGCCGAGCGTATTCATTTGGCGCACTGCATCACTCTTACTCTCAAGACTCCAGGTCCGACGATGCTGCCTCCAAGCTAGCCTGGGTCGTGGGCCGAAAAAAGAAAAATCACAAAAAAGTTGGAGTAAATGTTAGGCACCTGTACAAGAAGGGTGTGGTGGGAAACCTTCCGCTTGCACATGCAAGGGGGAAGGATAAAAAGGAGAGGGAAAGAGGAGAGGTACCTTCAGGAGAGGTAGTGGCTCCATCAGATGATGTAGTGACGATCGCACACCCTACGACCGGGTCACCTTCTAATCACCGGAAACCGACGGAAGCGGGAGATGGGAAAGGAGCAAAATGGAGGAAAAAGAAGCAAAGGTAAGGGGGCGACGAGGAAACAGGAAGGGCAGAGTTCAAAACAAGGAAGAACCAACTCTCGAACAACTCCACTAACAAAACGAAACATCATCAGGTCCCAAATCAAAATGCCTCAGTCCGCCCTCGTCTCCGCGAAGGAACTCACTCCAAGCAAAATTCTTACCGACTGACCTCGTAATTACCCTCCCGGCAAGCCAGTCCCCCGTAACCCCCGTAACTTCTCCCCTTCGCGATTGTGGTGAACTCCGCGACCGCCCAAACATATACAAAATAAAACCCATCCGATGGGCGCACCCGAGCAAAAGCAAATATTAGACAGGTAGGTACTATCAAAATACAGGAAACATTATTTTTAACAGGCATTTGACCTGTAATAGATCTCCATTTATTTGAAATTTTTAATTAATATCTTTAAATATTTGCTTGTTTTGACCTTATATCATCTGAGTGGTGTAACTCCTCTTCCTCCGCTATGTGTATCTCCTGTGTATCTCCTGTGTAAAAAGGGTAACTGAATCGTTTTGTCTTTAAAAATGAAGATGTAAACTGCTAATGTATCCTTTCTTGATTTAAAAAGCGTTAAACATGTAGTGTTTTCCCCCGTGAGATTTTTTTCTCAAACCTTCCAACGGCTCAAGCCTTCAAACGGCTCATGAGTTTTCCATGTCCATCTCTTACCTAAATGACGCTTTCATATTGTCAGAGATTACATACCTCGTGCGGCGGAAGCTGAAATGGAACCATATGCCTGGACGGATAAAGATAAACTTATCGATTTCGTTTCTTTCTTCGGAAGCATTTGAAGAGTCAACCTTCCTACTTCCAATAGGGTTCTCATTTCCTTATCATCTAAGTGTTAGGTTTCGCTGGATCATATTTCATTTAATGAAGCCACGAAATTGTTTGAGTTTGATTACCTGTGTGTTAAGTAGGAAATCGAATGCTTCTGTTGGCTTAAATGAATAGAAAAGGCTAACGAATGACGTCTATTAACACAGAGAGTGTCTTCTAATCCATCCCAAAATTTGTGAATGGTTTGGTTTTAATAACGACTTGAATGTATGTCCCGGAAATTAGAATATGGCTTAAAAAAGTGACAGGACTGCAAAGCACTGCACGGAAGTTGACTAGATAATGAATCGGGAGAACTGGGGGCATAAGATATTTACAGGAAATTATTTACACATGCAGGTGTAAGAAACTTCATCTCCTCCATTTTTGTAGGTGACCGGATGAGAAAGTGGTACACCATCGATCGAGATACTTGGAAATTACTCCAGTGCGACTTTGGTGCCCAGAATGACTGTGTGTAGTCTCCTGTTTTAGTATCTGTCACTCAGTCATAAAAAATAATGAATAATAAATGCATACTAGCCAGACATCACTACTTATCATACTCAACGCCAGGAAAAAGATGCAAGGTATCAAAAAATTTAAATATAACTTATAAAAATGCCAAAGTTGTCATTTTATCAACGTTAGCACTGTAATTTTCCTTACGGAAGGTTTTAGCTTGTTCAATGAGGTTTAACAATACTTTCGCCATTTTTAAAATACAATCTACGTCAACCGAGCGTGTGCCCTTGAGAGTTCGTTGAGTGCAGGTGTGCTATTAACAATCGGGTTTTTAGTTAATATGTCGAGCTTGCTTTTAAAGATGCCATGGTAAGATATTCATGTCCATGGAATGTTATAAAGGGAACTCATGTTTTCGTAATAGAAAGGAAAGAGAAGATCACACTTAGTCGTAGTGTCATCTGCCAGCGTATGTAAAAGTACTCCTTTCATATCAAACCTATGGTCATCATGCTATGAATTCGGTGTAACTGGGGTTTTCCCCTCTTTTGTCAGACCAGTGCCAGAGGGAAACCAGCACAAAAACATTCGCCCATCTCTTCTTTTCAAATCAAAGCAGATAACTAGGGACGAGGGGCGTAACATCTCACTAATAACCGTCTAGAATGTCCAATAAATCCTTCCACCCCTTGTGCCTGTGTCCCTCAGACTCTGTCAGTCTCATATCTATCAATTAGTCCTCTGTCGCTTTTCCTACATCCTCCTCTCTCTTTCGCCTTCATTTTGCTGCATTTTTTAACTCCGTCTTTCTTATCATTTTTTTCGTAGGCATCATCCTGACTAGTCAGCTGCTCCCAAGCTCGTTCAACTGACAACCCTGACTGCAGTTTTTCACTTATGATGCAATAGTGATGCTCCGCTCAAGTTAAATAAAAATTTACTATTGATACTTGAGAACAATTTATATGTTTTTGCTTAATGAGTGCACATGCATGAGAAGCTATAACGTGAACATTTACGTATTTTTTTCTCTGCTAAAAATTTGAAATACTCACTTTCAGGATACAAAAATAACTTTGACACCAAAAATGTACTTCGCTGGAAGTGTACCTAATATTAGGTTCATTTTTTCTATAAGAGAAAGTAAAAGCAATGCAGAAAGAAAATTGAGTATTTATTCAACCTAAGCGATTTACAGTGCGAAAAATGTTATAACATCCTGATTGCAATTTTTTTCTTGCATAGCATTTGGATGACAAAATAGAGATTCTTGGAGAAAAAAAGCTACCATATTTGGCTATTTTCTCTTTTTTTCGGACGATCATGGATGAGATTATTGTCAATGCTTTTAAATTGAACTGATTTCAACGTAGCTTCTCCACACATTATACGTTGGTAGCAATTAATGAAACATTGGCAGGTTGACAAGATCAGATCAACGACCTTATGAGATTCAATTAAATGTTCTAACTTAATTACATGAATTGTTTAGGGAAGAGGGTAGAAAGAGAATAAACCACGTAAAGAACATGTGCAAAACAACCCTCCACGTAAAAATATTATAACTTCCTAAGAGAGTAAATGACGGAGGTGTTTCTTCAAGAAAGGTTTATTTGCAATGAATTATTTATTTCCATTATACTTGCATACCTCTGTTAACTCCAGCGTATGTTAGAGACTCTACGAGCCTACAGGGACAGACCTCAAAGTTATTAGGAGGCTAACGTAAATTACCAATCAACCTCTTTATCTTCTATGTCGGTGTTGCTCGAAAATGAGCAAATAATTTTTCATGGTGCACCGAATATTCTCCCCACACCTAATGTATTTTTTAGCGTGATCCGAATTTTGACTCAGCCGAGAAGAAGAATACGAGGGAGGGAGATAGTATTTAAATACCTGCACCCACCGAGGCAGCTCACTCACTTACCCCTACCCTCCCTACCTAGCCTAGCCCTACTATCTACTATACATTATCTTCCGTCACAGTTTCTATTATCCAACGTAAACTGCCTCTTTTAAAGAGGTGTCCATTGGTCTTGCTCTCCTCATTATCCCACGTCTATAACATTCGCGTTACTGACCAAATGAGTGTCGGCGCCACCGAGCTGTACACCAAAGCGGCGCAATGCCATGAACTGAGGTCGACAATGTTGGTCCTTGTCACTTATAATAGCGCCTCGTAGCAAGCTAAACACATGGTTATATCTTCAAAACGTGGCGAGCACCTCAAGAATTTATATAGTGCGCTGCAATTGTTGCTTTATCTATTTCGAGTGAGCGTAATAGATATGATTCCAATTGCGATCTCTATTGCGCTCTCCCAGTGACTCGGAAAAGTATTTTTCCTCGGAAATACACAATCCACAGCCGCCAATCATGTTATTTGGTGGATACCTCTCCAGATACTGCTTTTTCTGATTACCGTTCTACATGAAGCAATAACGATTAGAATAGTTAGAAATGTTAAAGGCCAAAGGTATGGCTCTGCCGCCAACGAAAACTGCAACCAGGCTATTTTTGCACCAAGAGATTGAAATAAAAACCAGAGCAAAATATAGAAATGGATTAGGCAATCTAAGCCAACTGCAACGTCTACCTAAGAAAATATGTCTAAATGTTTTTAAGTGGTTTCGCTATTTCTTAACGCCTTGGATAATTGAAATAGAATCTAAATCACCATAGCACTAAAAATCAACACACTTCCGACACAGTGGAAAAATGTTTGAAAAATGGAAAAATGAAGAATCAATGTCATGACTCCTATATGCTACACATAGTACCAAAATCACTAAAATGTTACATAAAGGCAAATACCACGATTAAAAATCACGGAAATGGAAATTATCGATTTACATGATATTTTCTGATTCGCATTCCAGTTTCCATTATATTACGAAATTATATAATCTTCGCAATAAAGCAAAAAAAAAGTACTTTGACTAAAATATTTACCAGACACAGAAATTAGCATATAAATGCATAATATTCTCAAGATTTCGAAAAGAGGTAGAGTGTGAAAACAGTATAACGCTCAATGCTATATTTTCGCTCATTAATTAAAACCGTTTATGCTGTTGGGGCGTACCATTTACATAAAAATATCTGACATTACTCTCGATTACTAATGTCTTCCACGAGATACTTACAGACTGATTGATACAAAAGGTGATAAAATATCCTTCTCTTCCCTTAAATAAAGTTACCATATTTAGTCACTCATATTTTGCTTTCTCGATCAGATATTGTTTTTTTTTAGATTTCACCTTTTTTGTCAACGTAAAATATAATCATAACTGTACAGAATAATACAGTTCTTTATAAGATGCTGGGGTTCTTTAATCTCTTTTCAGTCAATAATAATTCTATAGGACCTATTACGCACTAAATTACAGTAAAATCCAATCTCTTGGACTAATTACTAGGATATAGGTAAATACATGTTTGATCAGCGATGTTCACTGAGAGTTCGTGAAGTGTTGAAAAAAAAAGAATTTTATAAATTTAGCTGTGGATTGGGTAAAGGGTAAAGCTCAAGGAAACATTATAGATTAATTTTAATCTGATTGAATTTGATCAAAGGACGTCTAATCCACTAATATCTACCAACGATATGGAAGAACAATTTTTCCGGACTTATTGCTGAAAAGAATATAATAACCAAATGGGATCTAAATGTGCTTAAGTACAGTTAAGTTAGGGAATCGTATTTCAAGGAATTGATGAGCTTCCGTCATCCACATTTTTTCGTTCAACTCTTAATTTAGTTAGCGGAAAGTTATAAAACGATCCACCCTTTAGCTGGTTTCTAGCACAAGGCATGTTTTCTAAAAAATAGCTCTGGTCTGGGTCCGACCTTCGGGATCCATTCGGGCAACCTCATACACCCACGACAAGCAATGAAAATATGTACTCTTCTCCCTTGTCCGCTTTCTCTTGTTCAGTTCTTTTGTCGATGGATAGGAGAGACAAAAGGGAGAAAATGGGAGGGAGAGAGGAATGGGTAGAGTCCGCAATGTTAATGGGATTAGGATGGATAATAGATGGGGGAATTGTGAGGGTGTATTTTAGTCCGTTTCCAATCCCTCTGTCCACCTGTGGGATCACTGATGCGTGTTCACCCTTCCCATCAACCACTTCTCGCCTTTCTACCATGACATTTGCGAGAGTGTAAATTCCTCTCTCCCTCCCCTACGCTTTTTAAACATTTCCACCAGCAGTAATTTTTCACCGTGTTATTCACCACTTCTCTCAAAGTACCTGGTAGAGATGGATTTTGCGTAGCTCTTGTATGCACTCCTCACGTTATACGCCTCTCTTCCTCCACTCCATTCCTTGTAGTTAAATCAACCCCGCCTCCTGTTTTGCTTCCACCTTACATACATCTCTCTTAGATACGCACAAAACATCATTTCCTCTATCTCCATCCAGACGCCTCCCAACTCACCTGACTTTACCCCAAGGTTCGATACCTTCCCGTTTCCATCCCACTACCATACCCATTACGATCTCTCAGACCCCAACTACAACTCCGTCCTGTCACATGTGTGTGTCGATCTTCTCCTGCTCCTCACCTGACGTTTACTCGATGTTGTTACATCTGAAATTTATCTCTCCACCCCTTGGCCTTTTGATGATTCTGTCATGCTCACAACCACCATATACCTCTCACTCTACTCTCAGTATAATCTTATACCTCTATCGTCAGTCCTCTATCCCAGATTTGTAAATAAGTATCGGCCTCTCTCATGCACAAGAATCTCCCCATATTTCCCAATTCAAATCCTTTCAATCTCTTTCTTATACCCGCAATACACGTAGCAGATAATTACACAATCAACTATGTACATTTAAAATTGTATAACTTTGATTCACTTCACGCATACTTTTCCTACTCTGGAGTTCAACTTTTAGTCCATTTCTCACGTTCTCGCTCTCCCATTAATCCACCCACCGGCATATAACTCAATCCACCTCTATTTTAATACTTTCAACTTTAAAACCAGCTAACCTTCGAAAGTCTTACCCTGCATTTCTTCCTACACAGTACCGAGCGTACTTCTCAAGGATGCGTTCTATATGTGTAAACGTCTCTGCATTTATACCCTAGAATAACATTAATTTACTTAGGAAAAATCCGAGAAAATAATTCTTCGGCCCGAAAAGTCGTGTTCCAAACAAGAGAACCTAAACTTACCTCAAAATGTGAGAACTCATAACTGCAGATTTTTGCTGTAAATTTAACAGATATCCTTATAAGTGCTCCGACCTAAGCACATTAATATTACCTTAGCGAGGTTTGTAACATCTGGAAGATGGTTGCTTGGATTACTACTATTTGTAGTACATTGAAATTCAAACTTGAGATAAGATACTAAATGGCAAATAAGTCTCTTTCTAATAGCTGTAATTGTAGAAAATAGATTCTGAGACAACACAGAAAGGGATATATTCGTTCGACTGAATTCACAATGAGTGAATCGCGGTGCGGAAATTTTTTCCACTACGTCCGACTGAACGCAGGTGATAGTGCATGATAACGTTGCGTAAATTTGATAAGCTAAATAAAAGCGTCGATCTCTTCCTCTGTAACTCTCTTCACTTCTGTCCTCTCAGCCATTTTTCCAGTATTATCACTCTCCCAAACGGATTACATTCGAATACTTCAACAACCAATCCAAAGCTCTGTCATGATCGGGAGGATAATCGATCGCTCGAGGCAGAGCAACGGGGAAGGGCATTATTGGTTCAAAAGAGTTCAAAATTATTAGTTTGCCAAGAACCGCGGCTGGAAATTTGAAATAGAGCGAGCCAACTTTGGTTTCGTCTGCTGTATTCTATCATGGCATCCGTCGTCGATGGGGAAAATGGAATCAAAAGGTTTCCTAAAACGGTGAGACGAGCAATGATATTTTTCCTTTAACTGTCTTTCGGGGACGAGCATGGTCTCTCTTAGCTAGAGTGCCCATTTTCAAAAGAAGATAAGTACTCATTACTTATAATGGATCATTGTGACCTTAAAGAATGTCGTGCTTATCTTCGTTTTATCTCCATGCTCCTCCTGTGATAAATATTAATGAGTTAAAAAAAAAACAAAGACTATTCATTGATAAAATTTCTTAACTAAATTAATAGCTGTATGGCAGAGTCGAAATCTTAACTTATACATATATAAGTAAACTTAAAAATACTGGTAAATATGCATCAGACAGCGAAAGCTGAAGCATTCTGAAGCCCGTTTTCTAAAATAGTTAGATGGGAGAAGGTTTAGGAATAGGATTGGACTCAGAATGTATTACATCGGCAGAAGAACAACTTACCAATCATGGAAGAAGTAAGTCGTCGAAATACGAATGAGAGAGAAAGGAAGAAGGAAAACAGAAGCTAAAATTGACAAAGGAGTAAAGAAATGCACAACTTCTCTTCAGTACTATTCAACAATTATTTGGAGAAGGCAGCGAAAGAAGCTCAAGAAATTGCAATGAACGGAGTTAAAATTAGCATGCTCCGCTTCGCAGACGATATCGCAGTCATAGCAGGAAGCAGTGAAGATTTTCAAAGGCCAATTTAAGCAATGCCCGAAGTTTACTAAGAAAAAAACTAGATAATAAATAAATCGATGACTCAAATGCTTTCATATGGAAGCAAGAAGCTGAATGCTAAAGGTACACTGATAGGAGACAAATTTGAGCATGTGGATTCTTTTTCCTACCTCGGAAGTTCCATCACATTGGACGGAAGAAGTACAACAGATATTAACCAAAATATTTTACAAGCTAAATTAGCGCTCGTAGTGTAAAGACAGTTTCTCTGTTTAAATAAGATTACACCTTACAAGAAAATTGTATGCGAAAACATTCGTGAGGAGTCAGGCATTCTAAAGATGGAAAGCATGGACGATTAAAAAAACAGCCCAGAAATGACTATTAGCCTTCGAAACCTGTTTTAGAGGATGGTTTTGAAGATAAAATGGATGGAATAAAGTAGATATGATGAAGTGTACTTTTGAGTAGAATAGAATATAAACAAATAAAACACTATACAGAAAAATATGCATGAGTAATTTTCGAGATCATTGGACAACGAAATGCAATGTCATAATCAGCCTATAATCCTTCTATCCCAACCTCTCGCCCCCATCATTTAAATCCCATCGAATTTTCCTTCGATCAAGTCTCGTTTATAACCCACTCTTACATAACCCACTCTTACTCATATACGTTCCGTCATCCCACCAGTGTCTCAAGCTGTTCAGTAGCTAGACAGAAAGAGAGAGAGGAAGAAATCAGAAAAATCCTCTCTGGCTTGAGGCCACGCGCAGATCATACTGCTCCCGACCGCCCATAGAATCTCGGCCTCATACATAAAATACCCTTCGACCTTGTCTTGTCTTTTCGTGGGGAGACAATCTTTATATAATTCACTACTAGATGCTGCTCCATGTTCATATTTGGGCGATGGGGAGAGAACATCAATCATGTTCTCGCCCCATTCCGAAACTGAAATACTTTTCTAAGTTTTACTCTTCAAATTAGACAATTTCAGTAAAAGTTCATATATTTTATCAACTTCAGTGAAATAGCTTATTACCATGTATCATACATCAACAAAACAAGCAATTTCCGCTGAGCCAAAATAAAAAATTACAAGGAACATAAGAAAATGTCATTTCCTACCCTATGTATGACGGCAAGGGCCGCCAGAACGGGTTGATAAAATCGTGCTCCATCTGCTAGCGATTAAGTAGCATTGTAAGAGGAACTGATTATGACACAGTAATGGAGTTAATCCGTTCCAATTGTTGAAAACGCAGGATGAAGGAACCATCAGGCGTTTTATGTCTCTCCCATTGGGCCATTAGTTGCAGCGGATTCGTATAATCAACCCCTTAGCCCATGTCCAGCCAACACACACTAACACTTGAGTATACCCTACAGTGTTGCTCAGTCAGTTTATCCTTTTCTGCCTATTTTTTATTTCCCGGCAATCATGTCTCTTCGCCACCCATTCAGTCCATTTAGACAGCAAATAACATAAAGCATAATATCCACAGTAATTGGGCCATTTTAGGCGATCAGGTTGCTCTTCTGGAACTCATTAAGGAAAATAATGCAGTTTAGGTCGCCTAAAGCATCAAACGCGACCACCGAATTCGGAATTTTGGATAGAGTTTGAACTCCAATTTACATCTGAAGAGGTAGTACATATTTGAGTTTGAACCAAGCTATCAGCATACTCCGTGTCTAATCTGCATTAATGAGTCCGAGCGATGAATCTTTCGATAAGGTAAACGGGCAGGATATTTGTGTTCGATTTACTCGTCTGGTCGTACATAACGGTGATCACAGAAATACCAATTATGAATAGTTTATTTAGGACCAACGACTTTTGCAAAAGACCATTACAAAAAGGAGTAGTATACTTTCATGGACGGTCTTCTATGTACTGTACTATGTTTTACATTAATAGGAGGCGTAACTTATTCTGCGTAAAATGCTTTTTGGTTGAAGTATAGATTCAACGGATTTTACTGTCCCAGAATCCGATTCACCATGAATAATGTGGACATCCATCGTATCCGCAAAGGTTATAAAATTTTATGGGCATTGAAGAACTTTGGAAACTTTTTGAATTCTGTTTGCGTTTTACTGCGGCATCTAAAGTCATCATAAATTCAACTAGCCAGTTTTTCAATGCTGCGCGGAAACTCCTTAGACACTTCGCTCGGCACAAGCGAAATGAGAGACAAATAGACTTTTAAAAAAGTCTAATAGGTAACATACTCTTACATACTTTGAGCCAATGAATTATTTTTGCTAAGCATAGTATTAGAGCCATCACTCGTAAAACCAACGATATAAAATGATTTAAGGCATACATTTATTTGTAATGCTTCCCATTTATTACATATGGCAACAAAAATGCGGAAAAAGGCAAAACTATTTGTGTTAAAGCTACGAATCATGCGCATAAATAAGATTCTTAGAATGATTTCTTAGCTGGTTATGGCATATAGAAAGAACGCTTTGGAGATTTAGAAGTTATGAAAATAAGGTTGGTGTTGCACTTTACATATGAAGTATATTTAAAAATCATTCTCCATAGGCAATAACGTAACAGCTTGGGAGGACATAAAGCATCGAGTCAAGTATAACTTAATTATATTTGTACTTATGACGGTGTGGTGAAACAAAATAAATCGGTTTCCGTGCATTAACTACTTGGCAGAAGAGTCATTGAATGCATTCGGAGAACATGGAATGAGTGGAATAAAAGAAGCTAGCAAATCTAGTATACTCCTCATTTATGTATTCATATCCCTTAAGGTATCAATCATTCTATAATGGTCACCACTCAAAAATATGATTTTTTGTATATGAATTACCAGTTGTCGTCTGATGAGAGAATGTCCTTTGAAATCCCCTATACTTAAGTAGTGGTGTAAATTCCTACCTTATCAAATCTTACGCAGATACCAATTTGAATAAAATAACTAATTTTCGAGCGTTTAAAGAACGCTTCAATCTTGGCTGATGGGGATGTTAAACGTTCATAAAGAGAGGGTAAAATGATTCAGAACTATTCGACCCGAGTACTTAGTAATAAAATATGGTGTTGTTTCAAACTGCCATACATTTTCATGCTGAATAATTATATCCTTGAGAGTAGCACCCGGATATGAAAACATAGTCGTATATTTAAAAATAGCACCTAATCTACATCTACATAATACCTTGCGAGCCGCAGCATAGGCGTGTATCAGGGGCTCTTAGGACCCCAGCCATGTAAGGATGTAAGATTTTAGGAGGTAAAATGGTGACATGTATTATGGGAATGTATTCAGTGGAATTAAGTTTCTATTGTAGTCACTTATTGTGCGCGGAAAGAACGAATTTTTGTACCTATCTGTTCGGAAATGTATCTCCCTTATTATATCCCTTTTGTCAGATCTAGAGATGTACATGTTGATTGGCGTCAAGGTAATATTCTCTGTGCCGCTGCGAAACACATCAGTTCTCATTTTCTCGGGAAATCTAAGCCTAGCGAGTAGCCTCTGAGCCTCTAGTTCCCCCACCTTCAAAAAAAGAGGGATTAAGGTGGAAGAGAAAAGTTGTGGGACATTATGTGTTCGCTCGTAGCAGTTTTTAACGAAGCGTTCCGCTTTTTCTAGTATTTTATTCATTTTTTTGGTTAAATCTTTATGAACAGGGTTCCAAGTACACGCTGCATATTCGAGGCGTGTCCTAACTAGAGCGAAGTAGCATTCTTTTACTTTTTCATTCGAGGACCCTCCTATTACATATTTAACAAAACCTAGTTTATTTAATATTTTACCGGATGTCTTTTGTACATGTGTTTCCTACGATATGTAATAACAAAAGGTAATTCCAAGATATTTTACCGCATCTGAAGATTTTATGTTTACTCTACCCACGGTGTAGGTATGCTTTTGTGTTATGACTTATGCAGGAATTGAACTGTTGATCACTCACTAATATTTAATTCTAACCCTCACTCCTGGCAACACGAATGAACGTTGTTAAGGTCCGATGACAATGCTTCAATGTTCGCGTCTTAGATTATTTCACGGCAGATAACTGTATCGTCTGCATATAATCTTAATTTACGGCTAAGTCGGGAACTTAGATCAGTAATATAAATAATGAATAAATGAGGGTCGATCACGTTTCCTTGAGGAACACCAGAAGTGACTTCAACCATATCAGTGCTAAAACCATCGACAGCAACCTTTTGTTTTAGATCACTGAAAAAGTCACTTATCCAGTTCATTATTAATCTATTAACTCCGCATGATTGAAATTTATATGTGAGTTTTTGTGAGGACCCTTGTCGAATGTTTTCTTGAAATCAAGGAATATCGCGTCGACTTGCTTAATCGATTCACCTGATTTTAGGATATCATGAAGGAAGAGCGCAAGCTGTGTTTCGCAGGACCTGACCTTACGGAAGCCGTGCTGACTGCTATGTAAAAGCTACGGTTATCCAGGAATGCCATAATATTACGAACGACAATATGTTCGAAGCTAAAATCTTGCATAAAAGTGATGTTAGCGATATAAGCCGGTATTTTCCTGGGTAACTTTAATTCCTTTTTTGAATATCGGAGTGAAGTTGGCAATTTTCCAGTGTGGAGCACCTTGCCTTTGATAATGATTTGTTAAATATAATTTCTAAGAATGGTTTAATCTGTGGTGCTAACTCCTTGAGCACGCGTGAAGGTATTTCTTCTGGATCTAAGGACTTATTAATTTTTATCAAACGCAGTTGTTTAATTATTCCATCACGTTGGGTTGTAATATCAGCCATCGGCTCGTAAGATTCAGGAATGTCTAAATTGTGTATTGTGTCATCCTTAGTGAATACACTTTCGAAATAGTGGTTTAATAAGTTGGCTTTGTCGATGTTCGATGATTTGTCTGTGTCCAATACAGACTCTACCATCGAAGATTCACCAAGAATCTCTCTCTCTTTAAACCAGAATGACTTGTGTTTTTATCTACTAAATCACCAAGGAATTTTTTAAATTAAGCTTTGAGAAGTAGTGCACATTATTTTATTCGTTTTTGAGCGTTGAACAACTTATATTTCTCCCTCCGCAAGCTCAGTTCTTTTCTTACTTAACTTAATAGTTTTTTTATAGACTGTGTAGTTTCCTTTGTCTCCTGAGCTTCCAACTTTTTTTCATGGTTATATCATCGAGGTTCTTTACTCTTTTGTTTGAATTTGTATGGAATATATACATCGATTCCTTTGGGTAGTATTTCAAAAAAGTATTGATACTTCTGTGTTCTTATCCTTCATTGTGGCTGCAAATTCTGTGCATGAAGCTTCTAACGCGTCTCCAAATTTTACGTAATCGACTTTTTCAAATAAGTAGACTTTAGATTTAGACTTTAGACTTTACATTTAGATTTTACAATGGAATTTTCTAATGATTTAAAATTCGTAAAAATTATTTTATGAATACTTATGCCTTCGAGGATCACTTATACCTAATAGTGCACATCAAGTTATTTAAATAGTTGGTTTTTAACTTTATCATTTTTTGCCTCTACGGAACGAGTAATCTCCTACATTTTTTAATTATACCCTATATTTATTTGTGAGGGGGTGAGGTTTTGACAAATCAATATTGAACAACGGAACTCGATGGAGTATACTGCTTCAGCGCACCATAGAGTATAGACGGGAAACACAAGTTTCTGCGCTCAATCTTCTGCCCTAGAGTGAATGATTTAGAAATTCACATTACTGCCATTCCACACTCAAGCAGTGGCTCCTCCTCCTTTTTGTCAGTCATCTCAATAATGAATCCTTGCCCTCTGTCTCTTCCTCTTTTTTTCACCCAACCACCCGAGAAGCCTTTTTTATCTCATGGAGGAGAGGAATGAGCTGATTGATGTTTTTCGCCCTCTTGCGAATGACTCTTACCGTAGTTCATAAAAAACTCATATTTCTCCTCTCTTCTCACTTTCTCGCCCCTAACTCTCCATCACCTAGATTCGCCCTTTACTCTTTCTTATCGCTCACTCGACATTTGTCCTTTTTTAGCTCCATTCCACCCCTATGCAGACCCATTTCATCCCTTTCAGCCTCCGGTCTTTTCTGCCAAGCGTCTTTGCTTCTCCCCAATGTCAACTCCACCCTCGGGTAGCATGCTTTTCCCCAGAAAGGAAGCTAGAAATGCGTTGCTCCCTAAGACGTCAGCGATCTTTTCCCTGAGCAAAGGTCCCAGTGTTACAAATATTCTTCAGGGCAAAGATTATATAAGAGGCACAAAAATACCATGATAACTGTAATGGATACGTTAGTACCCTTGGCATCATAAATGGGTACTCATTTATGGAAATATAGGCATTTTTATCGACTTATTTATCCATAGTCTTTGAACTGGTAGCATGCGCGGCAATGGCTACAAGTCGTGTTTTATAAAATTTTTATGCATTATTTCATTTCAGTATTCCTTATGTCTCATTGATTTTATGTAGGAAATTCAAAACTATTTGTTATTATATTATTTTAATTTTTGGAATGCGATAGAAACAGACAAAATGAGTCCATCGTCAAAAACGTGTATTAAAAAAATGAACATTAGAAATTCTTGAAAAGGCGAAAATGAAGCAAGTTGATTCAATTGCCAAAAGGAAACACAATACCAAATCTTATATAAAAGAGTGAGAAAATATTTCAGAAATTAATCAAAAACAAGGCCAGCTACAGGCCTTTGAATTTGTAGAAATTTGTAAGAAATTTGTGTACGGAATTTGTAACCTTTGCAACACCACCATAACTCCAGAACTATCAGTTAAAAAAGCACGTATTCAGCCAGTCCTAAAATAATAAATTTATAACTATTGGCTATATCTCCGGCTAACGTACCATTCTCTTTGCCTATCTAGGAAATATAATTATATTGGCCAAAAAGAGTAGAACCACAATATTATAATTTAAAAATATCGGAAAATGTTCCGTTGCGGCTGGCACATGATTCAACGTGAGGAATACATTCCTAAGACCGTCCTTCAAGGACAGTATAGAATGTATCACCATTGATAGAAGGATCAGCGGGTCCTTCGGAACGTACGCTTAGAATCTTCGGGCCCATCTCCGAAAACTGTGAAAAGCAAGTGGGGGTACGGAATCATGTAACCACTAGCATTGACGGAATCCCACTTATGGAGACTAGGAAATTTCGGGCGGTCCAAAATACCAAAGAGTCATCAGAGTAACCACTATATGTATTAATAGTCATTACTCTCCTCTACATAACATTTCCCAAAGGGAAATACGCCAAGTCAACGCGACCGGTTGCCATGTCTCCTCCCAACCACAATGTATTTATGTATGATTTAACACTTTCCCGGCGAATAACATTAGAGTACATTTATCGGGCTCGCCACCGGGTAAGATAGTCATAGGCAGCCGACGTTTCGGGTTCCGACTCGTTACCCATTCCTTGAGTAGCCTTGAGAATGGGTAACAAGTCGGAACCCGAAACGTCGGCTGCCTATGACTATCTTACCCGGTGGCGAGTCCGAGAAATGTACACAATGTATTTATTAATGTTTTCATCGTCCATATTCCGACCGTCCTTATCCATCTTTCTTTCCCTTAAAGCTCATTCACAGCAACTAAACGGCGACATTTGGCTGATTCTCGCTCTGAAAGCAAGCAAGTGCTCGAAATTTCTAAATGGCGCACCACGGCCAATGTCGATCTTTCCAACAATTGATGAAGAATATCGATTGCGTAAGTATCGAGAGTTATCATCAGCACCACCGAAATAGTCTCGGTTGAGGTGAAGATCTATAATAGACAGTGAGTTGAACTATATAAGAATTAAAATGGAAGGTTTGCTGTGTAGGCGAGGGCTATTTATTCTCTAGATTGATCAACTTCTCCGGACACATTTTTGCTTTAACTTGCCCTCAGGCGATTTCACCACAAGCCATAAGTTCAATGTGGCTGCTGGAGGAGATATCGAGTATAGGAATTGCTTGCTACCCGACTATGGATTGCAAGACAGACCACGCTATTGATTGGAATTAAGAGAGAATTGAGCTGAGCTCCAGGCTACGCCAAGCTGAGTGACGCCGCTTGAATTCGTTGTGAGCTGGGAGGTGCTATTTTCTAGGTCTCAACTCCGGCATTCCATCGTGTTTAGTTACTCCAAGTTAAGCTGTTGTGAACGGAGATTTATCCTCCTTTACTCGAAAACGACCTTGGTTGCTCCCCACTTCCCAAGGCATTGTATCTCAGGGGCAAATTTTAGCTAAGATGGGCAGGTACACTAAAGCCTTCCATTCTTGCGTTCCATTGTCCACCATGTATTTTCTTGATGCAGCAAAAAATATCCGTATGAGATAACAAGGCAGGACCATGGGGAGCTCGGATTAGTATTTGGAGAGTCACAATATTAGTTCAAATAAAAACTTTTTTTTACTTGCCACCGTGGCAAAAAGTATTTTTTGCTCTCTCCCCATACACTCTACCGCAGGCAGGCACACTGTTCCGAGTCTTTGCCTAAAAACCTCATAGCCGTCTCAGTCCTTCGGTGCTCATTCATTATGCAACCCTGGTTTGGCCAAAATACTATTTCTGACCTGCCCTTTTCTCTGTCCCTCCGCCACGTCGACCTTGCACCCCTGCCCCATCACCTGAGTATCTTCAACCAAATTGGTCTCTACTTCAAAAACCCTATCTTTTTGCCCCGCTTCGACCCCATTTATGCCACCGGGAGCGCCTCGCCCTCCTCACCAGCCATCTCTAAGCACCAACTAAATTTATTATTATTATTTTTTTAATTTCTAATCATATTTATTCTCTTACCATTCTCATTCCACAAACCGTCAGTTTCTCCTATCTTAATGGTTATAAGTTATTCTTTATTAAAAATAATTAAGTAGATGTTGTTTAGGAGTATTTCATGAAAGACCCATTGGTAATCAGATAAATCAGGGATGCAAGGGTGAATTGAAACTTCCATAAGACTTTCTAAAAAATGCACCAAAGAAATGTAAAGGTCAGAAACTTAGTGAAAAATAAAATGAAAAAAAGAGTAGCATGGAAATAGGAAAGGTGAGCATTAAAGTCGGATAATTTGACCCTTAAGTACACTATATCTATGGGCTTTAATACTAATGATGATAATGATGATCATTAACTTTGTCAGTTGAATAATTTCCGCTTAAGTGGTAACTGATGTTATACTCTACTTTAGGTAAACGATTAATTTTTATTAACATCAAACTTTGTAATGTTGAGAAATAATAATTTAACTGGAATATAGGTAATATGCTCCCTGTACAATGAAAATAGATTAGAATTAGATACATCAAGTTCGGCATTTATCAGTTTCAACATTCAGAACTATATTTATACAGAATTGATAGCAATTCTATAGACTCTATATAGTCTATAGAATATATCTATATAATTTTATACTCTATATACTAAGAATAAACTCGATATACTAAGCAAGTCTATAGAATTCTATAGATAGCAATTCTATAGACTATATATATATATATATATATATATATATATATATATATATATATATATATATATATATATATATATATATATATATATATATATATATATCAAAAGTAAAAGTGGTTTATTGTCTATATTTAGTCGCTTTTACTTCATCGACACTATACTAATTTCTTGTTCTCTCATATTTCCATCATTTGCATCTTCCGAATCAATTTACACCCTCAAACGTTGGAGAGGTCGAATATAATATATAAAATGGGATATATAGTTTGAAAAGAATTTTCCTCACCTTTTCTGTGATTTCATCATCCGTGTATCCTGCTTTTTATTTTCTCGTCATCATTCGCCTTCCTCTCATGTTGCCACAGCTCTCTGGTGACGGTAATTTTCTGTCAAAATCGCCCAAGGATCCGCTAAAATCTCCTTCTCTCTCCAACTGAGTTAACAGTTTTTGCTTCTCTTCACAATGTTTTTTATCTTGCACCCTTTTGTTAGACCACGCTAAACTACGCCTCCCACTACGCGCTCCCCAGCCCTCTGCAGTCCCATCTCCTTCACCGCTCCAAAGGTCTTTTTTGCTTATTCCTTTTTTGCTGTTCTTCTACTCTGCCTCATTTCTTTCCTTTTGACAACGTTCTACCCCTTTTATTTGCTTCAAGTCCTTATGCAATCCACCGATATACTTCTACCTCCCATCCCCCACTAAAGTCTGACTCACGGTGTCTGAAATCCCTTATCCATTACTCACGCGACAGGACAACAAATTAGTATCGCCATTAGCAATTCTATCCGTGAAATTGTGAAACAGAGTTAAAGTAAAGCCGTCACAGATAAAATATATTCACCAATCTAGAGTATACTCATTATTTGCCACAGTATTTCATCAAATATTTTGTTTTGAAACTAAGAAAAAGGGAAGGGCGATATTTTGATGCAGCTCTAGAACACTCTGTAGACACCATTTGGTAACTATAGATTTTCAGAAGCTATTTTTATGAAATAAATATATGCAATTTGAATCTGCCATTCTTTATATAAAAGTTCTCACTTGGAATGCTAATTTCAGGTAATTACTGAACATAGCAAATATTATCACGTTATGCATCGTTTAAATATTTACATTGCATCTTCATGTTTTAAATGAATTCATAAGGAAAAGGGTATGGTAAACGAATATTAATCTGCATGAATAATTTATTACTTTTCACGATTTTTATTTGGTGTTTTGCGAATTTATAACATATCCTTAATGGTTTATGCATAAAAACATCTACTGTTAGATGTGAGAAGATGTAATGAAATCATAAACATACAATGATGTAGATAAAAGGAATAGTCATTTTGGAGTTCTTGATTCTGCTTCCATGAAATTTGGGGCATTAAAAGCGTGACTATAAATAAACCTTGAAGCACATACCACTTGTTATTATTTGAATTAAGACGTGGGTTTCATTTTATTTTATAAGTTGCGTAGGACTGTAACTAACTGTAGGACTAACTAGCCAGAGGTGCTATGTAGGTGTTCATGCTATGCTTGTAATAATTGCTTACATTGACACATTCAAACATTCACACATCGCAAACGTTCGAAGGGATAACTTTTTTTCAGAATTTACCGAGCTTTGTAAAACATCGTGGAAATACTTTACTGAATGAAAGTAGACTCCCGTTTCAATCTAGTATTTTGCCATGTGGTTCAAAACATTAAAATTCATAGGGAAATATTCGTTGTTTAAATCTCTCAAATCCTTTAATCATCTAATCACAACTGATTTTTGACCTTCCCTACGGATATATCGCTTCACCAATCTCGTCTCTTCACTGTGTTTTCAACCTTCCAGGCAGAATTAGTTTTCTGACCGCGAGGTTGTTCCGTGACGCTCACCTCGTATCTATTTTTATAAGTCATTGACTTCATTCATGGATTTGAATTATTTGACGTAATATACTGCTGGGGAATTTGCTGAATTGTATTGATAAATCTAAATTTAAGCCATAGATTATGATACCAAGAAAACATACTATTAATACCTACCATAGGATTTGAAACTGCAATATATACGCGTCTCCGAGACGGTACATTATCAATCAGCTTCTGCCGTTGGAAAATTTTCCAAAACAAATCAAATAATGGCCAAAATACGTAAATATTAAGTTAATCGAAATCATACCGAAGTACAATTATACTTATTCTTTTATGGTCCCAGGTATCACTCAATGATTTACGTATTCAGTTGCGCTTCAACAAAACTGCTTCATTTTTTCTCTTAATCCATTTTAATTTAGTATGCTGTTATGAAACTTGTTAGAAAGAAATTTGGGCAGCAAAAAATAGATAGGAGGATCTGGGAGGAATAGGTAATAGGTCGCAGATAGGTAATCCTACAGCGTCTCTTGAATGTCTCCCTCCTCCTTGGTCAGAGAGGAAAAGAAAGTGAATGAGTGGGATTTATAGATTATATAAAGAACTGTCAGCTTTCAGGAAATTATCGTAAACTTGAATTATAGAAATTGATTTCACGAGTATGCTAGCGCAAAGATCATACCAAAAATGGAATGCACAGTTTGGGAAATTAAAAAATTCTACTAAAAAAGTGATACAATACCCAACAAAGGAATGCATTTCTCCGGTATACGATGAACCAAATCAGTTATTCATCCCTTTTTGTGATTTACTACCCTGCATTTATTATCAACGAGGTTCAAAGGAAGTGGGGAATAAATGGCCGCATTGTAACTTGTATAATCGCACACTCAAATCCCTCTTGCACAGACACCACAACCCCTGGCCATTCCGTCGTCTACATATCTACCCTTTTCTTGCTTTGACCATATTAAACACTTTTCTCTTCATTGTAATTCTCCCTATCCCAAAATTCTTCCCGTGAATTCTAATGCAATTCTCTTTTCAACAATTCGTACGATTTCACGGTGAATAATGTGAAATTTTTCCATCTTAGAAAAGAAAAACTACCCCTTACCCCTACATATGACATAATGTTTAGAATCCCGGGTCGTGTATTAAATTTTCTCTAAGTGAAGTTTGCATAGTTTTTCTTTTCAAAATCTTTTCAACGTCTGGGATGTGATAAAGGATCGCAAGGGGGAAAAACAACAAGACAATCTCTCATCTCTCTCTTCTCTGTCAGAGATGACTTCGCAAACCAGACTGCAATTTCTTTGTTCTCTAGACCTCCACAAAGCTGTTCATCCAACAGTTTCCCAGCAAACTCTTTCAGAAACCCGCTTCTCGTGCCCTTTCAATGCATTCGCTCCTCTCCTTTCCGCTTCCGCAGGCATTCCTCCCCAGTCGTCGCGTGACGAAAGATGGCTTCGCGCACCCGCTAAATCATGGCGACACTTGTCAGTTTCACAGTAAAACTTGTGAGCATCACAGGCAAAATGGAAAGAAAATTAAACATCGGACCAAGAAAATAAATATGATACAAGAAAATGAAAGTACACGAAAACACTGGCAGAAGTAGGGGACAGAGAAGATGTGCCACAGCTGTTGACAAGAAACTTGAAATGGGCAACAAAGAAAAATGTGATGAGCTGAAATGGACAATCGCAGAAGTTGAGGAAGAGCACAGACACGAAGACACCATTGAAGACGACGGAGATTAGGGAACTAATAGAAAAAGAAGAAAATACAAGAACCCCAATGCGTAAATGGGATTGGAAACTATGAACTAGGGGTTGGAAAAAATTGGATTGACAAAAATAGTACAAAGTATTGTTAATCAACATGGTGAAAACCTACACTTAAAGACTATGACCAATAAAATAGATAAATGTTAAAATAAAGAAATGACTGAAAATTGATAGCTGAACAGAGTTGAAAAAGCATATATTCACGAAATATTTAAATGATATTAATTATCATAACAAAGACTATATTTCCAGTTCACAGCACAATATTGCCTCAGATTCATGAATGTCTGTTTGTGTACACCGTCCTCATCTCATTTCAGGACCCAAGTTCCAACGGCTATTTTCTTTTCCTACTCCTTCCTGCAACACCGACGACCGCCGGCCTTTAGTTCAAACATCAGAGGAAAAAACTGCAGTTTCAATTGGAAAACGAAAATAAATAAATATCATTCATTACTTGTATGCTTGTAAGTATAACTATGCAACCCAGTAAGATTAATTCTATCTACATGATTCGATTTTGCCAATACCCTCCGTTCTTACTCCCAAACTCTCTCCGCTCTCCCGTTCCTTTTATCCATTGTCCTCTCCTCATCCGTTGTATCTCTATTGCAATACAATAATGACGGGTATCCAATAGGCATTCGAATCAATCAATTTTTATTGAGCAATCCACGCCCCACAAATCTTGTTACATCATGGCCAATTAAAGTCTAGGGGAAATCGTTCGACCAGTTCGTTAAAACAGTAATTCATGATTCCTCCAGTGTCCGGTCCCGAAGGAAACACCGGTCGTTCTCGTCATTAAGCATTTTACGGCCGCATAATTTTTCACTCCAACCATTGATACATGATCTGTTATGATTAAATTCTCGGAAGGACTATTTATTTGCTTGGGGTTGCAAATTTCTTTGTGCGATCCCCAGAAATAACTCTAGAACAGAAAAAAAGGCTTTTCAATTTGATGTTTATTTTATTTCTATAAATTGAATGAGAAATAGACTCTTCCATGTATAACTTGCATTGTTGTAGCAGGATGTATACTTTTAGCAAATCTAATCCAAATTTGCAGATAATCACAAGAAGGCTGAACAATTACAAATCCTGCTAGATTATTCAGTAATTAATTTCCTGCCCTCCGAGGGCTTTACTCCATGTGCGGCTTTCAAACCGTTTATTTTATCAAAATTATTGTATTATCAAGTAGATACACGCTTGTTGGGCGTTTTTGTGAGCCTATTCAGGACTCCTTCCATCACTTTTAAGTTTCTTTTATAACAGTCATTCGATCGGCAAATTTATATTTGAGGGGAAATCGTACCTATCACACATTAATCAATGTGATAAAAAATAAGCTGTCGCTAGATGGTATAGAAGGAAAAAGAGAGGGTGTGAAGGAAAAAATCGTGCAAATCATTGCCTCTAAAGATTGAAATCTAATCACAACCACGGCTCTTCGATAATTTAAACCATTCGAACGTTTGAACAACATTTTTAATTGACAAAAGAATACTCCTCGAAGTATCACAACAACACCAAGAGTTATGTAAGACGAGCAGCAAATATTAAGATGTGGGTTTTTATAGATTAATTATATTCACGAACTGCATCGTCACTTATGTGGCATCAACAAGTGACATCATTAGTGACATTATCACCAAACGATCTTGCGTGTGAGACGAAACCTATTGAACATTAGTCCCTGGGAACGCCTTTAATTATTCAGTGCCCGTGTATTTCCATAATGTTTACCTGAAGCAATAGAAGTTACGGACAATGTCATTACTGATATACGTTACGCATTATTACTGATATACATTACGCATATTATATTTATTAAAAAATTCGAGACTATTAAAAAAAAAATAACTCGATAAATTACATATTTTTGTCAAAATTATCCATTGAATTGATGTGATCATTTGTCTTTTACTCAATAGTTTGAGTCAATGTGTCTCCGAATATTACTTTTTTAGTGGTTGAAGTCAGTTGATGTAACATACAATTAACATGACAGTGAAAAAAAAGCAAAATTTGGGATATTTTAAATGGATAACTCATAAAAAAATTAGCATTTGTAAAAACCATTTCTTAGTAATCTAATTTATAAATACAATATTAAAATATTCATTGCACATATTCTGCTGAGAGAAAGAAGTATGGCGCGACTTGATTCACATAGCACTACTTGCGAGAACAACTTTCGAGTCTCTGAAAATATAACTTGGGTGGAATGGGTCTAATGTAGAATAAATTTCTACACACTTTTACAAATAAGATAACTTGCTTTTTTCACATTATCTCCACGTCCATGGAAAACGTACAAATCTCTTAGCATCCGTTATAATGGTACTTTTACGCCAAAAATCATGATTGACTTCACACTATATAGGAAAACTATTGCTGGGGCGACTCGCTGGCAATGTTGAGTCCCGAGGGCCACTGATGACGATGATTAAAATGAGTGTGATGTGAGATAATTGCAGACACATGGCTATTTCCTACATGCCCTAATTCACATCATGGGTGGGCTTGCACGCACCTGTGTTCGAGAGCCAGGCTGTAGCTTTGTGTAGGACAATCGAGTGTAGAGCAGCGGTGTTAAAACGACTCCGATGGGACCGCTCCACCGTGGACGAGGGCTTCAAAATCATTGCCAAAAGGAGGGGTAAGTGAAAAATGGCCTACCTTGCAGGGCTTTTGGCTCCCCCTCTCACAATTCCAGTGACCCGGAGCTTGAAAGCCACAGAGACCTAATAAGCCGGAGCTTTCTGTCGACAAGAGTTCATTGGACGAAAAAAAAGTCACAGATGATATTCGGCTGCAAATTAATGACTGAAAATAATTGAATTGTGATAATTTTTATGGTTTCAAGAACATATTTATACATTATTCCAAATAAAAAGTTGGAAGAGATTAGTCGATCGAAACAAATAAACTGAGAAACGTATTTGAGATAAAATAAGGAGACGATTTTAAAAAATTGCTTGCCAGTCTCGGAATATTCGCAACTCTACAATACATTGAGCAGTTAGACCGCTTAAACCATGTACTACCATAATATCAATTATCGCCTTATTTGATTTAATTCCTATTACTTTCCACACTAATTTTTGAAGTTTTATTTTGTTTAACCTACTTGCTAGAGGCTTAAGGAAATTAAAAATTTTAGATATCTTATCTTAGAAAAAATTACAGAATTCAAACGGATAAACCTAATTCTTTATGAAAATTACACCAAAATAAAAAATATGCAAAACTTTATTACCGTTATAAATTGTTTCTTCATATTATCATTCACTTCATGAAATGAAAGTAGTTGATAATTACTCGCTTACTTTATAAATCTTGTTCTTCACTATATACAAGCCATATAGTTACTTTAAATGTGTCAGCGTGGACGTAGTACTTATACTCATGAAGATCATCCATGTTATAAAAAACGTGCAAACTGACTATTACTTTGGAGGGGAGGCAATTTAATACTATTTTAAGATGTAGCTCTGTGATACTTGACATATATTTTGAAAATAGTCGATTTTATTGGCACATATTTCATCATAACCGCGATATAAACCGTTTCAATGTTATTTTAAGCTGCAAGAGTTGTAAGCAAATATTGAGGTGGGGTTATAATTATAGCCGAGTGAAAAAACGCAATTACAAATGATTTTCACCTAAATTTCGAATTAAGCGCCTTAATCTCAAAGCATAACAACATAATAAAGTATATATACGCCAAAACTATAAAAAGTAATTTTTACATCATCCAAGGCATTACGTCCATGATATTTCCTCTGAATAAATATACTTACTTAAGTGTAGTGTGATATAATGCTTTATTTTTGACTTGAAAATGTTATAAATGTGCATTTAATTATTCATGATAAGCGTTCCAATCTCTCTAAACGAGGTCTTATTAACCAAAGGATGAAATTCGCCACGAAAGACTTATTTACGTGTCCGAAATTTGAGCCGAAATATAGTCTCTCTATCACTGGTAAGTTGTGCTAGCAACTCATACAACCGGTATTGTACTTTTGGGCGAATTACTACGGGGGTAAATGCGAACTAGATGTTCACGTCTCTAGTCCGCATTGTGGCACAGGAGGCGATGGTCGTTCTCATGAAGCCATAATTGAGGTGATAAACTCATTGTCATTTCTTGACGACGAAATTTACAGTTTTCTAATCATTGTATGATCAAATAATATGGCACAAAGTACAGGTATATGTACTTGTACACCAATGGCAAAATTCGCAATAAGTGCAACTGGCTCAGTCTTCTGACCGGTAATTAGGAGATCACGGATCTAATCACATGAAGTCAAATGACTTTTTCTTAGCAAATTTCATCCTTCGTTTGTATTCATGAGTGCGAGTGACTTTGTATCATTAGTTGTACGTACAGTGAAGAGAAATCATAGGATTCTTTGACATCAAATTAAGAAGATAATGAGCTATTTTATACTCTCAGTCATAAAGAGTTACTGTGAAATAAAAATAAGCAGAGTGGTAGGCAGGAACTTTGGAGGGGAATGTTAGGAAATAAATTTCTGTCACTTCAAACATATTCCCGAAATGAACTAATGCCTAGAGGAATATTCTGTAGGGTAAAATTCAAGACTGAACAGACAATAATTTTATGAAATGAATAATAGCAGATTAAAAGTTTTAATTTATTGCTTTAAATACAACTGAGGTAAATCCAGCACAAACATGTTTCCTGTAAAAGTTATGGTTGTACCATTATCGGGTCGTTAATTGCCCTAATGTCAAAAACGAGGTCGTCTTCTTCTCCCGTAGAGTATGAGGCTAATGAGCGAGGTCATGGCGAGAGGCGGTAGAGGTCAATGAAGAAGGGAAGAGACTTAGGTGTGGGATAATGGGATTATGGAGCGGCGACGCTGCGCAGCAATGTTTTGGGAGGGGTGTGCAAAGAGGTCGCTAGGGATTTCGAGATTGGAAAGTGTCGTTACCCTCCGTCCCGAAGGAGCAGATATTCTCACCTCCAAATTGCAAGGCCAAGAAAGGTCGCCGAATTGTACCTTGGTCATATTCGTATCGAGATTATTTAGCTAGACTAACGTCTTGGCTAATAAAAATGTCTTGTTTTGAACCCTTCCCTCTCCTTTGCTGCCACCTTATTCCCAGTAACCACGCAGGGAGAATCAAAGGCCATAACACCATCAGAATATGGAGCTAACACCTAGTATCCCTTTTCGCCCATGACTGAGTGTAGCTCTAGCTTCTTTATTTCCTTTCCTATTTATATATGTACATTTCTAATATTAAAAACAATAGTTTATCAAATTTGAACTAACACTTTGTGTATTGATTAACACAACAAACAAATATATGTTCCTTAAAACTGAAAAATATAACCATGAATTCTTTTACTATTGTAAAATATGACCTTATGAAAATATTTAAAGGTGCTGGTCCACTGGAAAATTTCAGCTTTACAGGCTAGGGCTGAAAGTGTTAAACTCGGTTACGTTTTATTACCCAAATCATTCTCTCAATCAAGAGAAACACAAAAGTAAAGAAGAATTTGTCCTATTTTGTGGCTTTACCTCTGCCTTTCATGAATTTCGGGCCACAGTATATAGTACTTCTTTTGATAAAGATGCCAAATGCGCGGTTTTGCCAATGACAATGCACTACTGCACATTTTGTTATCAATGTAATATTACATTCCATTTATAGAGAAACCTTTGGCTTGGATCGTATGTCATTATATAAATATAGATTTTCGACGTTTTTTAACGACAGAGGTCATAAGGAAGTATAATCAAAATCATACTCTAATTTTAGGCATAATTTGAATCATGTGACAAATAAGCTGTTAATATAGGGCTTGACTAACTCTGCGCTTCAAATACGTCATTGATAGCTATCAGTGACTATGTCACGTTATGTTTATATTTTTTAGGAAGAAAACCTATGACATCGAAAGTTATGGCAGCTCTGCCTTTTGAAACATCATTTTAAGGAAGAGTAGTTATACATTCTTAATAAGTTGCTTTAAATGGTAGTTTTTCTTATCAAAACTAAATCTAGCAAGATAGGTATGTGTCTTTTCGTAAAATCAATGCATAGAAAATTCCCGTGTCGAATTTCCTCGTCTCTCACATTTTCTATTAAAAGAGGAATGAAATTTTGTTTGAGAAATGTTTAAAAGAATAACTAGAAGATTAAGTAAAAGAGTAACAGTATAGTTGAAAATTTCCGTGTAAAATCTCCTTAAATTGAGTATAGATAATCTACATAATGAAATATCAAGAAATGAAAGTATGACTAAATTTCTGTTTAAGGCTATTTTGCTAAACCTTGTGGCTACATATATCATTTCAGAGAATATAGGAGTAATTTTGTCCATTCAGATGTATTACCAAGCCAATTTAAATGTGTAATGCCTTGTCCTGCCTCTCCACCCACAATATGTGATATTCAAAACAGCCGCTCGGTAAATCTTTCAATGTTCACTCTTTCCCATTTCCATATTATCACGTTCCCTTTCAAATCCTTTCTCCACGTGGAGCACGCCACCTCCGCCCTATGCGACCACCTCTTCCCCTGAACCTTATGTTGCCTCTCGCCTCTTTGCCACCTTCAGAAGCCGGTGCCTCTGCGACTCATGCGCCAAACCGCCTCTCTCCCTTGCTCTCTTCTCATATCATTACGCTCCTTCCTCCTTCGCGCATTTCCATCGCCCTCTTCAACTTTTCCTCGTCCCGAGGGACACATTGCCATCTCTCCCTCCAAAAATCCTCCCCTCGCTCTTCCTATCCAATCTCTTTATTCGCAGAAAACATTTAAACTTTAAAAAAGGTCAAACCTCATAACGTCTCTCACCCTCTCTCTCGCAACGGATGCCTTTCAAAATGATTACTAGAACCCCGGGTATTTTTCCATTGAATTATTGGTACAACAAGTTTCAACACACTGGCGTAGTTTTCAGGTGACTAAATATGACGACTACGAGTTGAAACTAGATGCACCAGAATAGGAAATCTGTGCTAAAATATCAAATGCTCTTTTAATCATTACAGATTAATTTCCACTTAGTCACGCCTGAATGCACTTAACTTGCCTCTCACTCTCTTTCTTTCACACTCACCCATCAGGGATAAATACATTTTCCAACAATGTCCTTTCCTTTCCTTCCACTTCCCATCTCTCAATTTATTTGCATTCCCAGAGCTAACCTTTACTCTCTTCTGTGTAATATCCCATCTGCTTTCGTCCCATCCGAACAGAAACCACTACCGTCAGGAAGTCAACTACTGCGTAATTCCACCACGTCTACTTCTGTCTTATTGCTATCGTTAACCTTGGGTCTGCTTGTTATGATTCTTTCCCTATATTGATTTCGTATTACCCGCACTGAAATTCTAAAGCATCTACTACAGTTTGTGAATATTAAAAGGAGCAACTAATCAACGCCCCATGATCCGCGAATATACTCACATTTATCTGCAACGCTCCTACTTTGAATCCGACATCTAGTTCTTCTCATGCCTCTCTCAGCATTTATAGAGTAAAAATATTTAACAGTAAAGGTGAAAATATGTACTCTTGCCTTACTTCGCGGCCCATTGCTAAAAGCTGTTAGCCCATCCTGATTCTCCGTCAGCCATACTCACCAGTGTCCGCAGGTCATGTAAAAGTTTTGGATTTTGCTCCTGAGTCGCGAATTCATTCCTAGTTTTCGCAGTATATTAATTAATTTTCCCAATGTAATCTATCAAACGGATTATTGAGATCCATAAAGCCAGCAGAAACATCCTGAGTATACTCTGTTTTCATTTGATACGTGCTTTAATGAGATCGGATAATTGAGATCCATAAAGCCAGCAGAAACATACATTGACTCTGTTTTCTCTACTATACTCTATTTTCATTCGATAAGTGCTTTTATCCCCATAGTTGCATCTCGATTTGACAGTTGGAAGGAGATATCAGCCGTATATTTAATTTATTTTATCTAACTGTAAATGAATGATTATTCTCAAAAGTTTCTTAGAAAGTTTCGGAATCATATAAGCACTGTAATGTTCTACAGGACAAGCTATACTTGAAATGCTGCAGTGGTAACGAGAAGATTCTAAACGTGAGCATATGTATTCAACAACTATGTCAGTTTTATTGCAAACAGATAATTCAAGAAACTATTTATGAAACATCACAAATAACAGCATACTACTGAGGCATAACAGGAACACACACTATGTCTCCAGTGAACTCTTTCTTGAGAGAGAGGGGTAGAAAAGTAACGGTGTAGAACCAGAGCGAGGCCAAAAATAAAACAGGGAATTTCATCAGACCTAATATATAAAAGAAGGTTTCAAAAACTCGGTTTTTTTAAGAAAAATAAATCCAAAGGAACAAGCTGCATGGAAGATATTTCCAATGCTGTGAAATGTTTTCTAAGTAAAAAAAAGAAATTCATGGAAATTTTTCTTTTTGATAGCAAAACAAGATTGCGTGTCGAACATGCCTAAAATTCCACTTTCTACATCCCCATCAATTGAGAATTTTTTCCTAAAAAACTTGGAGCAGTGGGCTTTGAACAGGAGAAGGATTACAGACACTGAAACGAAGGAATCCCGCCTCCAAGGGCGATGGGATTCAGCAAAAATGGAGAAAAATTGTTCTTGAAGTAATATGTTGCTACTAGTTAACACAAGTGATAATATCATTTTATGTAAAAACCTTCTTTGTTGAGTTAATTATTTGCCTTATCTGATGCAATACAGAGTGACCAATTACAATCATGGTCGGAAAAAAAGCAAATTAACTTCAAAAAGATATTACAACGTAAAAGTATTTCAAATAAATGTCACATTAAAGAAGAAATGTCTAAATACTGTTTTAATATTTTTAATGCTTACGAGGGGGGCGACAAAAGTAACCGGATGGAATTCGCTGAGTGCGTCGGTTTTGTTGTTTGGGCTTCTCCCACTAGGTGGATTTTAAATAACCCCTCTTGAGTTAGTATCCCAAGCAACGTCTCTTGAGTATGCTGAGGCCCTGAGACAGTTTTTGTGCAACTAGTTTTGTGACCTCTTCGATTATTTTAAATGGCTGATTTTCGAAAACAGCGAGCGGTGTTGAAATTTTGTCATTTGCTCGGTATAAGTGCATCGGACGTGGTTGATATGTTGAAATGAGCTTATAAAAATACGCCTTGATAAAAATCTCAAGTTTACGAGTGGTATTTGTGATTCAAACGCGTCGACATGTCATTCGAAGGAGTTCAACGCCCTCGTCGTCCAGGCCGTCCACGTCCTTAACTGATGAAAACGCTCATTGCATTACTCATCGCTTGGAATTTTTTACTCACAATACGTACCTGAGCATTAAACGGTAGACCAAGTCCTCTACCTGAGTGTTTTGAGGAGGTTCTGCAAGATGGTTTGGTTAAAACGGCCAGATTTGTGGCGAAGTTGGGGTTGGTTCTTTCAACATGACAGTACTCGAGCTCACACAGCCATTTCTGTGCGCGACATTTTTAATAATAGCTGCATAAAAACGCCTTCTCACCCACCCAACTCACAGGATCTAGCCCTTTTTGATTTCTTTTTGTCATCCTAGATGTAAATGGAGATTAAAGGGAAATGTTTTGCAGACATTCCGGAGGTGAAAAGAGAATCAAACGCGGCGTTGCAAGGAATCAGAAAGGACAAGTATTAAAGATATTTTGCTCAATACTAAAAACATTTGAACCAATTTATTAGTGTAAATGGAGAGAAATTTGAAGGTTACTAACGTTTGTTCCTCGAAAGAATAAATTTTGTATTTTTTTAAAATGGTGTCCGGTTATTTTTGTGTCCCCCCTTCGTATATCTGAAAGATGAACGTGAGCAAACCATATGTTTGAGTACTTTTTACAATTCAGCAGTGAAATATTAGGCTAAAAGAGCCTTTTCCAAAAACTGTTTAACCAAGAACTTTGCACGCCATTTTATGTTTGAAAAGATCGAATTGAGGTAAAAAACTGTGAATTTAAAATTAACGAATGAATTATAAGTTTGATATCCGAAAAAGATTCAATTACCGCAACAATTGTAATTGTATTTTCAATGGTTTCATAAACTGAAAATACACCAAATAGCTTAAACTAGTATTGTTTTTAGTTAACAATACTTTTGTGAGGAAGTTATTTCTTGGAAGCATTATTTGCTATAGTTTGAAGTTAACAATCGAGTATCAATTGTTTTACATTCACTTCGTCGTATATTTAAGGAAAAAAGCAATTTCAAATAGAAAAACAAAAAAACAATTGAAAGACTAATTTTGTACTCGATTAATTTCTTGTTAATATTTATTTTGTCCGAATGGCAAAATTATATTTAAGATTAATAATATATATAATTCTTTTCGGGAAATGCTGCGTGGTGCTGATCATTTTGTCTCGACGTTTCACTCCTGCTGGGAGCGATTTCAAGAGAATGAGTGTACCGTGCCTCGTCTCAATCTTATATAGCGTCCGTTGCCCGATTGTTGGGCTGTCTTCCGCCCGGAATTAAAATCGGCCCAACAATCGAGCAACGGACGCTATATAAGATTAAGACGAGGCACGGCACACTCATTCTCTTGAAAACGCTCCCAGTAGGAGGAGTGAAACGTCGAAAAAAATGATCAGTACCACGCAGCATTTCCCGAAAGGAATTCCATATCTTGATAAAAGAAGCTGCAAAAACCTTCAAGCAAAAATTAAGACTAATATTATTTCACTTTTGTAAAAGCGCCGAGTTTATTTGGAGTTATGTAATACGGGAGAATGTTGGATTCCCTTAAAGACAACTAAATGCAGTAGTGAGTTGAGTGTGAATGGAAACGTGAAAGACTGGACTTTTGGAATTTCATTCATTTTATCAAATCAAAAGTTTTTCCTCTACATTTCTTCATTCTCATACCTATGCACACTTACCTATCTGGCTAGTCAAACAATACAAGGGGTGCACCCATAACACTGGTGCATTTCCAATTTACTAGTTCTACCACTGCGCACTCATTCGCATTAGAACGTCAGAAAGCACAAATGGAGCTAGAGCAGTGAAATCATAAATGATTAAGAGGTAATTCTCACTCAGGCTTTGTCTTACAATGTCGAAACGTTTCCAAATATGTTTTTAATCTTTATCGCAGCTTTGGATCCAATGGGGAGATATAGACTATATATTTTATTTTTTTTTCCCAAAAGAACGTCTTGACTTCGAACTCCGTAAAATTTCCCGTGGCGTGTATTTAAAGTTTAGAGTGAGCGAAATACATTATGCTTGATATTTATGGCAACGCATTATATTTCGTGAAAGTAATGGTTAATACCCTATCATGATGCGAATCCTGGTCATATTTATTTATGGTTCACCTAATCCGAAGGCTTTCTAAAAACAAATGGCCTTTTTTTCAGATCCATTTACGAGATGATTCGACACCATTTGCTGTACTCGTACACTTTCTTGGTGGAATTTTTGATGCCAGTATTAAAAAGTGAAATTTTTGGACTTTAACAATGCATGAGCAGCTTAACCGTGAGATGTCATTCCGACATTACAATTGCGCTGCCTGCCATAAGGAAAAGAAATGGGAACCCCCGACCAATCACCGAGCTGCGGAAAATATGCGCCATTACACATACCATAGGTGTTGGTAGGACTGCTCGCAATGTGTCTGCCAACCTGAAACCTTCTCATGAAGTTGGATTAATAACCGACGAAAGAGGCCGTCATGATAATCTCACTAATGTAGCATATATTTATCAGAATCTGGAATGGGAATCCATTTCAGAACGTCAATTAAAAATATTATGTAATCCTTTATGTAAATTCGAAATGTATTTTCTGACGACTTTATTAACATCATTAGAACTCCAAAATAATATGGTATTTATAATCATGAAAATGAAGATAGGGAAATAGGCTGTAGAACAGCCATGTAAAATTACTGCATTTGCTGCGATTGATAAGAGATTATAAGGCTATGAATGAGACTTTCAAATAGACCAGGGTTGAAATTTGCTATGAAAAAATCATTTGACTTGACCGGGATGATGTCAAATGATTTTTTTCATAGCGAATTTCAGCCCTGGTGTATATGCACCCGTGCGAGTGACTTCGTACCATATCATTTGTTTTATGCAATGTTTGGAAACTTTCAAATAGGTTTGACGACAGGTCATTCAGATGATTTGTTATGTAATGCTGATTTCTAAACTTGCAACGTAGTAATCTCAACGCGCTTTGAATGATTCCTGCATGACTGTTATATCTTGTGTATATAGTTTTTATTGATTTCTGTAGCACTGGTAGCACTTTTATAGTTAAGTGCATGTTGGTGAAAGTATCTGGTGTATAATAGTGCATGTTGGTGAAAGTTCACCCCCTACACCATACAGACTTTAGGTAGCTATCAGGGAAATATGTTGATGTAGATGTAGAAACGTATCACTGCCGTCCAGAACATAAACAGAACCATTAATTCCGCGCCTTACTCTATATCTCTCCTCCAAATCCCATTTCCTCCCCCTGGCAGTCCGCGCAGATGAATATCTCGTCACAATTATCTCTCAATAGTGCTTTACTTCATCATATCATACTTCATCACTCCCCTTCCTCACTTCCAGTTGGCTTATGATCATACATATTTACGTGAGGAGGCTGCCTTCAATCCCGGGTAACCCGGGAAACTTCATCTTTTTGTATATCCCGGGAAACTTCATATTTTTTTCACAATCTTGAATATAGTGCCACATGAATAAAAATACACGAATATTAAGCCGAAGAATGGAAAGGAAAATTGAAGAGAACCTGTCGGTATATCAGTTGGGATTAAGGAAGAACTGGGGTACCAGGGAACGCTTACTCCGTCTGAGAGTACTGGTAGAGAAAACAATACATGTGAACATGCCACTGTATGTCACATTCGTGGATCTGGAGAATGCCTTCGGCAATGATGAGTGGAACAAAATATTTAGATAGTGAAATGACTCGCAATGGATTACGACGACAGAAGAATAATTTACCAACTATTGAGGAAGCTCTACCGCTTGCCCAGGCAAATCGCCTAACGGAATCGCTCAGTTCGTACATTATAAATACCACTCGATTCAGCTTACGGGCATAAAATTCCTTCAGAACTACAAAAGTCCTTAGTGAGAGAGAGGCTCATGCTTGTAGTATCCTTCAGTCTCTGTGTGCTCAGAGAGTGAGAGGCTGAGTACATTCACGCCGCTTCGTTGAATCACCTCTCCCTTCCATCTTTTTCCTTCTCCCAGACGCTGAGTTCTCCTCCCCCCCTCCCCTTCTACGTTTAATCCACCCTTTGACCCTTTAGTCCACTTCCATTCCGTCACCCCGCTCAAAGGCCACTTTGCCTCAGTTCTCCTTCCCAGGCCCCTCTTTTCCTCTCGGCTACGACTTCATCTCTTCGCCCGTCCATCCCCACTCCCCACATCGAGACTCCTTTTGCTGTGAAAGCCTTCTGTAATGCACGTTGCCCACCTTGCCCCCATCCCACATTTCCTCAAACCGCTCTGCTCAACTCACTGTTGACTCCTCGACCTTGGGAAACACACAACGGCTTTAATACTCTTTACTACCGCTTTTCTGTTTCCTTGGCACTACATGCCTTTTACAAGTCAAGACTCCGTCCCAGGACAAGTATCTTAAAAACGTGGTTACAAAGCGTGTTTGTCGGAGCGTCTCAAGAACTGTCAACCACCGGCTAGTTGTGAATAATTTGAATGGTTTCCGAGTTATAAATTGCAGGAGAGTTTTTTTTGCTAAAAATGTTTCAATAGGTACTGCTTGTTTGCAGCGGGAAGGAAGAATTATTTCTCAAATTTAATGGCAAAAAGTACATACAGTAAGAATATCACAATTTTACGTAGTGCACTTAAATCGGTTTGGAAAGGTTTTTAAACCCAAGTTATGAAAAGATATATTGTATATAGAGAAAAGACAATTGTGAACAATTGGAAGAAAGACAAGTCAACTTCATGAAGGCCATCAATTTGCAACTGGATTAAACTCTTCTATGTTAGATGAACATTTCACCATGTAGGAAGTTCAACTCCATTGCAACATCAGGTGTTATATCATTGAAGAGCATTACTTGTGATATAATGGAAAAGTGTACGGCATACTTGAAAGTGAAGTAGGAGATCCATAAAAGAGATAAAATTCGGAAAAGCAGGAAGAGTTGACGAACTTATAGTTGAACTTTGGAATATACTCAGTAATAAAGCAATGAAATAATTGAAAATTGTGTGCAATGAGATTTTCATAAAGGGTCAATTGCCTAAATACTTAGGGGGAACTGTGCTGATTCCCAATGAAAAGAAAAAAAATTGCAGAGAATAGGAGAAACACAGGGAGATAATCATAATATTCTAACCGGAAAAAATAGTATTAAGAATGCTCAATGGACGATTGTATTGGATTGTGATGGGAGATGAAAAATACGGAGTCGGACGAGGGGTAAGGATAAAAGATGCAATTGGTAATTAATCCTTTCGCTATGAACTGTAAGTATTCCTACGCAAACGAACGAACGACGTTTATAAACGTTTCTGCCGATCAGCAAGCCCTTAGTAGGCCTGAAATGTTCTGTGAGCCATAAAATACTTCTTCTGGGGTGGCCGAACCATTTCTCGGTCTGCGGAAGATTATCTGGACCCTTCGTCACATTGCGAGCCCCACTCACAGCATGTGTCCGCGGTCAGTTGCTTGTTTATGCAGTGGAAAAACAAAGATATAAGTTATTATGTAATTTGAAAATTGAGGGTTTTAACTACATTTCTTATTTCCAAACATTGCATATAACAAAGGCTAACACACCTGACTGGTAATTGGGAGATCCGGGTTCGAATCTCGGTCAAGTCAAATGTTTTTTTCATAGCGAATTTCAACCCTGGTGTACATTCCTTATGTTTAGCTCTATGATTACAAATTTTAAACGGAGCTCTACCATTATTTTCCATGCAGTTGGTGTATAATGTAATCACTGAACTAATTGTATGTTAGTTATTTAGGGAGTAATTTTTTGGTAGGTTTTTAGTAAGTTATAAATTTATAACGTTTTTAGGTAAACAACGAAAAGTTATTTTTTATGATTTGACGGCCGTATTTTTAGTGAGTTTAATTTATTATTCTTCCTTATATATGTATTACTCATGCTAGTTGACAAGCATGGCAGCTGAAAATGTCAGTTGTTTTTTCGTTGCTCAATGGTTTTTACGTGAAGAATACAGTTATTCCTGATAGTCTTTTGAATCCCGAGCCACGTAAATGTTGAAGGAATAACATTCGCTTGAAGAATTTATTGTTCCTAAAATCGGGTGATTTGTAATAAAAATATCAGTTCTGACTTGCAGGGTACTATTTTAATGTAGATATGGATAAAACATTTTATGAAACCAGATATATCGTAACGTGGTAGATTGGAGCATAAGCACAAAATTAATATAATCGACTGTTTAGCGGACAGATAGCGATAGTAGATCACATTAGCGGTAATGGAGATTGTACAATTAGGATTCTTAATTACACATTATTAAGATGTTTTGATCTGTAGTATATCAACTTTTTTAATATTTCTCACCACACGTACTACTAACAACAGTACATACTAACAACACGCAATTCAAGCTTCCTGTTTAAATGCATTATCTGTGTACTCTTGCGTTGATGCAAAGCACTCATCCAACCCATTTTCCTACAAATTTGGCGTTAATAATAAGACAACATATTTCTTTAGTTCTTCGCCTTCAAATAGAAAATTTCCATAGAAATTTCGAGGGATCACTTACCGTTCCAAACACTATTCCTGCAATATTCACTGTAATGTAACATTATAAAATTATATCTGCTCAGAGAGATGGAAGGAATATACTTCTGAGCCTTTATTTCTCGAGTACATAACACATGTGTTTTTATCAAATACACTGTGGCAAAAAAGTCACAGCGTAAACATGCCGGGAGTACAGCTACAAATGCGAGGAAAGGCCGGGGTTACCTCCGCCCATCGGCCGGGGAATGGTATCAGCTCTATTAGTATGGTATTTTCTTGCTAAATCACCTGAACTTAGGAATAAAGAAAACCTTTCTCGTGGGTAAGCTTCGTGGTAATGCTCCCAGTGGGGGCAATATTTCTAATTTTTGGGTCCAAGTTTCTCTTGAAATGCATTTGCTAGGTTAATAGTTTATGGAAAAAAGTCGTTTATCCCCAAATGAATGCCCAGGACGCAGTCTCTGTTGGAGGTAAATTTGCTTCGTGGAAGCTTATGCTAAAATATATCCATGTAGATAATCTTACTTTTCTCAGATGAACATAATTTCTCTTCAGTCATACTCATAGTTACGGGTAAATGTTCTTTACGATTCACTGTTGCCCTCTTACAGGGACCTAAGAAACGATGTTTTATCGTAATTAGTTTTTCTTAGAATGACATCGCCTGAATCCTTCTAGAAATACATATCAAGAATCCTTTCGAGTAATCTTCAGTTCTACTTTCATGATTCATGCGTGCGGAGTGTTTCACTACTGGTATATGATTGCTTTCTGCTCTCTCCATTGTATGCCATTGAAAGAGATATCGGGACGCGACTGATTTCAACTGCTGAAAATATATCAAAGAAAACGACGGACGAGTCAATTCTAGAAATACTGGTGAGAAGCGACAGCGAGGATGACGATCTCTTTAGTGAATCTAAGGATGACATTTCATCAGTGTCAGTGACTTGGAGTCCGAATTGCAACCATCTACGTCAAGGGCTACCAGAGAGGTTCGCTTTCCCGAAGGTTCTTTGGAGTGGGATGGATCCTCTGTTGGATTTAGCTGAAATGGACTGAGCATGTACATATTATATTTTTAATAATTTCAGTTTTTGACTAATGGACAAATCATTTCCGAGCGCGAAATACATTAGCGGCATCATCTATCCAATCATTTATATGAATATTATTGCCAGAGGGCTTAATATTAATCGAATAATTTTGTTTAAAAGCTGTAAAGGGACTATGAATAAATAAATAAATAATTTCCGATTTAATATTTATCGAGGCTGCACTAACTTTTCCTTTAGAAAAATCATTGCATAAACAAATACTTGACCGCGACCGCCTGCTCTAATGGGCTACCTAAGCGGAAAGGGGCTAGGATTTTCTCCGGTCGGGGGACAAGAAAAAGGTTCGGCAACCCCCAGGGTCCGTCCCAAAGCTGAAGAAACACGAACCTGAGCAAGTCCTAGCCAAGTGAAAGATCAGTACTGGGATTGCAAAGATATCTTAGTATGAGCCGTAAGGGAAGTAGCATTTTCCAACTTGTGGTCCGTCGCGAAAAGGTTAAATAATTGGTGAAAAAAGCAGTGATAAGAACAAAATAGTAGGTATGTTATGCATTAACGTCGAGGAAACTAAATAGAGTAAGATGAGATAAACTAACGGTGATTCTGAACGAGGATGAACTTCATTGGAGCATTGAGACAATTGATGCAACTGTCCTCGTTTCAGGTAACTTATCCAGCGTGATCCAGTAACGTGCCAGTAAATCAGAGTAAAAGTTGGAGATTATATCGTTACCTATTTCAAGTGATATATCGATGAAAAATGACATCAAATCAGATGATGAAAGAGATACCATGTTGTTAAGGAGAAAAATATCACAAACGGGTTTCTTGAAGAGAGGCCGATACTGAGAAAGGATAGTGTGTGTAAATTCTATCCATTGGTGGAATATCAACAAGTGAAGCTGGGGATGAAGGCAAGGTGGAATTTCTTGAAGAGGAGGGTTGAAATTTAGACCATAGAGTATGTTTCCCTAGGAGTAACATGGCGTGACATACTCGCTGTGGGCACCAAATTTGGCAAATTAGGATGTATGTTTACGAGCTAGACGTAGACATTCATTAAGGGGGCTTCGAGGATTCATTTAGGAGTAATATAAATGGAGAAATGAATGGGTAACAGTGGTCAGAAAAAAGGAAACTGAATACCTTGCTTGAGTCTCTTTAGCAGGCCTCAAAGTGATGAGACGAAGAAAACGAAGAAAAGTGGAAGCGGAAGGATGTAAGCCATAGCCATAGATGTTAGAAATGCGGAAGAATGTAAGCCATTAGGTCAATAAAGGAGATGGTCCAGATCTGGGTGACGAGAGCTTTTGAAAAACCCGGGTTAAATCTCGCCCACTTGTCACAAAAATTAGCCCACAAGCAAGACATATCTCTCTTCCCACCACTTCCCCCCTTCATTGCTTCCGTTCTTTTCCTTCTCTTGGGAATAGAATAATTCTCTTCCGCCGACGAAGAAACGTTCGGTCGAAACGTTCAGAAAATGTTTTATGAGAGGAACCTTTTTTATGTGTCTATGAAATTTAATTGTTAATAATATTTTCGATGTGCATCGTTGCCGATGGCGTTAATTTATTTATAATTTCTCATTTTCTTCCTAGCATTCTCCTTTTAGATTCAGATTTACCTAATAGTATTCCGAGGGAGACGGTTGTGTTGAGCCGACGAAGTATTAAAATGTCATGAGTTTTCTTTTTCCGCCGGAAATCGCCTTAAGTCAAGCCCAAGTAGGAATTACTCACAGAGGTTGCATTGGAGGATGTATACCACAATAGGTGAGTTGCATGATGGAGGGGAAGGCACAGAATCTGCGAGGTAGGGGTTTAGAGATGAGGAGGATATAGGTCTCGCATCTGGGGCGACTAAAGGGGTTGGGAGGAGGCTTGACTTTCGGCGCTCTGAATCTTCAATTAAACGGCCACATAGCCTCCTGTAAACCCTCCTCCCAACATGCCTCTCTTCTCGTCTCCATCCACGCCACCTCTCACAACTTTAAGGTCGATAAATGTTTTAACGTGGGCATTCATGCCTTTCTCCCACCTCCAACTGCCTCCCCACTAGATCTTAAAAATCCAATCGTGCAGTTTGCTCTTCGACGAGCTTACCTTTCCAGGAATCAACCTATCATTCAAAACCCCCTTCTCCACTTTCCTCACTTCCCCTCTTTCTACTCTTCCCGAGTAACCCTTACAGCGGTAGATGGGCTAACTTCTACTTCTGAAGAAGATTACAGATGAGGTTAATAATTTAAAAAAATTCCATGTAAGTTTTTCTTGTAGTATAGAGTCGTTATTTCTGGTGGTCGAAGTCTTGTTGTGCGTGTTCTGCGATCCATTTTGAGGAAAGTCTGGTGTGCGACAGTAACGCATTTTTATTTCTCTGGTTCTCAACGACCGGATTCATGTATCACCGGTTTACATATATTCTTATTTGATCAGCTGCAATACACATAACTCCTTTCCATATTATTTAAGGATAAGCGACATTTTTACGATTCATGAAAGCTCAAATTCTCGTAATGAGTGACGAGCGTATTCTCTTCCCTTATACGCAGTTCTGTGAAAGCCCAGTTAGCCTTGGCTTAGTTTTTCTTTCTACCAATCGACGGCCCATCAGAAGCAATAGATGATCATACGCGGTTTCATCAAAATATGCACAAATATCGTATAGAGGTTCATTTATTAGCATTTTTTGCTGAAGCACTTTACTTAGAGGATCCACTTGGAATTAGATATATGTCTAGTAATCTAATGATTTTTTGGAGAACTATCTTCTTGTTTGGAAAAAAAATATTTGAATAAACTGGACACCTTCAAAAGTAAAACACAGAAAAATGACTAGAATACACAGCTAAGAAATTATTTCACCTAAGCGCCATTTTGCGTGAATTTGCAGGACGAGACGATTACAGGGAAACTAACCTAGCGCAATGTGAGGGTTTACTGAACGACGTTCGGCGTCGTAGGATTTGATAAATAAATTGCAGATAAAATTTTTTTAGTCAATACCAAAGATAATTTAAGTTATACACTATATCGTTGCAATATTTTTAGAAAAAAAATCCCAAACTTGATAAGTTCTCGGGTTAGGTTGTCCAAAGGTCGTTCCATATCTCGGTTTCTTCACTTTCAACTTCTTCTAGAAGTCGATGCGACTCCAATCGACCCTAGTTTGTGACGAAGCTACATCGTTTTCGTCGCATAGTTCGTCATCAGTAATAAAAGTGTACATTACGCATTAAAGTGGCAGCAGGTAACATAAAAACATAATTTTTTGTGGTAAAATTAGTGCAAGATAAAAAATATGCGGCTACAGTGATTTCTTTGTTTAAAATGAACGCAAAACCACGAGAATCGGAGTACCTAATTTGAAGATCAGGCAATCTTCTCTATTCGGATAACTTTGTTGCTGTTCTAAAGCCTTGAGAGAAGTATACCCTGAAAAATGACAATACACGGGCGCACGCACCAGGCTAATTCAAGAGTGAACACCTACATTCCTCTTGACACATGCCCCTGCCCTTGGTATGCCAGAATGTCCTGCCATTTTGGTATCGGCAACTATTATACTTTGTAGAGCAGAATTAAACTTATCGAAAAGAGTTAGGGTGCCAGAATGAAACCTTTTATTTATATAAATTATAAATAGAGACGGACTAGCTGACTTCAATTTTTAGCTTGGCTTTGAAAAAATCTAATTAAATTGCGTTTTCCTGCCCCAAAATATTCTCTACAATGAAAAAACTCGATTGAATGTCGTGAAGAAAGGTACAATGGATTATCCTGATAATTTAAATAAAATATTGCATGTCTTCCTTAGTCTTGAGAATATAAAGGTAAATAGTTACTTATTAAAATATCAAAACCTTACTTTTCATTTTGTAGAAAAATTTCCTTCTTATATTTAATGCATGGATTGCATTTTCAGTGGACCTATTGGAGCTAATCGTTCGGGAGCAAACAGGAACTAAGGCAACGATGCAACTGACTAGTATAAATATTCTACAGAGGTAAGGAAAGTTTGATATAGTATTTTCGTTAAATATTCCAAAATTATTATAAATGTAATGTGTGCTTGAGGCCGTGTCTGACTACCAATGTAAATTTCCAGACCGCTATTTGGCATCTCCGGAGGAGTTTCAAGGATATCAATCATATTGTCACGGACAACTACTTCATAAATGATATTAGTTGTTACAATAATGTTATATTAATGTGCAAACATTCATATATAATTCGGAGAAGAAAACGCGACTCGAGACAGCAGGGTAATATTAGAGGGCTAAAATGTAGACGCAAGAGGCCACGCCCAGCGACTCCCTTGGCGCTCGCTCTCGGGTGACTATCATGGCCCTATCCCGGGAACTTGGCAGTAGAAATTGAAATATCGGGGAAAATACATCATTTGTGATGATATAATTTTGCTGGGTATATATAAATTCTGGATATAATAGAAAAGAAATATAAAAGCGCTGAGTGCTCCTCCTCAGTAATGGCCAGAGAACAGGAAATAATGGGGTAATTCAAAACTTTGTGTGCGATGCATTGCGTCTTTCACTTTTCCATTTGCAATAATATTTTATATTGTGTATTTTTCAATATGAAATAACAAGTTTTGGATTTCCGAAAAATAAAGATCTCCCTTATGTACAATGCTAAGACAAGAATGAGCTATTTTTGCAACGGTGTGGCTCTTATTAATGACTGTCTCTTAACGTTAAAGTCGTCTCTTTAAAGAAAAATAACAAAAAAAGCCAAGAAGATCTTAAGCAACTTTGGAGGTTTATTTACCTCTGTGTAGCTCTTGAATAATCTGCCACTGAATTAAAAGCATTTCATAAAACGGATTTGTGCCATTACTATGAATTGTCGCATCTAACATTGACCCTTCACGAGACGCATTTCCGAGAAACACAGCTCCTTTGAAACCTTACTTCCTCCTCTCGCGTCATACTCTTCCTTTAACAATGTCTGTCCGTATCCACTCCCGTCTCATGAATTCTTTTCTTGATCACCGACTATTTACGCGACACGAATACCCTATTTGTCCGCCGATTCTCTTCATTACTACGGAAGAATCACTCTGAGAAACTCAGATCATCTGGCGTAACCAGGCCAGAGAAGGACTCTATTGTGTCCCTACCTTACTCAACCTACGACTTCGTCTTTCCTTTCTTACTTCCCGGATACGCCGATAGCCAATCTCTGATTCCCTTTCCGGGAGAAACCTCTTTCAATATTCTCCCTGACTTGAAAACTCAACTCATGCTCTAACGATGCTTGCTCCCTCGTCGAAACCAATTCCGTTCATGAGACTTCCTTTCCAGAAGAATCATTCCTCAAATGAGCTGCCAATACGTACCTTATAAACACTAACAAATAAATGTATTGACTCGCTGAACAATGACCAAACAGGAAAGCTGATCTCAATTTATTGTAATAAACGTCACCAACAAGGTGAAATCAGAATAAAATATTCAGCAGTGATATATGTAGTTTGGCCTTCCACATCAAATGATGCAAATAAAAATTAATTGATTGCAAAGTCCTTTCTGAAAAAAAATCCATAATTTGTAAAATATTTTCTTTACTTTTTTTCATTTTTTATGTATTCATTGTTCGAATGAAACTAAAATTTTATATTTTTTACTCCAAGAATATCAATTTTCGGATTGAGAAAAGTACGCTAAGAAGTAGATTATCAAATTGGAGTGCTTCGTTAAAAAAATATTTTCTTGCTTAAATTAATTTATATTTAGGCTTCAATTTCTAGGATTGGGAAGAACTATTCTAATATTTGTGGCTATAAGCAAATTATTTTATTTAAAGGACTCCATAGAGTAAAAAGAAAGTTTTGAGATAATTCTCGTGAGTGAAATATCGTAGTTGCAACTAGCTTGGCGCCCTGAATCATCCATTACTGGACTTGATTTCATCAGAAATGGGAGCCATTGTACGTGTGGCTTGCTGGCTAGGAAGTAACAAGAAGCACAAAAAGATAGCCATTACTTGAAAGCTTTTGACAGCTTTTGCTTGAAGGAAAATAATGGTAATTGTAAATTAGCGGTTGATTGAATCAAATTATGTGTGCCAGTCATTAAGTCACTATGAACTGTCCACTTGTTATTTTCCAATAGTATTATTGAAGGATAATATACATCAGAGAATGCCCTTTCAGCTTCACCAGTGACATACTGGCGGGAAGTCACTTGGCCACATCCATGAGGAGGTAATAACTTGGATAGCAAAGATGGACCGTAAAAGGAGAGAGAGAGATTGATGGAGATGAAAGGGAACGGATTTGGGAGAAATGAAAATTGTCTGTGAGTGTGCGCAGTGATTCCAGCGGCCAGGAAGAGGAGAAGAATTGAAGTAAATACGTGTGAATAAACCCCTCTGTATGTTTTGAAGTTGTGCCGGAGGCCTTGTTGCGTGCGTGTGAGGAAAACAGAGTTTGCAAGTGCCCAGTCATGCCAACTTCCACCATCCTTCCTCCGCCCCGTCGCCTCCTCTCTCTTCTTAGACGTCCCTCTTGATTCTTTCCTACCACAAACTACTTTCTTTGTGGCCGTGCAGCAGAGACCTACAACCCATGTCCGATTTTTAAGGGAGCCTGACCCGATTATGGATGATCTCGATAAAACTGGGGCCCAATTTTACCCGATGGGGTGAAAGCCCGACGCGTAGGCCCGACTCCCTCCATCACAGGCCCGACTCGCTCAAAGCCCTCCCAATGTGCACGCTACGCCCTACCCAGGCATGTGAACCGGAGAGAAATTTGGACGATTTCATTTTAACCCGCGACATTTTTCTATCGCTCCCGCCGATAGTAAACAAATTTTTTGTCCAAATTATGACTCATTTATATTCTAGATATTAGCAGAGTAACAATGTTAACAATGAGGTTCCAAATTATATTTCCATAAGGTAAGCTTTAGTAAAGACCATCAATGTGACAACAATGACTCATATTTTACATCAACGTGACAACAATGACTCTTACTGATATTTTAATGGCGAAATTCTTACGTACTCTAACAATATATGACTTAAAAGCCTTAGCTACTTGAACGCGTAGCAAATACAAATAATGTAAAATATACTAATTACTAAAATGGAAACCAGAATAATATTTTTAAAAATATTTTCATTCAGGCCCTACTTTAAGGAAAACTCCTGATCTGAGTAATTGTTTGTAATTATAATGGTGTTGAATGATAGGACAAAAAATAAAGATAGCTCATAATTTTTATTTAAAATCTTTTTAGATTTATTTAACACTAATTAAAATAGTGATAATAAATTCTCATGGGTATAATTGATAGTAATTATAAATGTATTCCATTATTCCCTGTTTTTAATTTTGTCATAGTAATGAATTTCTCTATAATTACCTAATAGTTTTCTATTTATTAAGAGTTAGCGATCTATTGCTTTCGGACCCCGGGACAGTACTCCCAATTATTTTTAACCAAGTCCTCAAATCCAACGCTTGCGTGATCTTCTTCTCTTTTTCCCTTCAGATTAAATGATTTGTATATACGTTTCCTATACCTTTTTCATTTTTTGTTAGCCATTTAATTCATCTAAATATCGATTTCCTTTCCGTATCTATCTCTTAGAATATGTGTACTGAATAATATTCGAAGATGTCTAGGGATTTAGAATTTTACAGCGTTCATGTAATGAGAATTCATTCAAATAGATATCGTGTGTCGCAAACGATACAGAATTTCCCGGCTGTAAGACATTTCATAAAGTCAATTCCAAAAGAGTCTTAACAATAGTTATAGGCTATCAATAATATTTCTTTCGTTAAAATCCATTCTCATTGCAACCCATTACATTTAAGGAGTTTTCCTTAAATTTACACTTAAATGAGACCACTGATTTGAAATTTTATTCTGGTATCCTCATAAGTAATTATTATAATTAGTATGTGGAGGAATAGTCGTCGACGATTCCCTAAGAAAAGCCCCTATCGAGAAGTCGAACACTCTTCGCGTTCCCAGGCCCGATGGCCGGCCTGGGAGTTGAATCAGGCCGAAGCCCTTCCCTACTCGAGCTGCCGGGCCAAGTCGGGGCGGGCTCTGTCGCACATGCCTTCCACCGGGTCGGGCGCAAGAGTGCCAGCCGTTAAAAGAGATAACTCAAGGATTAAGAAATGGGAAGAAGAGTGAGAAAAAATTGTGAGATGTTTCGTCTGCAATGAGGATCACATATTTTAAACTACAAAGACACGGAATAGACGATGATCACTCTTTCGCAAATAGTGCTTGTGCTTGCGTAGGACTCATCCTCTCTTGCACCCTACCATTCACATACCATTCGGAAGAAAGTATATTATGAAAACTACGGAGTTTGATGCTCTATTTGTGTGAGCAGAACTTTTTTTACGTGCTAACTTACTCACCTTTCAATAGAACTTGGTAAAAACCACGTTCGTTTAATTTCAGGTAATTTAGTTTGCAATCGTTTTTCACTTCTTTCCATGTGGTTGTGAATAGTTTTTAATCGATTGGCATCAAAGAGATGAATGTTACTAGTAGAGAAGAGATAATTTACAATTAACATTTCCGAATATTTGGATTGGAGCAAGTCAACATTTTTTCGAATTTGTCAAGTTTACCTTATGGTTAAGTAGCTAATAACTTGGATATACATCAACCGTTCTTTATTACATCAATTAAAATGACACAAAAAATTTTTTGGTCCGAACGTTTCACGCTTTATTTCCTAAATTATTTTATTGCTAATAGCCTAATTGACACAAATCATTTTCCTGGTCAACACTGGTCCCTAATTTCTTAGAATCTAAATGGAAACTGGGTATAAGTTAAAAAATAACCCCGCAAATTATATCAATGAATTTTTTTATATTATGACTAAATATATAAACACTAAGTAAAATTGGAGATAGTCAACCATCCACTATGAGTCACTGAGTGCTCGAGCACGTAATAGATTTTATAGTAAAAAATTTTCAGATTGCTGGATTACGAAAACTGTAGTTAAAACTGATAAACCTTAAAGACAGTACTGGGAAAGGATTGCGGAATCCCATAAATATTTATACATTCTACTAATGCATCTTTTTTGACGAATATAGAAATATAAGTTCAAATTCTAATAATAAAATAAAAGATATTCTAATAAAAAAATAAAGATAAAACTTACGAGTCAAATGCTTTTGCGGATTGATCTGAGGTATCTCACACACGGTCATGCCACACAGTGTAGGTCACATGCCAATCCAGCGTACGTCTGCTGCCCAGAGGAGGACAAACACTGTCACGAGAGTGAGGCTAAAGGATAAAGCTTGAACCTGCAGAAAGAGAAAGGAAAAATTCACTGGAGCGTACTCGAACATGGAGGCAAAGACATAACTTCGGAAGTATATCACAAGTTTTTGATTTTGGTCAAGTCGACCAAGAAACCCGAAAACGCCTTGTTAAAGGAAGAACATTCTTTGCCAGGAAAGAAGATTGGTTCGAGGGAGAGGAGATTCACGAGGACGAAGTAGCAGCGGGTATTTCCGGAGCCTAAATTACGTATTTTCGAAAAAACAATTTCCCAAAATAACTCTACTAATATTTGTTTCTCTCAACGGACTCCTTACCCACAGTGCCCGGTTATTCTCACTCTTCCTCTTTGGATTGCAAACATTTTAAATTTCTTCTCTGCATATGCCGCATCCTTATTCTCGCAAGCTGCCACGCTCTCAAACTTACTCGGCAGACGATAGACTCGCTCTCTAAGAGAACAGCGCGATCCCAGCACTCAAATAGCACAATGGAAGCGGGGAGCACATCAGCTGGTCGTTCATTCCGTCTGCGCCCACCGCGTCTAAAATTCCCCCTCTTTTATGTCCCTTTCTACTGTCACTCATCGGAGTCCAAACACCTCCTCTCTCTGCACTATTACTCACTCAATCACTCCAAAGCGAAAACACAAACCGATTTGTGACCTCATACTAACCTCGCGAGTGTCTGAGCCCTCCCGCCTTAGTTCCACCTCCTATCCTACGAACACTTACATTCCCTTCGTTCGACTTATTCCCGATAACCGCTCTGGCACAGTGTGAGCTCTCACCCCCCCACACTCCTGCAGCCTCCTCAATTCAACCTCACCCCTCCTTCACGATTGTTCCACTCTCTTTCTCCTGCGGAATCCCACACCTTTTCAGCATCGTCCCTTGTGCTTGTTCTTAGCGATATTCCTATTTCATCCTGAATATATGTCTGCGGGTAGCGCGGTACTCGCAGCATTTCGCGTGCTCTAGATTTTAAGTCTCACTTTACTACTTTCAATCTCGTTAGGGTCATCTGGGGCTGATTCGAAACTATGTTAAATAGTAAAAGGATATTCATGATCAAAATGTGCTGTAGGACTAAGAATTAATCATAAAATATCGAATGGGTTACTACTCCAATGGTTCATACCATGTCTCAACACCTATCCCACTTGATATTCTGTGATATGTGACATTTTTCTCAATTATTCCATTTTCATGAGATATTCTGCATCAATAGTTCCTTTGCATTATTAAATGAATAATACGTCTGTATAAATCTATTAAAATTTAATGGTTTCTGTAAGTTTGCTACGCTTCTCCTCAAAAATCAATGAGCCAACTTAAATAATAAGAGATTTGCCACATGGAATTTTAAATACCTATAAGACATATCAAGCTTACATTCCAAAAACTTATGCTTGGCCAGGTGAACTGAAGAAACGTTTTAACGACTCATCAAAGATCACTGAATTTCGTTACCTTATTCTAGAATACTATGGTATTCAGACACATCTACACTTAAATAATACACTTTAATCATTTTCACGCATTTTATTCAAGTGATGCAACGTATTTCACCAACTTGAAACATCATCAGGAACAAATTATGGGTAATACTAGTACAGATATATATATATATATATATATATATATATATATATATATATATATATATATATATATATAATAACACAGAAGGATAGGTAGTAAAGGAGTAGTGGGTGGGATAATAGTTGAGGTGGTTGTACATCAGCAAGATGTGTTTTTGAGAGGGTTGTATGCTGAGGGAAGTGTGGTGGAGTGGAAGACGCAGTAGAATGGAAGGGGTGTGGGGGGTGGTCATGGAACGTAAGGAAGTAAATATAAGGGGTGGTATGGTGGCTTTCAAGGCTGGTTTTCCCAAGGTTAGTTTGAGAGGAGTGGAGAGGACTGCGGGAACAAATGCTCACTATATAGAGGCATTTTGGGGTTTGCCTCAAGGTTTCCTTTTCTCGAGTTGTGTGACTCATTCCTTAACCCCACCCACCACCATATTACTACCCCATCCTTCTGCGTTGGTACATATACTTGCACTAGTATTTTCAATTATATGTACCTGATAATGCCGCAAGTCCGTGAAACGCATTGTGCCACTTCATTATAATCTGTTGGTGAAGTACAATTGGCATTTTTAACTAAAGATACAATTAACTTCCGCGAAGTGAAGCCTGAAACTGTAGAGTGTATTGTAAGCTATTTGACAGTTAGAACGTTTTATTATTTGAGATTCCACGTAAATTAATGCAGGCTAATATTGGAAAAGAATTAAATAGGCTCAACCGTTATGTTTCATGAACAAATAAAAACTTATTTCAGTTTCAGTCTGAATTGATGTTTTAAACTTGGTTTTCGTTTTTCTCCCCTGCAAGCTATTTGTGCGGATAGGCCGTAAAAAGTGGTCATCTCTTAAAAGAATGACGAATCCTCTTTCTCTAACCTGATGGTTTGCCCATGGTTTTTCAGACTCTGTTAACTATTTTTTCGGTACTTGCCCTGGTTTCAAGATTACAACCGAAACGAGACTCGACTTTATTGTACTATGTGTCTACCTTGACGCCAATGCAATTTATATGCCCAGACCTCGTCTGCTGCATCAAGAAAATTGCAAGGTTAACCTCTTGGACTCCGAGGGACGAAAAAGTAGTTGTAGCATATTTTAAAATGGAGCTTAAATGTCCATCTTAGCTTAATGTGGGCTAGAACCACGCCTTACACCCAACATGGATGTGGGACGGCGAAGTGTATTTTTCTTCGGAATCCTTGGAAACACATTAGTATTGAAATAGCCTCTTTATATTCTAGTGGTCATCGGTGAAAAAGTCTCACTATAGTATGTATTTAGAAGTAATTGTTTTCAGTCCATGCATAGCTGTGGGTCAAGACCTTAAAACTCTACGTGTCAGGAAAAATAAATTTCAATGAATTTGAAATAATTACAGTTGCAACTTATAAAAGCAGAAGGCATATTTTTCTCATAACCAGTTGAACTCTTGCTTTTGAATCCATATCTATGCTTTAATTTCAGTGGAATGAATGAACCATGTATTGCCATAATAATGATTTCAAACCAAATCGTTTCTTTCACGAATTCGTAACCCTTTTATTATTTTATCGACTTATTGTCGAAAAAATAGCCCAGAATTTCAAATCCTTAGCTATTTACCAATCAATTTACCTTGATTCCATTTTGTACAAGATTATATTTAACAGGGCATTATTCAGCCTTAGTTTTAAATGCAAGTGTACAATGTTTGAGTCTAGTTATTTTGACCGCGGCTTTTAGCATAAAAAAGTGAAAGGACTCATTTAATCCTATTAGGCAAATTCACAAGTCGGTCACTTCTCAAATCCAGCTGAATTATTGTTTCCTGCTCCTTTCATTACCTTTTATAAGTAAATTATTAATATTTTCTCAACCCGTAAGAGGAAATAAGACGGAAGAAATGATGCCTACGGAAACTGGGAAAAAAGTCGGAATGCGTTTTAATGTTTATAAATTTGGAATAAAGAGCAGTTTTCACGTTCATGCATATAATTTAATTCTTCTTCCTCTCCATCCACATTCCATTCCTCCCAATTTCACTTTAACCTTGCTTAAGATCTCTCCCCCTTTCTTAACATTTATTATAATTCTTACCATCTTATTTATTTTTTATGCTCTGCATTACCGAATATAAGTCTAGTAAATATAATTATTTAAGGATTAAATGTTGCTGTTATTTTGACTTATATGATTTGATTTTTTGAAATTTCTCTTAATTTTTAGTGGCAGTGGTGAAACACGGTCTGTTTAGCATCTTTTGTATCTCCATTGGATACCAATCACAGGATAAACTATCGTTTCAGATGTAAAATTTTCAAAATATATTCTATTCCATCCACATAAAAAATCGGTAGCTGTAATGATTCAGTGAAATATCAGTGTTATACTTTGCAACCTTTAGGTCCATCACTATTATTAGGATGACTGGATTAATGTTTTTTTCATTAATCACAACAAAGTAGTCTTTAACGTCCTTAGTTTCTTTGCAGGCCTTGCAAGAGTGGATCAATTGTCAACTAGAAGATTAGGGTAGCGTTTAGTTTTGGGCCGCAAACTGTGGACAAGCTAATCATCTGTTTCTGACACCCATATTCAATATCGATTGATATAGAGAGATGATAATTTTAGTTGAAAATTGAAATTTTTCGAAAACACGCTTAATTCGCAATCTTAAAACCCATTCGAAAAAATCACCAGGTCGCCCCTCCAGCGTTGCTTAGTATGCACCTTAAAGCATACCAGCAGTATCTTCATTATTTTACCTCCAAATGACAAGGATTAACACATACGATTAGTTTTTTCATCACAAATCACAACTGTATTCATGCCATTTTTTGTCACGCTGCTAAGGATACAAATCCTAAACGGATATATTCTCTGATTTCTGAAACCTGATCGCCAATTGTTTCTTATGAGACCTAGTTGGTTTAGAGCTTGAAAATCTGTTAAAAATACTTCCATAAAATCCCTTATTGTCGAACAGCAGTCCGTCAGACTCCAGTTTTAATATCGTGGAATCGGAGATATCAAATCAGAAGTAGATGTATTTTTCACTCATGATCGCTAAGTCTTTATTTCCACGAAATCCGAGATCAAAGATTCCATTTTAATTCAGGTGATTGTTTTGAGCTCAACTGAGGTTGAGAACATTAAATAAAACGAGGAAAGCTAAATTGCAGAATAAAGTTATTGAAGAGAGGCTAGAAAAGGTGAAGTAAAAGGGAGTGTTTGTTCTAGTAGTAACATGTAAAATATTTGGTTACATATTGAAAACTTTTTATGCTGCAATTATAATATTAGTGAGCATTAATGATTTTGTTTATATGTTATTTGAATTGATTCTAAAGCTTTAAACACGGAAGTGACTGGTAACCAAATGGACTTACAATTCATGGTTATGAGATCTTTTGGGATATGAAGTAACATACAGAGAGGCTATATCGATGAGTGCGAGAGGGGGGAAGGTAATTTTGACAACGAAGCAAAATCAATTCTTCCCAAGCAAAGTTAAGGAATAATAAGGGTGAGCAATCACTTATTCGAGGGAGTTTGGAAACCGGCACCTCAAAGTGATAAGTTCTAACTCAACTTGAGGATGAAATGAGAAAACTGAGTAGGAGTTTTAGTTGACAGAGTGAGGAGGAAAGGACTGCTCATGAACCGTATTGCTTCGGGGGAGATATATAAAGGATAGAAGGAAGAGAGACTGAGAAAATAAAGAAACGGCCGTTAAAGGGAATCCGTCGGAAAAGGCTAGGAGGGAAAAGGAGTGAAACTGAGCGCTCCGGGTAAAAAGAAGTTTGAATTAATAAGAAGCCACATGAAATGGAGGGAAGGGTGGTGTGAATTGTAATGATGAGTTGATTTAAATAAAGGGTAGGCTCAGAAAAGGGTGAGTAAATACAAGTGAGGAAATGGGTCTCTGAGTAAAATTGCCTTAAATAAATAGTATACTAATCTATTATGAATATAATGGAGATAATTAAATGAAGGGAAGGAGATTAACTCCTCCTTATGGAACTCTTGCAAAGGAACACTTAATAAGTATCTTACCTTTAGGAGGTGGTAAATTAAAAGAAAACCGGATATAAACAACTGCTGCGCGAAATTAGTAGCAAATGTAAAATTTCTCAGAAACATCCTCACGTGTGTGTTATGATTACTAACTTTGTCAGAGGCCATTTAAATATAATTAGTGGCTTTGTCATTCAGAAAGTGTAAATCATGATTTGAATGAAATATGTTTTTAATGAGAGATGTTTGAGGCTGGTAATCTACTCATAAAAAAAACTTCGTAAACATGCTCCAGCGCAGGAAAAGGACTTAAAATAACCAATCTATTGAACAGAAACATTATATCCTTCAAGTTAATATATTTATATCAGTGAATACATTAAGAAGACAATTGTTTATAAATATTAAATGAGTAACGTCCCATGGAGAATGTACTTAAACCATGAAAGGTAGTTAAAGTTAAGGAATTATTTGTTTAATTTGGAAATTTAAGAGCCCTTCATAAAGGAAATACGATTGAACGAATGAGTAATTTATTATTCATAAATATTTCCTTTCATAACGCAGATGAGGTTACTAATTTAAAATGGGCCTGAGTAAGGTATGGCTTGCCATATTTTCCTAACAAGTTATACCTCTTTTAATTTTTTTATAGCCCTTTTGAAGTAACTAAGTAGATGGTTGTAAGGTTTTCTCATTTCTCATGCTACGCTTTTAATGTCAACCTATTAGACATTATGGTCATTGAGCTGGTGAAATGTTCATTTTTCCCAAAAACAAGGCGCTTTTCACGACTTGGCATCATATAGTCTTCCGAAATTTCTTCGTGGTTTTTAGCGATTAGATTTTTAATACATTAGTCATCATTGTGAGGTGTTGCTTGTAATGAGACCGCGTTGCGTTTCAAATAACTATGTGTAGCAATAATAATTTTAAACACGCATTACACAATACTGAGAGTTATAAAGTAATATCAATATCGTAGCAAAACATTTACGTTGTAGGTTTGAAGTTTATATTGATAAAACAATCGACTATATGATGAATATGATAGGACCTTATTAAGAAAAGTTTCTCCAAAACTTGAGCAGCCCCTAATAAACGCACCTGCTGCCAGTGCTCAGCTATAATTACTCATATTGAAAGATGCTAACCTAGAGTGGTTGCATGATCTATCGTACGGGTAGAATTTCCTTTTTAACTGACGACGAGTAAAACAAGTAGCCTTGTGAATATAAATGAGCCAGGAAATACTGATTATGTATTACCTTAATTGCATTTATATATTATTATGGGAAATGAAGGTTAGTTTTCAACAAGACAAATTGATGTAAGAAATAACATAGGAGTGGTATTCATACAGTGATGAATCTGACTTTCTCAAGTTTATTAACTAAATGAGAAACGCCCGTTTTGTCGCTTAATAATGAATAGCGGTTAGCTATTTTACCGAAAAATGTTTCATTTATATATTAAAAGGAAATATAATTCATGTTTTGCGTGAGATGATGAGAAGATAGTCAAAAACTTTTAAAATTTGATGTAGTATAGATATCATTCTCATTCCACTTTTCTGGGCAGATACTCGAACTCGATTCAGTTATTGGATTCAATTGCACCCTTTATGAGGTAGGAATTTAATTTATCTGAGTGCAGTTCAATTTAAAGCACAAAATTAACATTAGAAGGACGAAAATTGATAAGCTGCCCATCACGAGACCTCAGTAAGGCCTGATGTCTTTAAAGATTCAAACTGGAGTACGAATTTTGTGGATAGTGTCACGAGAAAAAAAGCGAGGTGAATTTCTATGGTAGGGTATGTAACTCGGAAGAAAAATTTCTTACTGGTCGTGAATATGAAGAAGGAAAAAAAAACTGGATGCACTCAGATTCGAACTGCTATACCTAACCCTTACGGTTCTGCGGCGCTATCCACGGCCGAGCTGAGGTAATAGCGGTGGGAGCAATAATGGTACTCATAAAACAATTGCCGATTGTAAATTTATTAATTTCAATAAAACTAGGACACGTTTGACGAAGTCCAAGGTGAATTAGCATTGCCTTTGACCACGTGCTCGATATAGAAATACGGCATTCAAATTGGTGAGTCAGGGTATGCAGTCTCCCCTTGTGAGTAATAATTCAGCGGATTTGTAGATCCCTAATGTAAGTTTTTCGCTGTCTTAAGTGTTACGCTGGTGCATCGTCATTAGAAATCATATATGTCAATATATCCGAACAAAATTCCATTGCACGAAAATCCTAATCAATTCAAGGTAATAGACGGTCGTATTGAGTATTCTATGCCTTTAGCACTGTATAAAATTGTAAAGTTTGAACGTAAAGACATGAATTTGTCGTGGATACCACAGAACTACCGACGTACAACAATGAAAAAAACTAATTAATTACGGTCGAGAGCGTAATTCACGAATCGATGATTATTTAGCCAAATAATTACAGTTTGCTTGACTACGAATAACTAAGTATGAAAAAATAGGAAACTTCCACTGTGATGACATTTATTCCCATATGGAATATGGAATAAATTTTTCACAGTGGAAGTTGCCTGTTATTTCATACTTACTTATGTTTCGATTCTACTCCATCAAGCATGAAACCACAAATTATATGACTATGTACTGGGAAAATAAAAAATGATTGTGTGACGATTATGAATACATATTAATCAGAGATTGACGAATCTCTGATTCAAGAATCAATGATTGATGAATCATTGATTCTTTAACGACTATGAATAGAAAGCAGTAATTAATTAGAGATATCATCACAGATTGGAACGAATATGTAATTATGGAGGGCTATGAATACCGGCCCTTAGTATCATCAAGACTTTAAGGAAAATCGGATCAGTACTTTTCTAGGAGACGAGTTCGAGGTAGAAACGAGCACGAGCACTCAAAGTCAATTATTAGTATAGACAGATAAGATTTAATTAAATTGTATGGATTTTCACATTTTTCTTACCAAATTTGGTGGCAAGAGACTCGAGAAACGATAATAGCATCGCAGATTATATATGCACCATAAGCTTTTGTTTGATATTTGTGAAGATCGCATATCTATATTCATGGTCAGTGTCCTGTTTCAAGCACTGGTATAAATGTCCGATTTACTGGTGGTGATTTCCATTCCCATGGCTCTAACTTAGACATGATTTCAAAGTCATTTTGACAATAGACCTCCAGCCTCTTGAAATAACAGTTTGTAAATCGTCATTATACTAAAAAATGGTATATTTTATTGGGTAATTCACTAAATTTTATCATCAATTATTTGATTTAAAAAGCATAAATACCGAAAAGGATCAATGAAGCGTGATGATATTCATGGAAAAGGCGTGCAACTAGGCAATTACCTTTAATTCCTTACTTTTTATTAATTTCTTTCACTTAGCCAAAAACATGGAAAAGTGATGTAGACAGAAGAGACTATCACGGACGTAACTTTCTTTGTCACGGGTCATTATCATATTATTTTTCGGTACCATTTTTAGAAAAATCCATCCATCGACGAGAAATCAAATGAAATGTGCGCTCTTCCTCAGATACTCCCCCCATTGAATCATTTCATTTATTTATTTAATCACAACGGTAATATAATAGAAAAGTGGAAATAGAGCAGGTAGGTATCAGATGTATAAGGAAGAGAAGGATGAAACTGGAATGAGGGGTTTCCGTGTACCTTTCACCACTACTGTGTATATCCCATTACCGATCTCTCCATCCGTCTGGGGCATACAGTGACGCGTAAAACCTTCCCGTCAACCCCTTCTTGCTCTTCACCCACAAACACGGTGTGAATTACAGCCCCTCATCCCTTCCTCACTTGGAAGCCATGTTAAACCGTCCCTCTCAATACCACACTAGTTTTCCTCTGTTCCCTTCCGCCGACCCTGGAAGCACCCAAAGGGCGTAGATTTTAGAGCCATTTACATTGAATTACACGCCTCTCTTCCTCCTTCCTTCTCCATGGAGCTCATCCCTTTCCCCAGCTCACCCCCATCATCCCCAACCATACCCTCTTTCACATTTACTCGCCACTTGGATATCGCCTCCCCTGGCCCTTGCCCATCCGGGCGCATCCTCATTTCTCACCTGACCTCCTCGACCCTGCATTCCCTCCCGCAAACCCAAATGCGCGCCCCATCTGCTCGACCCTAATTGTTATTCCGGTCACTCCCTTTCCTCTAATCCCTGCTCACCCTCCTGCTTTCGACCAACGATTTTTGTCCCAAACCATGTGTTGCTTTTGATGGCGACTTTCGTCATCTGCCATGGCACGCTCTCTGCTGGTAGAGCAACTCCCTGATCAATGATTACGGAAGACGATTAAATAGGAGAGCGTCGTTTGCGAGCGACATGATTAGAATAGCAAATAATTTAGGCGCAGGCATTGTAAATTATACATGTCATTATGCGTGGTAAGAGTGAGGTCTCTCGTGGCTTGGAAAAGGAGACGGGAAAGAGAAAATCACAAAAAAATGGCTATGTAGGGAAAATCAGATTTCAGAAATGGAAGTGGAGCCAGACAGGGTAAGAGGGGAACTTCCGCAGAAAATTGTTCCCGAATGGTGACAGCCGAAATTATAAGTGTGAATAATATTATAATTTGGAGAATACTTTCCTAAGCTTACTGTTTTACATTTTTACCGTTTTTATAACCTTTTTTATTTATTTTTGCATAAGATAATGACAAAAAATGTATAGCTATGTAACTCATCTTACTTAGAATTATGTTTGATGAGGTCGAAGCCATTTTTATATTTCTAAAGACAGAAGAGGTGTACATGATAATTATTCATCCATATATATCGAATAATCTTCAAGACAAATAAAATGTTGTTTCAGGTGGTAATAATTTTTTAATTGCTCGAGTATGTTGGAAGATCTACATACTAGTCTCGAGTAGTCAAAATATTATGAATGTAATACGAAAAAATGTGTCTGTTTTCCTGAGACAATCGCGAGAAAAAATTATCTTTTTAAAAAGTATAGAAAATACACAAATAATAATGGCATAAAAAAAGATTACTTCGCATTTAGAAATAAATTGTACGAAAATCTGCGAAAGGCCTCAAGTGAAAATTACATGAACAAATTTCAAATGGCGGTTAGGTATTTAAAGAAAACAATGGAATTTATTCAATGAATTAACTGGTGAAAAGCTAATAGACCGTCCAGCATTAAAGTTGGAAATAGAAGGATAAGTTAAAAATGATCCAAAACTTTTAGTCAGTACGTTTAGTAATTACTTCCATGAAGTTCTTAAGAATTCAAATTCAAAGTTTAGTATCATAAATACAGTACTTGTAAAGAACCCGTGCTCCTTAAAAACTCAATTTATTTTCTTTTTATTTAGAGCCCGTGGACCCAATTGAAATAGTGACTTTAGTGAAACATTTTTCTAATAATAAGTCTCCTGGACACGATGGTATTGATTCTAAACTTTTAAAATTAGTAATTGAAATTGTTGCTCCTGTGATTGCTCATGTTTGTAATTTTAGTTTTATTAGCGGTGTGTTTCTATACCCCCTGAAGAAAGCTTTTGTTGTACCCCAGAAGTTGGGCCTGTGTGTGTGTGAGTGATTTGAGTGCTTGTGAGTGTGATTGTGGTAATTACCAGGCATCCTTAGTTGGGTTCCATTAGCCCTATGAAGGATCTCAGGTTATAACCTAGGCATCCTTATCAGGGTCCCATTAGCCCTCGAAAAGGATCCCAACTGGGTTGAGTGTGTGTGTGTCTGTGGTGGTCACTGGCGAGAAAGTAACATTCCCGTAAACCATAACAGGAGGGTATTCTGGTAGAGAGGCTGTGGTTGGTCCCGGCTGTGGAATCCTCTTTCCCGCAAACCAACACAGTAAGTGTTGTGTGGTTGCATGTTTGACGAGTGGTGCCATTTTTACGGCCATTGGAGACTCTTAATTTTGCTACGAAGCACTTTGAAATGAATTTCATCAGATTGCGCTTTTAAAAAATGCATGTTAAAATCCCTTCTTCTCTACTTATTTAAAAAAATAAAACATCAATTATTGAAGCATATTTTCCAAACTACTCTGAATACTATTCACTATCAAAGAAAATTTTTCTCTTGTGATAATCCGAAATTCCATTTTGAATTTACATAGTCGTGACTTTCTTATTCTTAATTCTTATTCTTTCTTATTCTTAATTCTTAAAAACTAGCTTCAGGAAGAAAAATGTCCCAATGATCGACACTCACAAAAATTATAATGCTCATGCAAAAAAACTTACTGCAGTAAAATTTAATATAATATCTTTTCAACCGCTAAAAAAAACATAATATGTTCCATGATAGTTACTCAATTTTATAAATCTAGAAACCTGTTGTGCTCCCCCGGGGGGTTAAAAATCCCAGAAAGGTTATTAAGAGCCCAAAGAAAAGAGAAATGGATGGAAAGTGTGTCGTTGCAGTTTTTTCTGTTCCGTGGTGGAGGCTGCCACAGCAGGCTGAATGGAGGACTGTAAGGATAGGAGGAAAGTAGGATATGTGCATAATGGAAGACTAATACCGAAAAAGGAGTCTAATGGATACCGGGGCTGAGGAAGATAAAGCCATGATCGGGAGGAATAGAAGGGCCATGGACAAGAAAATTCCGGCTAAGTTGCCTTTGTTGGCCAAGGGGCTTTGAAGGCGGCATTGGAGTGGATTGCAGGGTCAATGGGGGATAGGAAGGCGAAATAACAGAGAATGAGGGAATAGTAAGAGAGATTAGGAGGAGGAAGAAGGACGGTAAATGTTTATAGAAAGAGGTGGTACAATGAAAACATGTGCACGAGCCAGCCTATTAACCTCTGAGTTCCCGAAGTCTAAAGGAGGCTAAAAGCATTAGCCTCCGACTTAAAGGACTTCCATGGTTCTGAAGGATTTGTCTGACATTTGGCCGACTTAACGTTATGAAATACAGACGAAAGGTGAAATGCCACTGGGTAATTAATTTTGATACAACTAGAGGTTGTTCTAGGACGTTGCCCATTGTAATGCAAGGAGTATCCCTGGAGACAATATTACCAAAGATTATCTTTACAAGTGGATGCGCTTAATGCGGAATACGCTTATTTCATTACCCCTTGAAATTGGTCAGTCAGTCGAGTTGTTCCGGCGATGCAGAACTACGCTAATAGCTAGTATTTCCTGAGTGTTCTTTTGCACAAATTTTTGTAGGTGAAGGAAAGATAATGAACGCTGTGTCTCTATAATTGTCGATAATTATAACTGATTCTATAGTTTGGCAGTACTTCTTTAGATAAAAATCATTGGATTCATTTGATGGCACCTATGCCTAACCACAGTTAAATAATGCTTTCTAAAGTTCTTCTTCGAAAGATTGAGGTTCCATATAAATAAAATACTCCTACTTCATCAGGTTTTTAGATACTTTTATAATGTCCTCACCAATTATTGCATGATATATCTAGTTTTATTGAAACTTTCTTTTTTTTCGATGACTTCCATTTACAATGGATGGTAACTCCTCGCAAACTGAGCAGGCGATACTAAAGTAAGTTATAGCAAGTCTTCTATACATTTCTGTCTCTAAGCCAAAATAAATCGTAAAATAGCTTCAAATATAATGTTATATTGTTTTGTTTAACCCTAACTAATATCCTTAACCGTTAACCTGAGACATGTATAATTTAATATAAATGCAATATAATATTATTATTTTGAAATTATGTGGAATGAAAACATTATATTTTCATTTGTTTTTAAACCAAAATTATCAAATGACGCAAATGGATGGTGACGTTGTCGATATCATGAGGGTGGGCGGGAAGAGACAACCAAAAGCTTTAGAGGCGGCGATGAACGCGATCGTCGGTGAGATGGCGATACGAGGATTTAGAGCTTAAAGTGTTTTGGGATTGTGAAAGAGACGGCGTACACGTTGATAGACAAAGGGCTTTGCGTGGGTGGAACCGTGAAGGGCATCTCCGCTCAAGACCAGTGACACGCATCTTTCCAAAAGGGATTACAACGCGGGCCATGCCATCGTATCCAAAAAAGAGTAAAAAAATTCCTTGATACAAATCCAACGCCTTCATGGAAAGGTTCAACTGTAGTAAATATTCATCAATGTGACAGATTGAGACCATCAATGAAGAAGTTCTGTTAGTAATAAAATCACATTGATCGTATATTTTAACTAAAATTGCATTTATATTATTTTTATCTTTGAACATACATTCATAGACGTCTACTACGTTAATAACGGATATACTATCTCCTAAGAGTGTAATTATTGTATATTTTAAGTTATTTCAGGAACAATTTATTCCAAATTTCGTTTTAAAAATGAAAAGACAGTTTCTTTACACCTGCATGCAGGGGTTGTAAGTTTACGGAATGAATAACGGAAGTTTCCTTTTCAATTTTATTTTGCTGTAATTGTTTCATTAAATAATATTCGCATTGATTCTCCCAAGGAAGAATAAAGGAACAATTGCCTATTATTTTATTTATATTAGTTTGTGATGCACTACAATTTGTTTTACCACTGTGACGTTAACATCCTTGCAGTAGATTTTGTGAATAAAATGTTCTATGTTTTGAAATTACATGTACGTCCACCTAAAATGTCCACACTTGCCCATGAAAGAGGTTCCCATAAAATGGGTGAATTTAATAAGCATAGAGGCATTTCGTATGTACCATGAAATTATGTGTCATCAGAACACTGCCAAACATCCGCAGTTCAAACGTAGCTTGGAAATTCCTATTAATATAGTGACAAGCTACTAAATCCTCTTTAGGTCTCCAATGTTAATACTCCATCCAAGTATCCATTTTACATCCATTAACATTACATCCATTTAAATTGTACTTATGCTATACCTCCGCATTACTATTTTATTCAAGCAAACTGTAAGCACAATGAAGCAGTAATCGGTCAAGTTATGTTTTCCGGCTTATTATTGCTACTCTACTGTTTGTGCATCTTTCATTTATGCAGCCCTCCTCATTTTATTCTTCTTTCCGAGTCTCTTGATTATCATGTCGACAACTCCCTGAGCTTTCGCTGGCTCTCCAATCGTTAGCTCTGGAACTAAGCATGTATAATTTGGTGTGATAAAAGGACCTTCGTTACTCAATTATTTATCTGTACACGACTATATCTGCCTCTCAATATTTAAGCTATTTGACTTTTTTTGCACTCATTTATTATTTCGCTTTGAGGTATGTCATAAGAAGAATAAATATCTAGTCAACATTATTTGTACTTTACTCAAAGTTATGTTGTAAAAAGCGCTCGCATACTTACTGAGCACAAAAGACCACTCCCCTGTGGGCGTTTTCTGAGAATTTTACAATATCCATCCAACCGAAGTCAGAAATGTACCTGGTCTTGCTTTGAAGGTATTATTACCGTTTATAGTTTCCTTTAAATTTTATTACTGCAACACTTACTGAAACATAATTTATTAAATCTTTACATAGGTAAGAAAGCTCAGGTTTGCGTATTAAATGCAGATTCTCAGAGATCATTTTGTTTAAAAAGGTACCCCAACCTTTTTATCTATGTTTCCTTTTAAACAAGTAATGCGCCGACAGTTTTGCTTGGATATACAGGCATTTATTTTAAACTACATATTTCGACGCCATGACTCTCGAGCGTCCACAATTGATAATTTTAATTTCGGTACTCGTAGAGAAGGGGAAACAGAGGTAAAAGATTTCATGGGCCCTCACTCTCCCCTCTTATTGCGATGACTTAGTGACTTCACATCTATCTCGTGCTCTTGTATCTGCTAAAGACGGCGCGTCGTTTGGATATAAAATTTCTCATCTTCAGTTGATGGGATTTATCAGGCATATAATAAAATTAATTTTGCAACGAGGACCATGTACCGCAGGAGGGTGTTTAATCCCCTACGGACGAGCGAGTCATCTTTGATACGTTTCAAAATCATTAGAATATCTGCTTTCTAAGAGACTTCTCCATTTAGTTACCGCGCTAGTCAGAATTTTAACGCTTTGGATTTGATGTGTGGAAAGCTGCGTGTCTTTCGTCGGTTAGTAAAACAATTAGAATTAATGATTGTGTGACGCTGTTCACTGACGGTGGTGTGCCTGGTGGAGCTCAGATATAAATAGTTTCAGCTGCCATATAAAGAAAAGATAGGGAAAATTGAAAAAAGTACCTTATGAAGGTAATGTTAAAGTATACCTCAATTAAATAATATATATTATGTAAATATTAGATTTAAAAAATATGTACAAGACATATACGTCAAATTTTATAATAAATGTTATTATCAAATAAATTTCATTTAAAAAAATGCTTAAATAGCTCTTTAAAAAAAACAAATTTACCTAGTTACAGTATTTTTCTCATGCTGATGTATCATAATTCTGTCAATAGAGGGTTAAAATTATATACGAGGCATACAAAAGTGCTAGCGTATATATGAATATTACGACGATTCTTCCCACATTAATGCTGGCTGTTAAAACTTCACCCTATCTTCTTAGTGCATGAAATGATTGTCGGTCCTTAGTACCTATGGACTTCATTCACAGCCCAAACCAATGAAAGCTTTTGGAGACTTAGGCCAAAGGCAAACGAGCGGTATATTCACGTCTGTAACAGTTACATAGGGGAAGTACGGTGAAGTAAAAGCAACAGGGCATAAGCACTGAAGAATATGAGATTAGGTTGTTGGGCGAAGCTGCAAATAAAAAAAGGTAACCTAGCCAGAAATAGTTATTTTCCTGTTTCTGAGGTCCAAAATACGACTCTCAGACAAATTATAAGCGCTCATATGAAACATACCAAAGCTTTATGCTTCGAACCGAAGCATCAATTCAAATATTTCAAAGCGCATATTTCAAATGGCTGATTGAATTTCGATAATTTGAATTCCATAGAATCCCATGCTAAAGTTTTCAAACGTTCTTGTTGAATTTACCTACCAACTACGTCTCGTCTCATTGCGAGGTCAAATAAATACGCATAGTTATGTCTAAACGTCTCCCGAGATTAAGGGTTATATCGAAACAGCAAGTGAAAACTAAATGCATTTATTGTGATAGTTACGCAAACAATAGATCATATCATGGAAGGATTAATTTACAATGACGTTAAATTAATTTGTAATAATGACATAATTAAGCGGAATGTTTAAAGAATCTAGCATGAAAAATATTTTTTTCACAGACTGCTCATTAAAGAGAGAAACCCTTTTTAATAAAGTTAATTCCGTCAGACTTCTCTGCACTTGACCACAAGCATGCCGATTCACGTAATGGAAAGAAATTTCTCAAGAAGAAGTAACTGAATGGACGGCGTTGCCACTGGCTTTTTTTTAAGAAACGTCCTATGACCTTGCATCAAAATGCCACTCCAGAATTTTCACCTAATTTATCTTTACAAAGGTTGAAAAACTCCGAACCCCAAACATCATCCTTCTCAATGTTCGAATTCCATCATTTCACCGTCCAAAATAAACTATTCCCTCTGACGTCTTCTGCGTCTAGTAGTAACTCGAACTCTCGGAGTAATATAGAAACGGGAAAAAATAGTGCTGATAGTACGAGGAATTTGACAAAGATTTTTTCCTGATTTAACTATCGCAATTTTGTATAATACAGTTGAAGTGGGCTCTCACATTTAGCTACTAAACTATATGTTAAGAAATATACAGGATGGATTTTTATGATTGGACGATAACTATTTCACCAATGATCCCAAGAGTGTAAATTATTATGGCTAATATGACGAAATTAAAGCGGACGCGCAAGCAAAATAGCCGCGCTTCATTTAATTATTTATATTTAGATAAGAAAAATCTTAAGTAGAAATAAAAGACGCCACTGTTATCCTCAGTGAGCATACGTATAAACACAACAGCCACATCTAACATCAAAATGAGTCAATCTCGAAATTATACATACATGTAATAGAAAATTATAAATCATTGATTTTTAATCAAATTAAACGTTTGATAAAAAATATTTTTATCCACGTAAAATCCTTAAATATTTTCTTATTTTTGAGAAAACAACAAATTTAGGGTTTTTTTTAAGTGGGCCGATAGTAGTAATTTTTTCTGTGACTAGGATGTATAATTGCGAAAGGATTTCCAAAGTATCAATAGATTCAGCTAAACCATTATACCTTTATTCCCCTCACTCTAGGGACGCTCATCATTCATCCACTATAAACTCTTGACTGTCAATTAAAAAGTCTTATATCACTTCCAATCACCGCAAAAAGTGATGCACTCGATAGCAACTTTCCTTTCATTTTATGCTGAGACTTTCCTTTGATACTTTCGAATTCTCGGATTTTGATAGAATTATGAATAAAACTAATTGTAACCAAGCATACCTAGTCCTATCACAAGGCCACAAAAGACCAGAAACTACATTTCTCAAATTTTATCTGAAAATGGTATAAGAGATATCCATACTATGCATCGGGTTGAAGAACCTTTCTATACACGGCTGTAGGGTCATGTGCCGTTATTGATTGCTTGGAAAGAGATAAAAAAGTAAAAACAATCACATTCCAGGCGAAAAAAGAAGGTCCCTCCGCTTATAGATTAGTTTTTGGCTTCATATACAAACTGCAGATTGCTCGAACCAACGTGTACTCCACTAATTGTCAATGCAATTAACGCCGGTGGATAGTGTTATCCCTCAGGAAACAATTGAGCACAAATGTCAGAGGACCAAAAAATGTTACATCTACCAAAGTATTCCCCTGAAAATTGCTAGGAATTTGAGCTCAAACAACCATCCTCTTCATACTATGTCCCTGAAGCTCTTATCATCATTCCTCGCCGCAGATTCAACATACACAAACCACAAGCATCCAGAGGGCATAGCATCCGTGAGATTATCACCTACAAACCCTCTAGCACAAGCTCTTTTTTCATCCATTCTCGCCACCATCTATTTTTCGTTGTCCATATATCTGGCTACCTCTCCGACATACTTTTGCTATCACATTTGGCACTCCAGGTAGCCCCCCTACCTCCCAATCTCGCAGTGAGTGGGCCCTTTCACTCAATGGGGTCTATGCTCTGGCGTTTTCCAACAATTCCGTGATTTGGATCATCAAAAACGTCAAACGCTTGTGCACCGCTTTTCCTCGCAGAGTCACACAAATTTTTCAGAGAAAGGTGAGTGATAACAGGAGTTTAAATAAAAACTTTAAGCGCCTTTTTAATTTCTAAATATATAATTCTTGAACGAGACTCATAAAAGATTAAAAAACTATAGCGCACGCACCTTTATGTCTTTAGAACTGCCTTTTAAGTCTAAATAGGATAAATAGAAGGTCCTAAAATTCCTGAAACTATTAAAGGGCTAATCCTTGTATACTTTTCCCGTAACAGTAAAAATTTCAGGATACCAAAAAAGGGAGCATTGATAAACTGATTTTATTCATCGAGCAACGCGAGTGCTTCGAGGTCAAGCAATAATTCCCTTTAATAAAGATTTTCATCACAGGAAGTAAATCATAAATTATGTTATTGACATAGAGAATTTGATGATGTAAAGCAGGATATGCCATAACTAAAGACCCATGAGGAGGCAGATTAATAATAAATGCTGAACATTCTCCCTAAGTCTTTAAAAGTGAGTTTTCTTTAATTAACCTTATATCAAATAATTTTATTATTTCGAAGTAAAATTATTCATTTACCAGCGAGGAAAGTTATTTAAGCAAGTCTACAACCCAAAATCGTGAAATTATATATTAATGTTTATCGAAATACAATTGATATATAAACACAGTGGAATGTAATCATTGAAAAATTCAATTAACCCTTTCGCCGCGGTCAAAATACAAAGACGTTCCAGCCCCTGTGCGGCGAAAAAGTGTACAGTAACCTACGTTAGCACAGAAAGTATGTCTCTCGTTATACCTGCAATTCAATAGGCACTCACGCACCCGGGAAGGGATTAGTACAATGTATATCAATTAACTCGGGGAATGGCATTCGCGGAAAAACAGAAAGTTCGGTTGCGTGGGTAGGAACGACCACTTGCCAACGAAACGTAGGAGCTACGTTCACAGCAGTCAACCGGGCAAATGTAGTGGCTACGTTCACAGCAGCGAAAGGGTTAATTAATTAGGAAGGAATAGTAATTAATGAGAATGGAGAAAATCAAAAGATATTTTCCGAGATGCTCAGATAGTATAATAATGCATTGTCGCTAAAAATGGTGAATGCTGAACCGGAAGAAATTATTATTTCACATGCATAAGGGTCAAGTTGGATGTCTTAATTTAATGAAATTATTGTGTAAAGTAAAATCGCAATCAATAATTTACAATGTGAAAGACTGAGGTTAATATAATTAGTCGTAGGTGTTTTTATGGTGTGGCCAATTACTAATCTGTGTTAGACGACTAATGTAAAGCGCTACAAGTAGACGTAATTTGTAAAGTTTCTCTAACCAGTCACCAAGTATTTGAAACGTTTACTCCTGGGATAGATGTTGGGTTATTTGGGGTCTTCTCCATCTAAAAGCTGAGGAATCTGGCCAGTTTGTTTGCGATGGAAAAGGTGGGGTGGTCGATAGTAAAGCAACGGGAGACGGACACTTAGGAGAATGTGAGAACATTACGGAGAGATGAGAAGTGGGCGGCCGAGAAAAATAGCATTCAATCCAAAGTTAGAACTCTCGAGTCGGTGGAGTGTCAGCAATTAACGTGAAAATTCGAGGCTAAAAGAGCCAGAACCAGAGATATGGACTGAGCTATTGGATGGAGATGAGATGAGAAGGTAAGCAAAGGCATCGGCAGGATGTTAAGCTGAACAGAAAGGTTTTAAAAAATTTGGCGAGAAAGAATAAGAGTATGCAAGGGTCTTGAGTGGTTTTGATCTCTCGAAAGCAAACACACTTATGTGGGTGATATTACAGATTAATATTCCGGAGGAGAGCACAAAAGATTCTGTAAATTAATAATTGTTAGCAAACAAGAAAAAAGAGGCAAAAGGAATTAAATAAGGATGAATTTTTGATTTTTCCATTATTCTATCGCAGTAGACGTCTTCTATTGTTAAAGTACTTGTGATATTGTAACATAAAAAGTAGCAGTGCTACTCTTTCTCAATATTAAATACTTTGCTAAATAATCAAGAAGGATTAGGTATTCATACCTTTAAACTTAAGATTTTAATTTAAAATCCATCGGCTTTCGGCTCATAATTCCAAAGAAATTTCAAAGTGAGTGGTGTATACAAACAATAAAACCAACATATAAATATATAATAAACCAAAAATAACTTTTTTATTCACGTTAACAACTTCCTTCTACTTTCCACACGAGTGATAAGATTTTGCGACAAATTTCTTTTTGTTCGGCTTTAATTCCTCCTCGAGCAAAATTTGTGAGCATTGAATACAGTTTGCTTTTGGGAAGAGGCAATAATGCTCAGAACATTGTTTGATTAATGCACCCCACACTAATGAAAGAGGTCAAGAAATAGACTATACAATGGCTGTAATGTAAAATGAGCTGGCGCTCAGTAAATTATAAACTTCATAGCATTGCAGGATGGTTAACTTCTCGTGCGGAGACCACTAAGCCACAAAAAAGGAATGAAAGGTATGAAACTTACTGTAATGTAAACTCACGTCAGTTTCAGTTACATTTCTCAGCCAATTCTTTCAGTTGTTGTGAAGCGAAATAAAGTGAGGTAGTATCTGATATCTAAAGATATACTGAATTAAATAAATCCACTATCAAGGAAAAATTGCTATTATCATTGCAAATTATGTTTGAAATTTCGAAATCCCATTAAATAAATCGCAGAAGAGATAAATAAAAGTACTGTTTTAAAAGCGGAAGGTTAATAAGCATTCGATACTGTAAGATATAGGAGGACCATGCAGGTGCTGCCGACCGGATTTTATTTCGGGAATCCCAAGACAAAGTTACCCTAATGCAACGTTTATGTTTCTGTGTGCATACCGGCGGACTTTAAATTCCAGTGTTTATTTAAATGTAACGTCACTAGAGGAATATCCGCAATAGACTACTTCATATTGGTTTGCATTGATCTGCGCTGGAATCTCAAAATGTGTTGGCTGTGACTGAGCTATCTCGTCTGAAGGATCAGAATTATAGGCTACACTTCAATGTTTTTATCGTTATCGGGTAGGACCGTCTTCAGGCATAGCTCTTGACTTCGTTCACATTTGAGCCCAGAAATTAATATGGATACCCGATTAGAGGGAGGTTATTCGTCAGTTAAATCGAATTGTAATGCTATCCGCATATTTTTTTGCAAGTAAGAGTAGAAGAAAAATCCTTCTTGCAGGACAACTGCTGCCCCAAAAGCAAGAACTTTAGTTTGGTTAAGAGCGAGTGCTCAATCAAAGTGGCTACGATATCCGTCGTTGTTTTAATAATTGATGGTTGAATGAAGTTTAGCGGATATTAAAAGTTTTCTGGACTGTAGACTTATGCAACTGTTGACAGATACTGGCGAAGGTTTTGAGTTTGACTGCGTCTTGAGAATTTCAGGCCCAACGTCTCACCCTCGTTGCAGCGAGAATCTTCAGGGGTGAAATGATTTTTGTTGAGAAATTGTTGCCATTTATGTGTTGAGGAGCTGCGAGGTCTCATTTAACCTTCTTTCATCGAAGAGTTTTTTTTTATTTTTCATCATTATCCCGAAAACAGCACAATGTGCCAATTTACGTCGGGTGGGTAACAGTAACAACGGACGAGACACAAACACCCATGTCCTGGGCAGATAATATTCTACCCAGGCGGGTCTCGAACCCGCGACCCTCGGGTTAGCAGGCGAGGACTTAAGATTAGCTCCTAATAAACTACTCCATCCTTACATGCGCATCCTATTAAAATCTGCCATGAAGTTCTATTATGGAAATTATTTTAGCGTACGCTTCATAAAGATATTTTCATTTAAAAATATTAACATACTATTCTAAGTCGAAGCAAAAATGGACTGCATCAAAATTTTCAAAATATTTTCATGCACATGTCTGTCTTATTTTTTATTCTATTGTTTCCTACTACACCACGATAGTTTCATCCCCTTTCGTTCTAATTTCTAGTTATAACCTCAGGACCCGTTACAGAGAAAAAATATCTGTAGAGGAGACCTTGCCCAAACGGATACGAAGGAAATATAAATGTGCAGCCAAGTTTAAAGTAATTTTACTTCGAAACATATATGAAAACTTTTCAAAATTCCGCGATATCCTTTCATGGAATTTATTCTTTAGGAATCTTATCAAACACATTTATGATAAAACGCCCCTTTATAAATATTTTTATCCTGAAAAACAAAATTAGAAATTTGAAATATTTAGTGTTAAATACTTTCATTTTAACCATACTTTTATATTTCCTGGAAAAATGTCCCAAAAAAATCAGTGCTTATTTGCATAAGAGCATACTGGGTTCAGCGTCACCCAATGGAAGAAAACTAGAGTACTGTAAGTCCCTCCCATTAACGCTCGCACAGCTTTCCGCGAGGGCGCTGAGTTACGTTCTCACGGCGGCTCGGCCGGATGCACCTCTCCCATGCACCACCCACTCCTTCTGGTGAAGGGGAGCTAAGAAATGTGCAGAGTTGCAACTAAGCGCTCTCGGCGATGAGGGGGAGCCGCGGGCAGTGGTAAATTAACAGTACAGTGGAACGGTTGGGAAAAAAGTTGTTGTAGACTAAAGGGCAATAAATAGCACTAGGGAATGCGATTTTCCATTTTTATTTTAAAAACACCCGATGTATTCTCGACGTAGACTAAGCGAGCTTGACTCACGGACGATGCGCGCCAAGGTGGGTGCGTTGAGGTGACTTACAGTACCTTAATTCTGTGGGCGAAACAATTTTACGAGACGCTTTGTTGGTTGAGCGTTTCATCGCTATTTCTAACTACTCTCTGAGCTTGCCTGTAATGGCATTTATTGAATCGACTAGAAATATTTGCTCCACCTATGGACATTCTTTGCCTTAAAAGCCTGTACATTTATGTCTTTTTCAATAGCATAAAAATGGGAAAGGGGGAAGGATACTTAGGACTGGGCCTTGTCGTGAGGGATCTGAATTCATTATAATTCATCGCTAAGGATCACAATTAAGCACGCAAGTACTGCAGCCATAATTGAAAAAAAAGGTTTCAATATTGGCTAAAACAATTTGTAGAGAATAATAATGAAATTTTATATTATGATTATTATCATAAGAAGATAAAACTTAATAAATTACCTATTTTTGGAGATACGTTACTGAGGTTACAATATGACGGTAACATACATTTAAAATTATTTAATATATTGCCAGAGATTAGCAATAAATAGTATCAACCGCTATCATGAGACTATCAGCCAAAATAGTTGCATAAATTCGTGAAGAATAAAATTAGTAAAAACTGGTGAATGAGTTTACGACGGATTTTTAACTGTGTTAAAGAAAAGAAAGTTCGTGTTACAATGTTTTCTTGCTTACTCCAGGATTTGGCTTACATTTGAAGAACGTGAGTCGAGAATTAATCTGGTAGTCTCACCCCGTTCAACTCAATGTGAATATCCAGTTTGAAACACAGCATCTAGCTAGATTGAAATCTTTTCATCTTCCAGGGTTTCTATCCTCCGCGTGCCTATGTGCCTCTCCTATTCCTTCCACCTCATCGATTAACTTTTGCCGTTCCTTCAACGTAGAAACTCTTTGGCGAGCATTTCGTTTTCATATTTTTCAATCTAATCTCACTTTTCTGCCACCATATACGCCGTGATCTCATACACACGCTACGCCCTACATACTCTGAATCTGGGCGCATTCGTTATATCCTCTCCATCCGCCAAAGGCTACCTCCAATCTGGACCCACCACACGACGTCAGCCTCACCCGTCATCCCATATCACCCGCGGGGAAACTTTTGCCTTCCACTCACCTTCCTTCCTGGTTCCTTAATTCCTTTACCTGAAATTACGCAGTTTTGCCCACAAAAAACTCGCTTCAGGTGAAGGGTGACCTAAGTTTTATCTTGCATTTGACGTTATCTATACTCACGCCATGTCTGGAAAGTTCTCTACAAAATCTACTGAGTGGCTTTTCTAAGGGGCACGCTGAAAAAATCTTCGTTTAAGTAAGAGGACGTTAGAAGTTAACAAATATTTTGAAGAACTTCGATGAGAAAAATCTTTCTCTGATATTTTCGGCACTAAGCGACCTTCTGTGTTGGTCACATGCATAAATAGCCAATTAATCAGCTAATGACATGTAGACCTAACAGATTGGAGGAAATTGAAGTTAGCGGAATAACGTCAGAGATCTGACCAAATTATTCATACTGTCCCATTTGCATGGGAAAGGGAGATGCATATTTTAGTACGCTAATGCTGCACAGGATTAATGAAACAAGGTTTTGTTAAGCATAAAATATGATAGTCCTCAGATAAATAGGTCCAAGAGGGGTGCTACTTCGCGCTGGTTAGGCGACACTTACGCCGTGAGCATTTGAGACCTTGGGCAGTAAAATTTAATAAAAAAATAACTAATAATGGTCAAAGGAAAGTTGCGCGCATCGTTAAAAAGTGCTATGATGGTATTCCATGGCTTTTAGAGGGATTAAAGTGGGAGCCCCTAGGGACTCGGAGGCTGAATGCAAAGCTTATTTTTATCGATGAATTTGAAAATGGTGTGTTTCAGAGCGACACCGAGAATATTATCATGACGCCTCACTACATCTGTAGGTCTGACAGAAGCGATAAAATAAGAGAGATACATTGACGAAAACTTTGGCTATAAAACCCGTTCCATCCGCGCACAATTAGTGGCCACAATTTAAATTGAGCTCTACTAAATATACTCCCATAATACATGTTACCGTTTCACCTCCAAAAACCTTATTTCTTATATATTTATACTGCTTGTGTCCTAATACCCTCTGCCACCCGCCCGTGCGGCGGCTCGCAGGGTAGTGTGTAGATGCACATGTAAATTCAGCTGCCGTAGAAATAAGTCTTTCTGAATTATCTTGATCTCATAAGCATTCAGTGCGTATTCAGAATTAATTTACGCTGCCAAACTCCCTTGTGGAGGCTTGCAGGGTATTAAGTACATAGATATTTTAATGCCCGAAGAACAAATCTATGCACGCCATGCACTCCTCACTAAACTTGGCCGCAAGGTCCATCAAATATCATTGCTCCCCACCAAGTGACCTTCGGTATGGTGTCAGAAAAATAGACCGGCGAAAGGTTACACCGCAAACCTTGTCTCCAGTTTTATTTCATTTATTTCAGCTGGCACCTCATGCTTCCTACGTTTATGCCTTCCGCTTTCTCGTAAGTTTCCCCTGCCTGCTTGATCTTCGGCCCCAGTAAACCCAGATGATGACTTTGTAAGTATAATCTTCTTTGATGGTGAAGTTAGAGAGGGCAATGGGAGAACGTATCTACATATGCGTTTAACGTCTAGAAATCTTCTCTCATATAACTGAGAAGGTGATGGACAGAGATGAACATCAAATTCCAATGGTTGGATTACGCGGAGAGAGGTCTCAGAAATCATGAGTCTCATTGAGTGACACACAAAGTGATGAAAACATTCCTGAATCCGTATGATGTTATTTTTTATTTGGATCGAGAGTGAATGCCATAAGGGGGAAGGAGTGTGTAGCTCCAAGGAACAATATCTCAAAACGAAAATAAGTGTCGAGGTATTAAGGTGGTCGAGTGGTAATTGTAAGTCATTGAGAGGACACTTGAAAAAGATTTTAAGTAAGTCGAAAAAAATTCTTGGCGCTCCATTTTCTAAAGTACATCAGAATATGATGGATATCACCTGAGATGTAGTAACATAAATGATGCAACAATTGTATTTTAATATTTTTGCCTAAACATTGGTGCTGTTTTGACTTGAAGTTACGGCAAGGAATTTGAAATTTAAACCAAAATCAAGTGGAAATATATATTTTAATACGGAATAGTGCTTTGAAAAACATTCAAAATTATGAAAATACTAATTTAGCGTCTAGGGGAAGACCCGTACTAATGTAATCGCAATGCCAAGCTGCACAAGGCTACCAGTGAAAAAACAAATAATTTTTATGAAATCAAATCCGTGAAGAAATTACATTTATTTAAGATCACCTTAACTCGGTGGGGCAGAATTGCCGGATGAAATATAAAAAAACTAGCTTAAACTTGTACAAAATGGAACCACTTAAGAGTTGACCTTTCTTTCCTAATTCTAAGAATAAACGTCATTCCCACACACACACTTTCTATTTGCATGACTATCTAGTGGAATTAAGATGCCTTTTCTCCTTTAGATATTTACCAAAAATGTAAAAACTTTTCTCCTTCATTCTTGCGAACACTTCAACGGTCTCATTACAAATTTCTTCTTCATTTCTCGACCCAATATATTCGAGAGCCTCCAGTCTTCTCGCTCTCCCGACCCCTACCATCCCTTTAACGAATTTATTGTTGTCTAAACCGTAACTCTGATACAAAACGAAACCAAAATCTCTGTAGTGCTTACGTGTCAAAGGTATGAGGACACACGGAACATCCTTTGATTACGATAGCCGCGGCACTGAGTTTGAGAACTCGCATTCACTCACCGAAACACTTAAAGAATTAATCAGTTACATTCATCACTTGGGTCGTAACTAGAAGATTCCAGCGAACTAAAAATTGGATAGTGACTCTTTCAAATGTTTTTAAGCATATCACACTAACGACTTATTTAATGGAAAGTTTATTTTATCAGGCTACAAGAAATTGGGTATTTTCCTCGTATCTCAATCTTTTTATTTATATTCTGCAACTTAAACATATTCAATCGGTTAACAGTATTCTTATCAAATTGCGCTTCTTTAGTTTTCAAGAACTAAAGAAAGTTGAAGGTTACCAATATTCCCGAGCACTCTCCGTAAACAACTGAATGATTTGTGACGTCATTTTCGCTGTTTCCATGCAGACCCAAATGTTTTCTCATGCTTACGGTGGAATAAAGTGCAATAAAATTTCTCTTCGATAGTTTCCTGTGATTTCATGTGGCTATGCAATGAGATGTAAGAAATATAGATTGTGTTTTACACCAAAATGTTCAAATACATTGGTAAAAACACCGGACAAGAAATTTAATCAGCTTTCAAAGGACGGAAGAATAAAGAAACTATAGTTTCGAGCGACACACCGGGACTTCGTCCTCAGAAAAACGAATCTCACCTGTTGTGAGGACCATTTAAATGTATGTACCATGTTATAATGAACGTTGTGATAACATATAATTAAATAAATCATTTTATGCTCATTTATGCAAATAAATTCAATAGGTATATTTACCGGAAGACTCGACAAATTTCATGAATGTGTCGATGATCGGTTGTCCGACTAAATTAAAACATGAAGCTTCGCTAATCATTTGCACTTAGTACGCTTAACTGCTAGCTTTGTGTTCTTGACATATTTCTGCAATGACTGTGAACAGTGATCCTTCTCCCTTCAGTTGGTCGTCCCCTATAGTATTATCACCATAACTCTCACGAAAAGCTCTATTGAATAATAAAAACTTCAAATGAACCGTGAATATCCATGAATGGAGGTAAAAATCCATTCGTTGGCAGTTCAATGGCAAAGAATTCACTTCAAAACCTCCTATGCAGGTAATCTCTGATTAAAGCCTTAAGTGAACAACAAAACATTAAAATTTAAGATAAATCAAGTCAAAAGTTATTGCGAATGTTTATTTAGATTTAATGCCATTGTTAACAATTCCGATGAACTTTAGATGTGCCATTTATAAACGAGGGATGGAAATACCATGATTTTAACTTAAAACACGGAGGTAAAGTAAAACAAATCTATATGAGACATCAGTATATTAGTCGTAACAGTGTGTATTGAAAAAAAAGCTTCAAACGTCGACAAGAATTTGGACAAAATTTGGTTTATTTACATAACACAGAATTCTCTGCTAAAGTTACGCGAATGTTTCACGCGTTCATTATTATAAAACAAATCTACCTAAATTAAGGATGACAATAACTGAAGTGATAAGTGCCAAAAATAATATACAACAAAAATTGAGGTCTTAACACTGTGTACTTAAATTTTATGGACTTCTGCTCCACGAATTTCGGCAGCATTTAATCGGTCGTCTTCCATCATGAAAGCACTACCATAAACATATCCACTTATGGTAACTTGTCTGACGTGGTTTTAGTAAAACCACTGTACACCATATTCGTTGTTTGCCATAAAATATCTTCTGAAAATGCAGTCTCGGTCTACTGTTCTACTCGTGCTCTCTTTGCTTTTGACTATCGCTCTGCGAGAATCACGTCACAACAATCAAATTTCGTTTTGCTCTCACGTGAAAAAATACTAAATTTTGACTAAATATCTCAGTAAATATTGAATAAATTTCAAAAATATTTTCACTCCGTAAGTCTGTAAGAGTAAAAGGAACATATTATGATACGTATTCTTACAACTAAAATTTTGGAAAATACCAAATTAATCCATGATTTGGAGTAATTGGAGGAGGGGTCTATAAACAGCAAGTCGGTAACATCCTCTTTCACCTTCCTCTGACAGCAAGGTATGTCAAATTTTTATCCACCTCATTGAATAAATAAATCTTTCCCTTGATTTTCCTGCCATCAATCCAAAAACGGTAATAAATGTGAAGTCAATGAATTGATAAATCCATTTTCATGTTATTTTTGTCACCGCCAACAAACCCAAAAGACCACTTCGATAACTAGTTAAATCTAGGATGCCAAAGACATATCTTAATCTTTCAATTTAAATTCCATGCCCTTAAATGATTAAAATTCACTAAAAAAATTAGCTTCCGGTGTTAATCTATCCATCTTACTCGTAAAAATTAAGTAACAGCTTAGCGTAAAGGATCTGCTTTATCCCGTGTCCCACTTTTTATTGTCTTCTGCCATCGGGAAAGTACTCTACCTTTTTCCCATATCCTGCCCTTGGAGTTAACCTCTGGATCCTCTGAAAGTTAACACTTGCTTCTCCTGAATTTGCCAACACATCTCGACGCACGTACTTTCAATCTTTGAAGCTGCACAAGTTATTACTCCCGTCCTTCTCCCGTCTTTCAATCAAAGAAATATCATTCCCAATCTTTATTCTCAATCGTCCAGAGATTTCTAGGCCACACACTCAATTTTCCCTTCTATTTTCCTATAAATTTTCCCTTCTCCAGGTCACGCACAAACTTCTCGTAATCCCTATAGGGCTTCATATACGTCTTTAAGCCTCGTTAATGTCCTCTGCCACATCTTATCCCAGTGCATATAGTTTTCTGCCAGCTAATGAAGGAGACCTTCATTCTATTGCGTTTGGTATTCTCAATACTTGAGCAGATAGAAAGAAAAGCTTTTAGATTATCCTTAGCTCATCATTATTATCTAAATTAATCCCTCCATCATTTCCATAAACAGATATGGTATTTTTATTAAAAGGTAGCCGAAAATTATCTTAAGATGCAACGCCATTTTTAACATCAAAATACAATTTAGTCACTTGGAAGCAATGCGTGAGATTAGCACATGTACACTCATGGCGACATCATTGCACAATGGACAGAAAAGCTGTCTGTGCATGCGAAAAAATAAACTATTGAGCAGCATTTCCTCATTGTGATTATCCATCCGTAATATTCTCCTCCCCGCAGGACTGTGCTTGCCCAAATCCAGAAGTGTATCCGTGTGGTATTCCGAAATTTAGGGCGCGGAACACGGTTTAAAATTTATTGAGTCGTTTATTTTTCCTTTCCCTCTCACATGATATGTATGCCTAGAGGTATTTCAAGTGAGAGATACAGGCACGTGTTGAAGTACCGCACTCAGTCAATTCAATTCCATGCTACACGTGTTACTACCATCCCAAAAACCTATTTAGTCCGGGTGATTTTGTGCACGGCTTCCCGTGATTCACGTAACATGGCCGCTTTGTAACTATGGGAAACAAAAAAAAACCAACAAAACACTACTCCACTTCGGATGACTACTTTCCCTCAGGCCCTGCCACAAGAATATGCTTTTATTTTGACTCTCCTACATGGCCCAGCGGACAATAGTAATGCCGCACATATGCATGCGGCTCGGAGAAGACATTAAGAGAAGAAAAAAAAGAGGTAATCCGTCGATCCACCATTCAAGTTACCTCCACGCCTCCACCATTTTTACTCCCCCATTGGGAATTGCCCTTTTATCATCGTCAGCTTTTTCGACCTCGGCACATCCCGCGTCTTTCCAACCGCAGCTAGTCTTTTTCCCGTCGACTGAAGTCGTAGCCTTCCACACCTTTCCCTTCGTTTTCTCCCTCCAGCCCAAGGGGCTTTCCTTCCCGTACATCCTCGCATTCGACAACCCCATACTCCCTTCCAAAGTCCTCCTCCCCCTACTTCCCACCACTTAGGAAAATTCTCCCTCCTCTCAGAGTTTCCTCATGAGTTACCCATCGAGAGTCTAATCCCTCTGTTTCCTTCATTTCCCCTCCCCCTCTTCCAGTCACTTATTCTTCCGTCATATTTCCTTCCTTTCCCTCCAAAAGCGGTTTATTTCCATCAAGCGTTCTTTATCAAACACTGAGCGTCATTGAAGTAGGTAATATTTACTAGGCTTATTATTCTGTAACTCGGTGTCTGAAAAACTGACAAATTAATTTTACGGTGAAGTTCTTTAGATTATTATCTCCCTCTTGAAAAAGTTTATTTTCCACTCTCTTTTGTATTTCGTCGGCTTTTTGGGGAACAGACGGGAGCTAACTCTTGTAAGTTACCATGGCATTCTGTAAAATTTTCAAATTCCATTTCGCACATTTTAATTTACCACAACTTTATTTTCCTATTATCATGATTATTAAAACTGAATGGATTCATGTGAGAAAATTTAAAGCTGTAAATAAATATGGACATTTCACTTATCTAAAAAACTAAATGGTACTTATCTTGAATAGACAAATTGATAAATCCACAGTGCTTCATTTATCACGTTTTATAGGTAAATGAAATTGCCACAAAATGTTTTCACAGCAAAAATTTTATTTGAAAAACACTTGATAAAATGTGTGGTTGAAAATACTAATTAAAATTTGCAGTAATGTATGGATGCACACAATTTATATGGTGCAAATGCAAGATTAATATTGCAAGATTATAATGCAAGATATAAAATTACGGCCAAGCATGATTCCTGTTATTTTGCCACGTATTGCTATTTATAACTTATACATTTTCTCTGGGAATGATGTGCCTTCGCGGATTTCACATTAACACTTTCCAATTTCATCGTTCTAAATTACTTTATTACATATTTATTGAAAACGTAATGCGATTTCCTCAATCACATAAACAAACTGTTACCAGCCGTTTCTGAAGCACTGAAGAAGCATGTAACGTCATCATGTAACCTGCAATTCTCACCCCTGAGCTCACATCATAATATAACCTTGTCTCATAATGAATCTTTACTTTGTATTCAGTGTTTATTAAATCATTTCAAATGGTTCATTAAATTCTAAATCAAAACCTCTTACACTGTTTTATGCCACAAATAATTATATTTCTAAATAAATGACTCAAGGCAGACCTGCGTTCAACAACTTGGCCGAATAAATTTTTATCTGCTTTAGAAACGATTTTATCCATCCCATCGATCAATAGTTTTTTACGTTTTAATAAAAACCTGATGGGCATTATAGAGGAGATATTTTCCTTCCGCTCACTTATCTAAGCTTTGTTCAAGCAGCGATCTCCATTTGATCCTTTCCATTTTTCCCGTTTCCTCTTTGACCTAAATCAAAGCTGTCCGTTATTTTTTCTCAACGCTAGATATTTAATATAATTTACATAAGTTAACTTCATCGGTCTACTGAAAAGACTGTTTCGTACAACAAAAGGAGACTGATTCAACATTTGTAGTATTATCATCCTAATTTTGTTTATTGTTATATGTTTAGCTCTTAGGAGGTCTATATATTTGATGATACATCGGTTTGCACCTTTACAAAATTTATGATACAAACAAGGACATATTATATAAATCTTAGTAATCTTTTATTAGGGTTCTCAACAACATGCTAACAATCTTCAATTCCGTGAAATTGATTTCAAATCTCCCAGCTTGAATTTTACATATAGTTTCACCAGTTAAACTCCTTCGGCAGCGTCACTCCACTCCAGTGCGTACCTTCGTTAAGCAAGTTTATCGTGCCAAGCAAGCTCCTACAATTTCGGCATATTCCCATTTGCAAGAACTATTCCTCCTCACTTCCAAATGCATCAGAGAATCCTAGAAAAAAGAACCCCAGAAACCCTTATTAAGTAGCTTGAACCTCTTGTTATTCCCCCTCGCGGCCATTTTCACGATCCACAACTGCATCTTAAAATGACTAATATAACCTAATAGGATAGCATCCTGCGGCCGTTAAGACCCATGAAGGATTAACCACGTTAGAGGAAAACACTTGGCCTATTTCTCCTCTGCGGCTCACTGCTTTAGTCGAGACTGCATGCACGGCAATCCATTTAAGCTCCACTTGAAAACGTATGTTGCCTTGCCTATTCCAAATAAGCTCAGAAAGACAAAGAAACGGTTTGGTGTGGATAGGTACTCAAACAGAAAAAAAATAGTTTAAACTGTTTGGAGTTATGATAACTTCAAAGTTGCATTGGACCATGCTCTTGGCAGGCGCATTATTTTATTTAGAGGAATATCAAGTAAATATACTCACTCTTTAATAAACTGGTCCTTTCTCCGCCATTTTTACTGAAAATAACGGCTAATTTAACTGAAAATAATAAATAAAAAAATAACGAATAAATAAAGTCGTGTACATAATCCTCAAGAAACAAACGCCTTGTGCACACAACTCACCAAAATTATGGGCGGTACATGACATTGAGATTCAGGTATATAGCTTATGACTCTCAATAGATTGTCCATCGATAATAGAATTCCTTCATGTCTACACAATTTTACTTCACATCAATTTCAGAGGATAGATTGCTAATTTTATGTGTACAGAACTGTACAGTTTTTATTCCTGTCATTATAGAAATATGTATAAACTCAAGTTATAGTTCGCAGAAGCTCATAATTTTCCCTAATATACTTCTACAACTAATTCGAATCTGTTATTTTTTAGTTCATTTTGTTTCTTTATATCAAATGGACTTAGACATATTGCATGGAGTTTTTGGAGTTTAGTACCGACACTCGCGTTACGAAATCAGAGATTAAGTATGATTCTGCTCCTTCAATTAGTGTAATTCAGCAAATCTCTCTTCCTCTGTTATGCTGGTAACAAGACAAATTTGGTACCTATTTATCACAATGATATGATACTTAACTGACTCGAGCGCCAGTATCATATCATTTGACCAGATACTTAGATATTGAGGAAGTGAAGAGCAACGATAGAACTGGAGTTGTTGAAGGAGGAACTCAACACACCAATAGAAACTACGAATTGGTTCTCATTCATAATGCCCGGAATTGAACTCAAAAGAGTGGAGAAAGGTGTGAGATTTTTTGTTTATTTTATTTTTCTTTATCTTCACTATCCCGAATACAGCCCAATGTGCCAATTTACTTCGGGTGAATAACAGTAACAACGGACGCGACACAAACACCCATGTCCTGGGCAGATAATATTCTACCCAGGCGGGACTCGAACCCGCGACCCTCGGGTTAGCAGGCGAGGACTTTACCCCGCTGCCACCGGGGCCGACCGGGTCGCGTGGAATGACGCGAAGAAATCACGATAATGTACGCAAGTGGGGAAAAAGGATAGGAGTGAAAGGTAGGGTTATGAAAAATGTCCCTTGGCGACGGAATAACTTAATCAACAGGTTATGGAATGGTCAGAGAATGAGGTAGAGTCAGGGCGGCGATGGAGTAGCAGAAAGTGAAAGAGAGACGTGAAGGGAAGGGAAGAAGAGGGAGCAGATATTCAAGAGAAAGTGGTACGAGAGAAAACAATTAATACACGAGTGGCACAGGATAAGATGGATTGGGGCCGTTAAAATATATTTTTAACAAGAAAAGCAAGATGATACAAGACGCACAAATGCATCGTTTCTATTGTATATAGTTAGGGGAACGAGAGCAGAGAGTGAGATCCGTGACGACAGTGATAACGGTGGTAAAGCTGAAGGAGCTAGTATTAAGAAGGAGCAGTGATGTTTGTGGAATGCGTGTAGCAGTCTTCAGGCCGTGGTGTTGCTTAAAAAGGCAGGGAAAGGGGTTAGTGCAGTTATTCACGAGAAAAGGTTTGGAAGAATTATATATTATAGGATAAATACAGAAAGACGAAGGAAGAATATATCTGAGTACGCCTATTCTTCCTTACCATTCCTCACTCTGGATCCTCGACGCAATTGTCTAGTTGGTGGTTTGCACGCGTTGTCATTAAGACGCAAGGTCTCACACTTGAACGCTTGTGGAAAGTATTTGCCGCTGCAAAGATAAATGTCCTCTTCCCCTTTTGCTCATTAATATTGGTACCCACACTATTCCGAAATATTCGTATATGTGCGAGGAAAATAGCAAAACCTCCAGATATCAGACAGATTTTCTGCCATTCAGTCTCTTTTTTTCGTTCCGTGAGACTTTTACTCGGCAGTGATCCCGTCGCTATGGAGAAAACCTAAAATATGAGATGTATGCGCTCAGTGAAACTAATAAAATTCTCTAACTATAGATGAGTAAAACAGTTGACTTGTTATGAATTCAAAACAGCAAATGATAATTTTTTACAAATTATGTAATAGCTTCAAAAATATTTATTATTTACGAAATTATTTGAAAGAGTCTAAGCTTTTATATATTATACTCCACATTTAACCTGATGTAGTTACCCTATTTATATTCACTGTTGCTGATAGTTTCTGGAGAAAGGGCTTCAACAGACTTTTTTTGAATAACGTGAAAATACGCCAAGAGTATCACAAATGGATGGTTCCTTCGGTATGATAAACTGCTATTAAATAGTGAACGATCTCTGAAGGAATCTTCAAAAGGGTAAATTAAATGAAACAAAACTAAAATTAGTCAAGGTTCCACAGGGACAAATTTGGTAGAGCTCGAAGAATAAATTCTTGATTGTTGGGATGGTCGAATTTTTTTAATTCTCCGAACTGTTAATAAAAACTTTAATCAGATGGTACCCGAGCACATATCAGTTTCTCTTTATATATTATCTGCTTTGTTTGTCAAATATTTATTATTTGAAATACATTCCAGTAGATCGCACTTACAAATCGCGCTTGTTTATCTTCAGTTAATTGAAAAAACGTTAGCTAGAGGTCCGTCAGAATTTCCAGCCCCGCACTTAATTAACACGTGGCACGGACACATTCCCTCTTGCCCCATAGCAAACCTCCGAAGCACTCAGAAATAATGGGTAAAGTTAAATAGGTCCCCTATGAATATCCATCCGAGACCCCAAGTATTGATGAGTATCCTTTCCTTTAGCACGAACTTCAACCTGAAATTTTGCCCCTTAGGAGCCAAGTTGCAACGGTGGTAGGAGAGGATGCTTACGAAGACAGGATAACCCTTACATAATGTATGTCCCGGGGTGGAGGAAATCGAGCAGAAATATTGTGGCCGTTATCAGGAGCTCAGCCGGCCACATCCAGTGTTCCACGAGGAAGCGTCATCGGCCCTCTTTTGTTCATTATTCGCATTAATGACCTAAATTTTCGAGTTAGCAGTAACTTAAGATTAGTTGCAGATAATACGGTCATTTAACATGAAATACGCCAAGACGCGGACTTAGAAGTCCTTTTATTGGACCAAAACAACAGCCACTCGTGGTACCAGGAAGGGGGGCTGTAAATAAATCATAGTAAATGCACCAGATTACTTTTCTTGTGGAAGACATCTCACCGACGCCATGCCAGAACTGTAGGTAGAGTAAGCATATAATTCTCAGAAAATTTCATATACCTTGAAATTACATTAACTTAAGATATATTGGTGGAGGACACTCATACAAATTATAGTATTGCGGCAAAGCTTGAATAAATTTACGTTAGGCCAGGAATTGTTAGGCCTCATCTGGAATATGCTGCCAGTATATGAGATCCATAAGAAGCGGGATTGATATCGGAATTAGATCGCGTGAAGCGAAGAGGAGCTAGGTTTGTAAAACGATGCTACGACAAGTTTACTAGTGTGTCTGGATTATTAGAAGAATTGGGATGGGAATCACTATCACAGCGTAGATTGAATTATAGGCTTAACCTCTTAGCTAAATTTCTGGAAAAACATTTATCTGACGACTTTAAAAACATACTGTTAACCCCCTCGTACTACGGCAGATTTGTATACGCCATTAAAATTAGAGAGATAGATTGTAGAACCGATAGGTAGAAAATGTTATTTTTTCCGCGTAACATTCGGGACCATAACAGCTGTGTACGAATAGTGAGATTAGCTAGATTGTAGATCTTTCTCTTTATATTCTCTACGTTCTTATTTATGCATGATGTAAATATTGATGTTCTTATTTATGCATGATATTTTGAATCTGCAGTAGTAGTCTTTGTATCCCTTGCATGTCGGAACAATAGACGATGGAATGCTTCTTGGTTAGTAGATTGTTAATTGGCGCATTGCATGTGTGATACGCTGGTTCCAATGTAGTTTCGGTGTTCTGTCGTGTAAGTTATGCATACCTGGTGTGGAAGAACCCCCTGCCACACACCCTTGGGTGGCCTAAAGGGTATGACGTAGATGTAGATGTATGCGAGTATATCTACCGAACAAATGATACCAAGGAAAATGAAAGTGGAGTATAAAATATGCTACTAATTTAACGATTTGAAATTTACGCAATCCTACAAGGAGGCGATTGGGAGAATCATAATTCTCAGAAAACTTTATGAACTGTGTGACAAGCTGGGTGGCTACGCAAAGTAATATTCTCTGCGGAGAAATATAAATTAATGAAATTCTTAATTTAAAAATCGCAAAAACTGGCTTCGAGTCTATAACATGAGCCGTATAGCAAGAATTTTAAATTATTGTTGGAGAAGGACGTTTCGAGACGAAATGGGATAGGACGCATGCACCAAAACATTTTACAAAACCTATTGTCTGAAGGACCTGACTCCATCCAAAATGCAAAAAAATGTTTTCTATGACCTTAACTTTCATAAATCTTTCTCTGCAGCCATGATTCTTCTTTCAAAACATTACGCATTTAAAATCAAAACTCTCAAGTTGAAGCAAAATGATACTTTTACATATTCTTAGATAATGCAAGACCATAAATTAAATATATTTTCCATGAGCGTATACATTTTTGTCTTTAAAAATTAAAGCAGGTCTTATGGTAATCAGTGATTTTCACTATTTTTAAATTATATTATCAGACAAATGAATGCAATCATCTAAGATTCAACTGAAAATAGGTGGATGAAAAACATGTGTGAAATTCGTCCTAAAATATCAACTTTTGTATCGCAGTGGGTTTATTGAAATATAATTATTGATTTGAGCTATATAATCGGCATAGATTGCTGGTGAATTCTAGCTATGGGACAAGCAGTTTTACACGACTTACGCTCCGTGGAATGAAAGCTCCGGAAACTATCAAGTAAATTCTCAATCTTTCGCGAGTTGACCACGAGGAATTTAGGGTTCATATTCTAGAGTAAATTTAGATAAATATCTTAACTTTCACCCGGCTTATTGGTACCAAATCCTGACCGGTTTACCTCTTATATTTATGTAATCTCTTCAAAATTACGCAACAGTCTTGAAACAGTTAGGTATTTGCAACCAATAAACTGTGAGAAAGTTACAAACATAATTTATCTTCACTTTCAAGTCTAGCTACCAAATGGCATCGATTGGGAAACTGGAAATGACATTAATAAAGTTGAAAAATCCGCTGCGCCAACGAGAGTGAGCCCTTAATTCCTTTAACGGATGGAAATGGTGGATCGAAGGACTTGGAAATTCCTCAATAAATTTTTTCGCAAGCTTTACCAATCTTTTTGTAATCAGCGAGGTGATAAGTTACGATTTTTTTCATTTTTATTGAGTAAGCGCTCTTCTATGGCTGGAACGTAAAATGGTAGCAAGATTTTTTAGAAAGGAGAAATATGAACCGTAGGTAACCGTCTCCAAAATAGCGTACTAAAATTTTGTTAATCATTCAGTTTTCCGAATATATATAATATCGAGATCGGTCAAGACTACGCAAGCAATTACTATTCCAAATTAACTTGTAATCACTCCTCATTTTCCTTAGAAACCTAAATTTAGAAAAATTGACTGGCGTTATGGAAACTATATTCCACGTCAAATGACAACTAACATAATAATGTACATTCATACCGTAGAATATTGACAAGAAATTAATAGAGAATATGCTTGAGCTCATTGAATACTTCATCACTAGCTCCGTGTAAACAATCACATAAGATTTCCCGCTGCGAGTCAAATCATCTCTAATATAATTCAAACGCGAAAGCGATAAAGTTTGATGGAAAATTCTGGATATCTTCAAGGCTAATTCTCTTGATGTCCCACATAGGAAAGGGTGATGAAGCCAGATGCATCGTTGAACATTCTACTCTATTGACTACTTACTGAAACACCTATCTAAACCATATATATCCCATGAGTTCTTCTCAGCTTATACAAGTCAATTAATTTTTAATAACTAGCAACTACAATCACAGTGTTAACCCTAGAGTAACTTTGGAATGCAAGACGATTATTCTACAAAACTTAGACTAATATAACTTCTGCCATCACACTCGGGGAGAATCCAGAAGATATCTCATGGAAATGTGCGAAGCACGGCAGAAGCCACTTATTCCATCCCAGCACGCATTGCCGTGACGATCTCGGGCCGAGAACACGACTAACGGCCAGCATAGAGTGAGGTCAAAGGGTGTTGCTTGAGCCGGAGTTATAAAGGGAGGTCATTAAGGTATTTCCTCGAGGCAATGGAGCCTCGTTCAGAATTAATTTCTGCTACCCGTCCCGTACCTGAGCTCATCGGTCTAATTCACCAATAAATTCACGACACATTCACCAGACACAGCATAGCCCGAGTAAAAAACAGACCCGTCACAACAAAAAGTTGGCTGGCGGGAAAGATATGAAGACAAATAGGTGCAGTTAATCCAGGAACTTATTGAAGCGTATTCCAGGCAAAATAGTTATCTCAAATTAAAAAATTTTATATCCTACTTCAACTAATTGGTTATCTTCCGCCGAGGTGCTTTTTTACATCCTGAATGATACTCTCTTTTCCCTCGAGGATAGCACTTGGTATACATTTCTAATCTCCGTACAACACTCAATCGTAATCACTCTTGTGTGGTGGCAGCAACGAGGGCAACTTCCTAGAGGGTCTGAGGCCGCGATGGTTAACTTCCCGGCGGGCGATGGTCGTCCCTCTTTCTCGCGGAGACCTCCGAAGGACAGCGTAATACCGCCACACTCTAAAGAATCACTGACAGCAGTAACGCATGAGTCGGCCGCCAACTCCTCTGTCTCCTCCTCTCCTTCGTCTCTCCCCTCCGACCTTCCGCTCTGCCATCCTCTATCGTAGGCTTCCCCCCTCCTCTTCAAGACTACACCCCCCGCCCACTCCTCACTAAAATACCAAGCGATTCATGCCCTTCTCCACGCATCCCTTCCGGAGCCCACCCTCTCCTTCCCGCTCTCACTACCAGTCCTCTCCGATCGCCGCGCCGGCGCAGTGCGGTTTCTCTCTGTCCCACCTCCTTCTGCCTTGCATGCCACACATCTCCAGTGCGATTCTGCCCCTCTCATTTAGAGCTCCCAGAGCCACAAAATTCTGATCAAATGTTATTCATCAATGGTTCTCTAAGATACCGCGACGTATCGGCAGTGGTTTACCATTTCACTCGACATATGGTCGATTTTATGTTGCCGAATAATTCAATGTTTAGAAGAGATCACATTGGAAATTATTGGCGGCTTTACTGTGAGAAGATGACTTATATGGAAATAGCGAGTGTAGCGATACAAAGAATTGTTTTACTACTTGGAGGACATTATTCGGCAGTAACATTATCTACCGTCTTCAAAAGAAATTAATCACGAAAATAAACAATGAATATGGTATTTTGGAAATTCGCCTAAATTTGCAATAATATTGTTTTCATACCACCATTCGACTCCCTAATGCGTAACAGGACTTCATGAATTGGAATAACATTGTATCAAACGTACATTATAACAGCGTATTTCGCATGAAATTGGGAATTTTTATAATTTTTTTCTAATACTAGATAGGTCATAAAGCTAGTCTTTGCCTTCTCTAACATTGAAAACTTGTATTGTAACATTGAACATATTCCAAAGAAAAAATTGATGTTGACACATGCAACAATTTTCCCGCCTCCACATACAAATTTCTTTGTTTCTTTTGCATTTTTAATCACCACTGGCAGTAATGTGAACAAGATTTAACCGGACGCGATTCAATTCTATTGCAGAATGGAAATGCTCTTTGCCGGCTAACCAGAAGCAAGTATAGTGTCCAAACTGTGGTTGATTACTATAACTATTGACCCCATACCTCCATTGAAGTCCAAACTTACACATCACTGTCACTAAAGTGTCACTTCCAAGCAACTTGCAAGGAGTACAGTAAGGAGGTAACACACAAGTGTAAATCCGCCTCTTGTTGACGAGATAAGAGATATTCTAAACACAATGCATTCAATCGACTGTGACCCGACAATCCTATCATCAAGAATTTTCCTAGAGATGTAAAGCCTTCAGGTTTCCCACCAAGTAATTACCATCCTACAACCGGGTGATTATCAGCAAAAATTACAAATGGGATACGGATGACAAGGGAAATCTCAGGAAATTTTTAGCGATACATATTCCTTAAGTGGTAGTTATGCCTTGGGATAATATTAGGTTCATTAGTTTTTCACGCATAACATTGTATATCCTGGGAAGTTAATATTGCAACTTTCTGGCTATTCCGAATCCAAAGTCGTTATTTGTATACAATTCGTCTAATTTTTTGTCTACCATTATTTGAAGGAGAATATTTTGCAGTCATTGGGAGTTTATTACAAAGGTGTACAATTAGATAATAAGTTTAGAATAAAAATCATTCCATAATTTATAATACTACATGTATAACTATTTGAAACGCATTAAAAAATGTACGTAAGTGAAGTGTGGTCCAGGAACATCTTTTCAACATACTTGTAAAGCTATAAAAATGCATACACGCCTCGACTTCCTCATGTCTCGAACCGTATCTTCAACCGTGAAAAGATATTAATAATTTCCGTCAAAATTGGTAATGAATGGAGCAGGAAACAACAATTTCATTGGATTTGAGAAGCGACCGACTTGTCAATTTGCCTAATCGGATTAAATGAGTCAATTTGCTTTTTGACAGACTTGTCAATTTGCCTAATCGGATTAAATGAGTCAATTTGCTTTTTTATGCTAAAAGCCGCGGCCAAAATAACAAGACTCATACATTATACACTTGCGATTAAAACTAAGGCTGGATAGTGCAGTATAAAATATAATTTTGTACGAAAAGGAAAAAAGTTGAATTGATTGGTAAATAGCCAAGGATTTAAAATCGTGGGCTATTATTTCGAGAATAAGTCGATAAGAGAATAAAAAGGTTCCAAATTCGTAAAGAAAACGATTTGGTTTGAAAGAATTAGTATAAAAATACATAGTTGATTCATGCCACTAAAATTGAAACATAGATATAGATTCAAAAGTAAGAGTTCAATTGATAATGAGAACCGTGAGAATGTCTCCGACAAGGTTCTCCACTTGCTTTTTTGATTCACCTGAATTTTGGATATCATGAAGGAAGAGGCAAAGCTGTGCATCGCAGGATCTGCCCTTGCTACTGCTGTGTAAAGGTTACGATTATCCAGGGATGACATCATGTTGCTAACAATAATATGTTCGAGGATCTTGCGTAAAAGTGAGGTTAACGATATAGGCCGATAATTTCCTTGGTCACTTTTATTTCCTTTTTAAAATATCGATGTGACGTTGGCCATTTTCCAGTCTTGGGGCACCTTGCCTTCGGATAATAAATTAGTAAATGTAATTTCTAATTTAGTACCTACTCAACAATTTAGTTGAAAGTTCATGCATAATGCATATACTTTCATTTACATACATGTGACGTTATGGGCTCCATGTGAAAAATCTGCGTTCATGTAGTCCATCTCCTTTTTCTTGAATATGTATAAAATAAAGTAAGAATGGCCAGCTTTCAGTTTAAAACGCAAAAAAATAAACCCAACCATCAGTGTGCATATTTGTTTTGTACATACAAATATTACATATACATCTACCAATCAACCAATATTGTAGGCAGAGTGACCGAAATCGGTCGTGTTATCAACTGTCTTCAGGATGGTATTCTCCAAAAGATGATAGGATTTTCTTTGAAGACAGGAAAAGGAGATAAAAAATCAAAACTTCTCCCCAAAACCTCGTGAATTAGTTCTCGGTGGATGGGTGCCTGCCTAATACGCGTTAGATGAGAGGTTTTAACTTTTTTATGCTTTAAAAATAGTCAACTTACTCACCTTTTTAAATAGACAGTATCTGGCTTGTAAAATATACATTAAAGGGTAAGGTAATATAATTCCGGTTGTGGACGACATAAACGCCAAAAATAGCCTAAATAAATCATTCGATGGGTAAAATACGAAAATTAGCTGAAAATCCTGAAATAAAAGAAATACGTATTACAACAACTGATAGATCCTTACAAGAATTCGGGCAGTTCCACTTGCAGTATTTGCATCACAGCTATTCATTAGCCAGAAAATTCGAAATTCTTATTTTCCTGCCTCCTTGTAGGCTTTCATGCATGAAATTAATCGGATCAAATGCTGTCCCTTTCTTCCTTATCATACGGCGGGAACACAAAATTATTTGTTTATTGAGGACGATGGTTTTATAATTCTTCATTTCAGGTTTACTTAAAAAATCTTACAGATTGACTAATATAACAGTAAAAATGTCGCAAGGCGAATAGAGAGAGGAAGGGCAGGTAGAGGAAACGTTCATCTCATTTATTGAAGGCACTCTTCTCAAGGTAAATTCAATATATTCGGATAAATAATTATTTACGCTTTTCAAAACGAGATTTTTTTTAATGACAATAGCAATAGAACATCACGAAGGGATCTGAATTGCAATCTAAGACAAAAATAGCTGCGAATCATGACCCACATGAAACTTTCATCGAACCAAAAAAGTAAAAAACCTGTTTTACAAAATATGATGTAAAACCACCAAGTCTTCGGAAAAAAAAAACTTGTCAAACGTATCAACATTAAACAAATAAATATTATCAAGTAAATCTCCAGGGAAGTAGTATGAGCCTCTCATATGATAAACCGAATACAATAGCCTTGGCGACTGAGAGCCTGCCTAGAGACAACGATGTAATGCCTCGGATTTCAATCCCGTTGGAAGAAGAAAACTTTAAACCATATTATTCGATGTTAGACTCTAATTTGTGTTGCCAGCACATATTCTGGAATTTTAAATCCAAGAAATACTTGAATTGCGCGCAGCAAAAAGGGATTGGAGTACTATTCCTGAAAGCTCATGAGTTACGGAATTGCAAGGAAAGAGGAATCACATGTAGCGCCGGGGAGAAGGAAATGCAGTGATGGCGTCTGCCATCATGGAGGATATAAGCAGGCGAGATAATACAATCCACATGTGTGTGAAGAAGTACTGAAAAAGGGTTAAGGGGAGTACGTTGGTAGTGGGATGAGTTTTTGATTAAAGATGCTTTCAATGCGTGTGGGAGTAGGGATTAAAAGGCCCACCGCGAACGAAGGTCGACCCCCTGGAGAGTAACGGAAGTGGGGAGCGTTAGGGAGGGTTCGGCGAGAAACGTGAGCACTAAGCGGTCGAGGGTAAAGAGAAATGATCAAACCTCGAGGGTAAAAAGAAATTATCTCAACTTTATAGGATGACAATGCTTGCCTATCATACGAAACTGCTGTCCTTTTCACCCTCGCTTGTTGCTCTTCTTAGTCGATTCTTAACTAAACAACCACAATGCGCTCCTTCTTCATCCCATTTTCTTCCACCATGCCTCTTGCTCTTGGAGAGAGTCTCATATTATATATTCATTATTCTTTTCTCTTTTCTCTCTCTAGCTCAAATATCTTTTCTATATCTGCATCACATTCTTCCTTTTATGTTTTTTGCGGAGCTTTAACCTCCAAACACTTTCCCTTATTGCTAAATACACTGATCTCTTTGACCTATTTCCAAGAATTTTGCTACATCTCTCAATTTTTTTGCGGTGCTTCCAGGAAATAAATATAAAATATCGTGATTGATGGAATTATTCTAGATTTTGAATGCTCTCAGGAAAAAATTGCGAGATGGGAATAAAATGTTTCATGATAAAACGGCGAGAAAAGAGTTTCTACTAGCTCCCCGCAAAGTCAAAACTTATTATCGCGTTTTAGAGAAATTCCGTATTTAAATGTTGCGGAACCTTATGGTTAAAGAGAGTCCAATTTGCGGGCTGCCATAATATTAAGCGTAAAAGTCATATTTATATTTGTCTTTCTCTAGACGCAGAGAAGTTTATCATTATCAAAAGTCGGGTATTTTAATAGGTGATGGAATTACGATTACAACTCGATCAGATTGTTCCTTAAATTAAAGCAGAGTATCCGTATGCTTCCTCTATCATCCATCCTTGGTGCAAATTAACTCGATAGATTGATAAAATATTTAAAGATTTAGAGCGATTCCATTTGATCTTTAACTCAAATTGGTTAGATAATGATAATAAGGTAAGAAGAAAACATTCCATAATTATATCTGGTTCCTTTATTAAAATGCCTTAATTGAAAAGCAGTTTCATAGGAGGCAAGAAAAATCCATTTCAGTCTAAACTTTACACTCTCAGGCGTCACTTTGTGGAATTATTTTATGCTTGAATCCGTATTAGTTTGTTTAATACATAATGTATCCTATCATATCAATCATATTTGAAAAGGATACTGAGTTTGGCCATTGTTAAAATGCATAGCCATCAAAATATTATTACTCATCTTTAGGTTAATTTACGGATAGAGTCCGTACACCTAAGACAATTCTCATCTAGCGGATAGTTTTAAGTACATCTACAAGCAAAGATTATGTTCGTCTCACTGCTAGTAGTAATGATAGCGTTCAATAGATGAATTTCTAAATGATTAAATGAACAAGCTCTATAGACACCACTTTTTAGTAGACCAATATGACTTAGCGCGTTAATTGGTCTACGTTGCCTAAGTTTTCTTATTTGCATGTTTATAACATATTTTCACGAATGAAATCAGAGAACACGGCTGTAGTTAACTAATTCTCCCGCAGTATGAGCACCTCCGCCGAAACATTAAAACGTTTAAGTATTTAAATGTTTGTAAAGACTTTATAAAATATTGATTTTATATTTTGGAGGTTATTTTCTACGTATTTATATATACTTAATTATTTAAATAAATATTCATGAGTTTTTCTTAATTACACATTTCATAAATTCTTGACATGAGTTAATGAAACGGCTGGCAATTGCGAAAAGCAGAATTGAAACGAAGATGCTCCGTAAAAAAAGCCAATATATATTGCGTAAGCCGATCTGACTCTACTGATAAAAACTCACAGATAAAAACATGAAAACACTCCGTTGAGAAAAAAAAGAAAGCAGACGGTGCTGTTATATTAATAACCATTTAGTAAACAGCAGACAAGACTTCTGCACTGCGTACCAATTACATATAAACCATCTCAGCAAAAGAAGACTCTGTAGAATCTCAGCAATATGCATCGAGCAGTAATAAGATTTTCTAAAAATTGTTAGATATATCATTCCCAGAGCATCACAGTTTCCATAAATAGTGCAAACGTATGCGTGCCACGCATACTCATAAGAACACATACACTGCTTTCGATATATCTTGTAAGCCTCTTACTGGGACCTTTATTTTTATGGCCAAATCATGATTAATGAAAAAATAAGAAAATAATATAAATATTCCCAATTACATAATTTTGATGTAGCGAGGAAAGGATGCATCGGAAATGCATATAAAATGTGTCACACAAAATAAGACGAACGCCTAGATAGGAAAAGCAATTTGTTGCTTAAATATTTAAATTTTCACTCGAAACAATAAACAGCAGAATGAGTATTTAAATTTAAAGGGTTTGAAGAAAAAAAATATCTCATTGAAATAGATTAGCATGATTTTTCATTAGTGAGATTAACTAGGGGGTGCATGGTTTTGGACGAATGTTTTGGTCATAGTTACCGCAAATTATTGAACAGAGAACTCATTGAACCTGGTTGAAGTACGCTAATCTATGTAATATTCATACTTTCGAAGGTAAAAGCAATATAGTGTAGCTATGATGTTTGCAAAAAACCTGTGGAATTATTTTCTGGATTTTGAAAGGAAAGGCTATTAGCAGGAAACTAGTTGAATGTTGCCAAAATTGACATAAGTACGTACACAACGTTAAATACTATCAGCAAAAAAATGAAAATATTTCCTCCGCGGGTTTATTGATTTCACTGTTTCATTTAGTTATTGGAGAAAAATAATTCCCTCTTTAGGAAATACCTCGAAAATATGATTAAGATTTTAAATTTTGATCGTACGTTATATAATTAACTTGAACGAATGACCTGGTCTCTGATGGAGTATTTACAGTTGATCATAATTAAAATACAAGTATCAAATTTCAAGTGACGATATAATTCATAGTAGAACTACATTGAACTGGAAATTTTTAAATATTTACTGTTCTTTAAACGCATTGTATGTGTAGAATTGTTACAGTATTATGATAGTATTCGAACAGCGTCTCAAACGTTTAGAGGGAGTTTACATGCATAGGTATTCTTAATAGAAGGATTGATAAATATAAGAGAAGAGTGGCGATGATGAAGAGAGGAGTTGATCACTTTCCCCTCGAACCATTCACCATTAATAAGTGTTCACTTTGCCCTATAGCGAGATTATTGGACCAGAAGTGTTTTCCAATTCCTCTTCTATGTAGAAACAGAAAAGTCTTGGACAGCGTCAATGGAATGCTTTTCTTCCCCTGAGTAGGTACATACAAACATACTTCAGTTTCTTCCAAAACAAGAATTTCTTTTATTCCTCAAGAAACGAATTGAAAGTCATAATTATACGGGTTATTTCTTTAGCGGACAGTGAGAGGAGAGAGCGCAAGCGTTGATACAAGAATATTATTGTCCCGTGATGCTACTCAAAATTGACCGGAAAACTCATTTTACATCTAAGAATTTGATGATAATATTCCTTTAATACGTAATTTTGCGAATTAGAAAACAAAAGAAATTTTTACTTGGTTGGTCGGTAGACAGAAGTAAAATGCCAATTAGCCAGAGAATCTTATATATATGCCATTACTCACATTAGTTGCGAGCCGAAAAAAATTTTGGCATTCTATTAAAAAAACTCATAAAAAACACGTTAAGGTACGATATTTTTAACAGTGAAACTGTTGAGGAGAGAGTTTGCGTCATATATGATATAAAACATATTTCGTGGTATTCATTAGGCCTAAAACTTTTATTTCTCTTGTTTCACCTGGAAAATTTGAAGGGTGGTCAAACAGAAAATCAGAGGCATTGGAAAGATTTGATTTTCTCAGACCAATGCACCTTAAATAACTGTGCCCAGTCAACCGTTCATCCGATACTGGAGGGGAATTGTTCATCGATTCTTCAAGTTATTCTTCGCAGTCACTCCTCTCAAAAGCACATAGATACACAAGAACGCGTTATCCAGTCCACATCCTTAAAAACATCCGATTCAACTGCCTTGAGAAAAGAACTGACTGTTGTCAGGTAAATGATATGTGAAGTGAAATAACAGTGACATTTCCTCTTTCCGGTAAACTGTTTCAAACAGTAGTAGAACTAAACAGTAATATTAACTGACCTTGGCCGATATTTTGGAAATAAATCCGTGACTGTATTACCATTGGATATTCACAAAGAAATGCATTCCCCGTATTTAGCTCAAAATGTTATCTTTAAATAAAATCTGATATTCTTGGATGCTTGATGATAGATTGGCTAAAAAGTAGTAAAAACGTGAATAAATGGTGAAAAGGCTATAGTTCTCATAATTTACGAGTATATTTTGATTTCCAGTAATATTCCCAATGCAGAATTGACTCTGTGGCTGCATTCGGTTGGATATTTGGTAAAATGTTTTGGAAATCATAAATAAAAACTAAAATATAATCGCAACGATCTTATCGGAAACCGACAGTATATTATTAGCACGAAAAAAACAAAGTTACGAAATATATGATTTACTATTCGTTTTCGTGGTTCCATCAGCCGCGAACCAGCTTGCATATTTTTTATAAATAATATCCATAATCGTTTCGCGGATTCATTGATCAAATAATTTCGTTATTTAGGTGACTCAGCCATTTAGTAAGACTTTAGCACAGAAGGCTATCACATCCGATGGCAATAATAGAGGCTAAATTCTCGATATGACACTAAATCCCCTTATATCAGATGCTAGTCTCCAGGCCATAATGAGAAAAAAGGCACCAAAGAGCATAAACAATAGAGCCGCCGCAAATCTCGTTACCCTTCAAACCGCCGTTGGGTCTAGCTAGACCCAAGGTGAATAGAGAGAGGGACCCAAGACGAATAAAGGGTCCCTCTCTCTGTTCACCTTCCTCTCTCTATTCACCTTGGGCGAGACCCAACCCCTGTTATCTGGCGTTCCATTGGTGAAAACGGACGGTTAATTGTTTCTTTACTGACAAAATATCATTGGCATTGACACATCAAAATATTTTGCCTGTATCAAGTTAATTTAAGTTAGTCCTATAGTATTTATCACAACCAAGAGTTGATAAATACTTTACTTTTTGTTTTACATAACTCTTTTTTCTTTAAATCTTTTGTTCAATTTGCGATACATATTTATTCTCGCTTTTTTTGAGGTTTACAATTTTCCATTGCATTTTGTATTCGTAGAATTACTTTTCCACATTTTTGAATGCCCTATCTCATTTTTTAATCATTTCAAGAATTCAATTATTCATTCAATTTTAAAAAATGCTTTCTTTTTAACGGCAGTTCCTTATATATTTCATTCACAGCATGGCAAAAACAATTAAATTGATCTTCAACAATATTAATTCGTACAAAATCACTCCAATTAACCTGATGTTTATAGTTGATAATTTCATCATTATCTAATACATTGACATTATCATATAAAGGTTTACTCTGAGCCTTTTTCACACTATTCTTGTTTAAAGTTAAACCAATCATATAATGGTCAGAGATTTTGGTCTTTAAAGCTCAACTCTGAACAACAACCAAACTGCATAAAATAATTTCTCAATAACCATAAACATTAACATTCCCTATAGAATAAATAAAATTTTTCTTAGTCAATCCTTAAATTTTAGAATGAAATGAAGAGAATACATTCATAAAGGTAACGTCCTCATAACGTCATGAAATAAGTGGAGAATACACGGAAATACTAACAATTTTGTTAAAATTTACAAATGCATTGTAATTTTTGAAGTGGTCATTCAAAAAATAAGTATCAATGGTGGATTTATAGACGTGGAGTGTGCATGTGCTAGTTACCATTTATGCGATCAGAGACGAGTTCTAAAAGGTTACAAATACCTTTCTTCCTCCTGGTTAAACCTTCGAATAAGCTATTAGAGAAGAAGAAACCGATCAAAACTATGTAATTTAATGCAACGTTCCCTTCAAATCAAGTTTGTGATTTTGAATTGGGACCTACTTTTATTAATGCTGGATTCAAGGACTGAAAGGATAGTTATGTATGGAAAATGAAATAGCCCATCAACATGTCATTTCCTCCGCAAATTCCTTTCTTGTCCACCAAAACACTCGCCCACCATCTCAGCCTTTACTACTCTCAAAACTTAATCCTACTTCTCCCCTATCCGAAATTAATCTCGTGGATTTAACCTCCCACTCAGCCACCTCACCATTTACCCAAACACTATCCCTTTCCATACGACTGCCCGTACACTTCCTCCGCTGTCAGACCAGCGGCAATTTTCCTGTGGTGCGCCCTCAACACCCAAGTAGTAACTACTTTTCCACGCTCTACCATTCCCTTTACTATTTCTTTCATTCATACCGCTTCTCTCGCCATCCTGCGGGACCAGCTGAACGCAAAAGTAAATTAGTACACAAACCAATCTTCCTCCCTTTTTGCCCTCGCGTTCATGTTCCCTTCCCAAAAGCAACCTCTAACAGTGAGAAATTTCTCTGAAATTATCTTCTTCATTATTGAAACTGTATCATTCATTGTAATTGCAATTTTGCACTTAATAAATCTACAGATGTAACAATTCAGTATCATTAATTAATACACCGTTAGTAGTAGTAGAAAACGGATTTTCGGTGATAGTTCAAGGATACAATGTGACAAGACTAACGAAATGTTTGGAGCAATTGACTTTTTCATCCAACCTCAAGACAATTCTCACACTGTCTTTTCCTGCAAATTCTTCCAAATTATTATCCAAATTGAGGATTAAGGTCTCAAAAGTCTCATTGCCTCAAACTGATTATGATTGTTTAAACGAGGGACCCATTCGTGCAACAGGAAAAATCAGTCTATCATTGTCTTGTATTAGGTTTCGATTTTTATATCATACAAAATTTCTGTTTATGGTTAAAAAAAAGTTTTTTGATTAAATGTCTCACTTTTTCAGTTCTCAAATAATGGAATTTTAAAAAGAAATGCAACGGAAACAAGCAAAGGAAGACACTTCTAAAGACTTTCTATATGTAAACCTGAATATGCTATAAGTGGTATGTAAAAATTGATTCAACGTCATTGCTTACTGAGCTTAGTGCTCATTTGGTGCTCATTTGATGCAAAGTTTTCCACCTATTAGTTTTTATCTTTTTTTGCAGTATGTGCTGTGTAATCATAAATTCAGCCAGCTGCCACAGAGAATGATCTTGTGCAAAAGAGAAAAATCGTTTGAATGCACTCTAATATTCAAAATAAGGATTTGGGATTAGTAGTTAGCATTATCTAATTTAAGAAATTCGTGCTCAGCCATTTTTGGGTGGTGCCAGAATGTTCATTCATGTCACAATTATCCGTCCTCTAGGAACACCTTGTGAGAATATGGAGTTAGTCAAACTTAAGTTATAAGTTGATTTTCTCAATCGTAATTCCTCACTTGCAAATGATTAATTGGACGACCTTGAACTTAGAAATTAAAATGATATAATAGTGCGTATATATTGCAATGAACAAGCACAATTTAAAAAATTCCCTCCCATAAATATAAAACGAATAGGCAAGAATTTATAGTATTAAATGATACAATTTTACTTCTTGGAAAGACTCATAATTTATCATTACTTGCTGTAACATTTTCCTGCCCACCTGTCATGATATTATTTATTAGCGCTTAAAAATGTATTAACAACTCGTCAACTTAAAGTAATTGTAAGTGGTGCTGGGAAGAAATGTTTAATTCTCGGGTATCCATGCACCATTTATTGTTACCAGTAACTCTCCAATTAAAAGTTCCTTCGCCATTGTTTTTCCTCATTAAATTCTCACCTTCCATGTCAGCTCATTTTATATTCACAGCAGTCAACCTCAACCTGCGTTCTGCCGTAAATCTTCCATCTGTCGTCGCTCTCTAACTACTCACTAACTCTCACTAACTTCTCGCCTTCTAAAAAGCCCGTTCTCGGCCACTTTCCATCACCACAGTCAACCTCCACTTTGGAGCTGTATTATTCTCTCGCCTTTTTAATGCGATAATATATTTTCCTCTCAACGTCAGGATACTTGACGGCTTGAGCATTTTCTCAGTCAAATGAAAAACTTTTCACGCTTCAGAATTGTTTATGTCTCAGAACGAGAGAAGCCAGGTTGCCTGAAAGTACAACGACGATATATCTTGCGAAAAAGGGAGTCGCGATAAATGCGACTCAAATTTTCAAAACTGGTTTAAAAATGATAATTACCATAGACTTTGCAAAATGTCATTCTGGCTATATTCATTTAAAAAACAAATACGTGTTTTATTCCCATGAGGACACAGAGAGAATTAAAGTTTGGTGAAAGAATGAGACTGCGTCCAGTCAAGCGCTTACATAGTAGTTAATGTGATTTAATACACCATTCATACTGACACCTCGCCATTCGTAAACGGAGCATAGGTAGCTTATATTAGCTCTTCATGATAGATGTAAACTGAAATAAAATTTATAACGATTTTTATCCTAATTAGCTAAAGTATCTTAGGCCACTTTTTGTTTAAATTCATGAGTAAAATGAACATTAGAGTAGAACATTAGTATTATCAGAGTAGAATTTGAACGCTACATCTTTCAAGTAACTAGCGAGCTGGAATGGTTATGGCAATTTTTACGTTCATTTTTCACTTCATTCACGTTTTCACTTCATTCAGAAAATGTCTTCCATATCAGTAAAGGCATTATATAAAACTAAATAATAATCCTTATAAAGTAACGACCATAATACTCTGCCGTGAAAGTATTAGGATCCAGTGATTAAGAATTATTTTATATATTAATTTTATTATATATTATATTTTATACACCAATTTATCAATTTTATGTGAATTTAATATCATGTAAAAATTATGTTTAAGGAGGCTGTTACAGATTCTTCCGAAGCACAAAGCACCTCACGAAAATGAAACGGTAATTGCTAAGCTATGAATTTTATTTACGGCGTGTTACTTGTTAAAATTACTATTGAAATGAGTCCAAAGTGAAAATGTATTGGATTTTTATATGTAGATATATTTTTATATATAAGATATTTGTGGAAGCTATAGGTAAAAATTGACATCCAAACCTACTGAATAGGTCCCTCCCCCCAAACTCGGAAATTGGAATGTATTATTAAAATCTAATTACTTTCGATTATTTACAGTAAATTGATAACCTGATGCCATAAAATCACTTTACATGAGTTTCCTGTAATATGCTAATATAGCTTCTTAATTATCCTAAAGAAAAATTAATGATGCAATATCATGAATAAAATACCTTTTGGTGTAACTTTTACACAGCCCTCATACTACTATATCATAGAGGTTTAACTTAAGCTAGGATTGAATAGATTCTTCAAAAAGAGAATGTTAAAGCACCCAGATAGATATATAGATAGACAGATATTTATTTGATCAATGTACAAAAGGACTCTCAGTCCTACGAGAGTACAATACAAACATTGAAAGATGCAAAAAACTAAAGTAAGTTCAGTTATATTCGCATATAAGAAAAATTAGTAAAAAAAATTAATTGCACCATAAATGAAAACAAAAAAATCAAAAACAGTATATCAACATAATCAACAGGAATCGAGAGACATAAAATATTTTGGAGCATGGAGTTGGAAGGTTTTGACAGAGATGCAGTTAGTGACTGTGGATGGTAAACTGTTCCACAAAATGACAGAGAATATCCAGAAAGCACCTCTTTCTTTATCAGTTCGATGTTGAGGGACCCAGGTACATTTAATAAGATAACAGCTCACTTACGACACAAATATTATTTTATATCTATATAATTTGATCTATTATGTATAAAATCACAAGAAATTGACTAACAAATGGTTTTGTACTTTCCTGGCGAATATTATATGTGAAATTCTCTCGGGATTCCCACTGGCAGCAGCCAAAAATTTAACCCGGTAGGAGTCCCGAGAGAATTTCATACAAACTGACTAATGTTTTCGGGATATCTGAAATTATATCTAAACAACCTGATACTTTGCAACACTTATAGGCAAACAAGGCCTTACTGATATTCAAAACTACTCTACCGAGACTGAAACTATCCCAGTACATATCAGGAAATATGATCATGGACTGTTATATTGAGGTTGCTTTAATTCAGTTCACCAATCGATTTATATTTGTCACTTTCCGCATCAATTTTTACGCTTGTACAGATAATGAGATTCTGGTAAATTATTCAAAATCATAGACAAAATTATCAATGAAAAATGTTTACATGCTCTTAAGAATAGAAAAGCCCTATCAAAAATTATAACAGAGGCAATTTTTCACAACAATAATTATGCCATATGATCAAAAGAAATAGGACAAATGAGGAATTTTTGTTAAGAAATTTATCAGTTTTACGCTTATTGCACTAGTTTTGCGGTGCATATGCATAGATTGTATGAGCGCCTGTATAAAGAAATTCTTTAGTCTTGCCTGTATGAAGAAATTCTTGTGCTTTATACAGAATATGCGTAATTCGTTTGTATATTCGAATTTATCAGAATATTCTCTCAATTTACAAGCTAGTAAAACTGTTCTGAAATAACCCTCAATCAGTTAAGCATAATTATATTATCAGCATCACTTAAGTGTTGCACCTATAAATTCTTTCATTTCTTTTTGATCACATCTCCTGAGAATCTAAATGGAGAAGTCTCAAGCCTCAAATTATAGTCTCAAGCCTAAATGGAGAAGTCTCAAATATATGTAAAGAACGGTTGTCATAACAATAATTAGAGGCACTGGATTAATTCTTGCTACGACCATCATACCAAAGGCTTCAACAAAACAGGTCAGATGAAGGAAGCAAAATTATTGCCAGATTCGGGAACGGCTAACTAAATATTTGATTAAACATCCATGACAAAGCACAATTGCAGAAGTTAGTACTCGTTGAATGGATTTCCTTGCCTGCCATGGACGCCTCTGTTGGCCCTTTCAAATTTCACGGCTCCTCGCGTCAAATTGGAACAATGCCAGAAGCCGTCAAAATAGGCTGCGATTAGGTGCGCCGAGACAAAGAACGAAGCGAGCACGAAATAGTTTTCTGATGACGAAAAACGTGCGAGCCGACTGAGAAAATGGCATGGGAAATTTTACTCATTTCAGAGCTTGAAATGAAATAGTTTTTTCATCACAAACTTGGCCGAAATCGATGGTAACACAATTTTAAAGTTGGTGAGTTGCAGAAGGTATGGATTGATTAAAAGTCTCATATTCAGCATAAATTTATCTAAAAAAGCTGTTTATAAAATAAATTGTGTATACGATAAGTTTATACATATTGTCTCATATGTCTCAGTCTTTCCAGGTGAGTAAGTAGAGGAAACGAAACGAAGAAAGACAGCAAGTATTCTCATAGGGGTTTCGCTCACACATTTCGAGACTTAATTGTAAATTTCTCTGAAAAAAAGTTTTCCCTTACTCTTTCGATCAAAAATGCTTTTAAAATGCATTGATTGAAAAGTAGTAATATTCGGACTCTTCAAAATTACTAGGTACTCAAATTGAATTTTTATTGAATTGTAACGAATACTATTTTATTTATTATACAACTTGTACCTTAAGTTCCTTTAAATATCACGAGTAGGATAAAACTCTATTTTAAAGCATATTTGTGCATGCATTCTTCATGATGAGTCATTCAGCCAGATGAGTATTCACGGTAGCCCACACGGCGCACGTTAATGTTTTGCATAATTCTTGTTTTGGAAATATAAGGAAATCGCGGATAAAGAACAAATTAACGTGTAATAGTAACCCAAAATATAAAATCAATCAAATTGACGTAAGGCAACATTTGGCGTTATTATGTACTCTGATATATCTTTCTTATTTCCTAAAACAACTCTCTTTCGTATATTTTATATTAACAATGCCGTGCAATGATTTAACTTTTTAGTAACAGGAATAGTTAGTACAATTATGATTCAAAACTCAGCTCCGGCTAGTTCATTAACTGCCTTTACTGCACATAGTTCCTTCTGTTGAGAAAACTGAAATTAAATGTTGAAACAATAAATAGTCCATAATTACAGAAACAGACTGACCAGAATTACTCACAGAACCATTTCAGTAATGGCTTCAGTGAACAAAGCATTTCATCATTTATCTCTATATACTAATTTACTTCCTAAGTCAGGTATCCTAGAGCATGTAAACCTAAAATAAGATGATGAAAGATTTCACGTTTTCCCGGCGAATGATTCTGATGAATTATTCTCACTGGATTAGATGTGAAACTTTCTCCTGTCGATACGCGTGTCATGAGGGAGAATAGAAGCCCGAGAACAATTCAATCCTGATCATTAATAATATTTTGCTAATATCTATCAGAAAAATAATGCTTTGCTAGTCTCTCAATATTTTTTTAACCAACGCGGTCATTTCAGTGCAATATTGAAAGGAATGTGAATAATGTCTGTTAAAAAAAATATAACGTGAGGTAATATTGTTTGTAAAAGTAAAAGTAAATCGAAATAATGATAGTATAGTAAAAATATATTGTGCAGTAGTGAAAACGTTTTAATAAACCTTTCAGTGTTGCATTATAAGTCATAGAATAGAATGGCTTCCAAATAGTTGATATGCAGAAAATATAGCGCAAAATCCGCAAGTAACTCAGGGAACGCAGGACACATTGCTGGGAGTTGGAGACGGATATGGGAACAACAGTCTCAGGTTCGGTGGGTGCGTCAATGTCTTAGCAATAGACTGTTTGAGCAGCACAAGCATAAGCCTTGCACATTGTATAACTACATTAATGCCTTCCAATCAGGGACTGGATCTCGATTAATTCCATCATCGACGAATGGATTCAATTACACCCGTATGTCTGACTTTGGCTTACGTCACTCGCCTTACCTCGCCATCGATGCCTCTCACCTCTTCCGTCAATCATAAGTGGCCCAACTCATCCTCCCTCTTCCATTTCACCAACGCTCTTCTCCACTAATGTTCGGGACCAATTGCGTGTATTAAAGCATTAATGAGTTATGACAAGGTCTTTAGTTCCAACCATTGAGATCCCGCTAAACTTCAAGAAATCCCTTGATGTAACGGACGAAGGAAGAAATGATAAAATAATGACTGAGAAGACTCATCAGGTATCAAGAACCCCTTCCATGAACGCTGGAGACACGATTCAATGATTAACTGTGGAAATACTTATGTATAAGAGGGTGAAGTTAAAGAAATAATGAGGTAAATGGGTTAATGTCAATGCAATGTCAGCAAATTAATACATTTCTAAGCGTTACTGGTGGAAAATTTTAAGGAAGAATCATAACCTTTGATTCATTGTTATTCTGAATACTCTTATTCTGTATACTTGAAACTCATTGAATTGAAAATTTCTATTAAAAAATTATATTCATTGTAAAACAACTGTTAATATTTTACCCATAAAATTGATAAAATAATATCTTCTATGGCAGAAAATATTCATATACATATGATATAAAGGTGCCACTATCTATCTCAATTTGACAATTCTACATATATTTATATAATACGCTATAACTGAGAACTATTACTTACCTAAAAAATACGATAGCAACTTAACTAAATCTACAAACTGAAATACCTTACGCTCACTCTTTTCAAGCTCAAGTAACTGACGTTTTTCTACCCTGCATTCAGTATTTTCAAGTGCATGCTAATTATCATTCAATGTCAGGAAGTTCATCGGAAGTTGGAAAGAATACTTTACTTTAGCTACAGCCTTTGCGTATTCCATATTCTTGAGTATTACTACGCTCACCATTCTCTCGTCATGCCATTTTTGTATACAGCTACTGAAAGTAAGGGCTTCACCGAGATTTTCCATGAAATATATTTTAGTATATAAATAGTAATGATGAACTAAATAAAGTAGATAGCCCGGCCCCGGCAGAGGTGGATAAAAAAAACGCATCTGTGAGCCATGCCACAAAGCATGAATGCAAGGCTTGTAAAGCGGCGTCTTTGAATGAGTGGACGCGGATACAAATCAGGGAATGCCAGGGCACGTGGAGTATGGTAAAACTTGTTAAGGGTAGATAAGATTATTAAATCGGAAACTTGTCGAGGAGCAGTGGTGGAAAAACATGTCATATGAAAGTGAGACCGCAAAAAATGATGGATTATAGCGCGAATGAAGCCCGAAGGCAAAGGCCATTACAAAGAGAAATTTCCGGAACGTTCCGGAACTTCAAACCTCGCACACACCTAATCATACATGGTGACCCTCGTCTCTCTTAACCTCAAAACTTTCTACCCATCCTCTTCCGCCTTATACTCTGAAAACATGGGTGAGCACAGGTGAGAGAGCGTGACCCGAAAAAGATGTCCTGTGGGACCTTAATCTGGGCTTGAGGGCAAATGGAATAAAGATGAGAGGAAGAACATAAAGTAAGCATTTGAAGGGAGGTTAAAAAAGGTCCCTGAAGAGGGAGGGAGGAATAAAAAGCCCCGCGGGGGTTTTGGAATTTGTTTAGGGAGGGCGGATCGCAAAGGATTGCAGGAAAAAGAGAGAAATAAGGATACGGAGAAGGTTATAAAGCCCGTATTAACACTAGTGCTCGCGCTGTGAAATACTCCTGGAGCGCTTGCATGGGGTACATGCGCCAACCATTGTTATATAGGTTTGTGCAACAAAGTTAAACTAAAGTAATAAAAACAAGTAATGATATTATAAATCTTGTTAATTTCTTACTGAATATATAAAAAGAACTCATGAATAAACGTCTATTAAAAAAAGGAGAAAATGTAAAATTCCAGAAAAATTGAAAATTATGGACTTCTTGGGATTAAGCAGTCTTTAACTACTTTTTACAGAGTACTATAACTGTTTAACGGTATTTTTTTCACGATTCTTCACGATTCACGATTCACGATTTTTTCTCGTTATCACCGCAGCTGGTAAGTTCAGTGACTTAGTGGTTCGGAGAAATTGCCTATTGAACTTGACAAATTGTTTCCGTGTGATTATATCTCTAGCTTGACTGCAAAAGTCACGTTGTCCATTCCCCATTTTCTAATCGGGCAACTTTGTTTTTGAGCATGTTTTAATGACTCAAAAAAAGCTTAGCTTTTAATGGTATCACCCTGGGAATATTTTCTTGCGAAATACATCGTGCAATATGAGGTTTCAGAAATTCAAATCCATCCTCCTACAAACGTTTGCGGAGAATTGATTTCTTTTCAGGATTTTTTTAATAGTGAATAACTAGTAAATTTTAACCAGCCATATTCATAAAAATATAAAACAATGAAATAGTCCATCGACGGCTGTTATGCGTCACATTACATACGTCGCATTTTGTCGAAAATATCGGCGCCGTACTTGATGTGTATAACTAAGATTCTAATATTCTCCACTTTCAGTGCCAATTTTATAATCATTTTGTAGTATAGACAGCAGTAAAACGACCTTGTTTCTCCTTTAGGATATAGCTGACTATAGTACTATTTGGTTGAAACCCAGAGGTGTAGTCATCCAATTACCTGCCCTGACTAGTCTCGAATTATTTATGCATCTCTGGTTTGTCGCTCATTACGGTCCCATCTCCTGTAATTCATTTTTACAGTAGTTATTTCCGTAGAAGTACACCAGTGAACTAATAATCCTTTGTCACATAATACCCCAAGTCGAACTTAGGCTCCAGAACTCTGTATATAATATCTGGAACTTTATTTAATAGTCAAAATGCACCTTCAGACTATGTACACTTTAAAATTGCACAGACAAGGATATTTGACATCTAAGGCCATAGCTAATTTTATGACAAATTTAGCGGGTTTTCTTGATATGTAAATTATAAAGCTGCAGCCATCCTTGTAAGCTACTAGCTGCTTGTCAAGGTACAAATATTGGCTCGGAGTAATGTAATCCTTACGCTAGAGGGTATTCTTTTAACCACCTACTTATTGCCATATTACTCAAATTTGACGCCACTATAATCTTAAAAACAACCTGAATTTGAAATTTCACATCAAAAGGTACATAAAATATAACCATATAGTTTGAAATAGAAAATAATAAAATAAAATAAAAAAATAATAAAAAATAAGGAGGAAATCTTAACAATGAAATGATAAAGTAATTGCAAGCAGATCTATGTGCTTTCTCTTCGCGATATTTCGATTTAAAAAACTTCTTCGAGTGCTCGCGCGAGGGACATACGTCACCCTGGAATTTTAGAGTTACACCGCTCAGACGTCGAAGCGCTGTGCCGACTGGCGCAATACTGTTGGAGAGGATGGTTAATACTCGAGGAATATTGGAGAGTGTGGAACTATTGAGCATTTATTTCAGAAACTATGTCAAAATTTTACATCCTGTGTGACAAATGTCACCCACGCGAGCACTCTAGGGTTAAGAGAAGACAATCTTCTCATATTGAGAAAAGATAATGGTGCTCATGTCTTCCATCCTTCTTATCTCATTTCAAAATATTTTTCTGCCACTAAACTATTTTTTTTCTATTTTCTCCGTTAAGACACAAAATCTTCCGATACCCTCTAGCTCATCAATCTCTCTCCTCTACCAAAATTTTAATTACCATTTTAACTTCATTATACTATAGTTAGTTTTTCCCTCACTCTCTCAGAGTTTAGGGAAACTTCCGGAATGCTTCACATGTTTGGAGTTGTTACAGACCTTTTTTACCTCCCAAGAAAAGTTGCCTTTTTTACCCCCCAAGTTGTGTTGATAAAATATGCTTAATCAATTCGCTCAGGAGCAGTGAGTAATTAGGCTACCCTCTAGCGTAACGAGAAAATCCTGATGCCAAGAATAGTAGCCATAGTATTTGCCACGTAAGGAAAAAAATTCTGGTTTGAGAAAGTTTCCCCTACTTTTTGGCCGAATCTTTATTGAATTTCCTGTCATTGGAAGATAGGAATTTGGAAGACCTCTTCCGTATTTTCCGTTTGAGTGACTCAAACGGCACCAGTGGGAGAGTCTCAATGTCCTCGTAGAAAATATATCCTTAAGTTGCTGAATATATGCGCACATTTAATTATCTATTCACCAAATTTGTAGCTATGGGCTACTTTTATTCTTCTCTCTATTTTTTTTCTCATTTTATTTAAAGGCTTATATGTTCAAGAGATTCTTTTGTATTGACGATATATATCACGATCTTTAAACGTAAACTTAGGAGATAAAGAAGTATTACGTATATAATGTCAAACATGAGTTTTTAATTTATGGTCTGCTGGAAACAACTTATTTCAATAGAATTACCCACAAAGATGAGAGTTATATAAATGTAATAACCGCATGGCATGGGTCAAGGAGATTCCCTGCTGTTGATTTCTTCCTTCATTTTGCAGTGATCACGCCGAACACAATTTTCTTTCATGAAAGTGCGTTCATGTGGTCACTATTATTAGGTGTGCCTAACCAGAGGGAAGTAACATCTTTCTTTGACTTTTTCATCCGAGGACTTGCCTATTATACGTTTAACAAAATCTAGTTTCTTTAATGCTGTGTCACATATGTTTTGTACGTGTAATCCCCTCGATATATTTGATGTTAAGGTAATTCCAAGATATTTTACTGTATCCGAAGATTTTATGTTTACTCCACCCACTGCATAGTATAGTAGCCCTCATACTACTGTATGAACATGAGTATGGGAACACTAAGTTAATGAAAGCATCAACCCAAGTCAACTAGGCTAGGATTGATGCTTTGGAAATTTTCGATCACTTGAATGAATAACCCAGTTTGGTCTGCAAGATAAAGCTTCAAATGCAACCGGTTACAAACTAAGGTGATTTTATATTAATTTCAGTACAACATTTATAATGAAGTAGGGATAAAGGTAAGTAACAAAAAGAGTTAACGGATTAACCGATGATGAGTATATAACACTAAGCATTAACAACCTCACTTTTAATTACTATCGTGGTTTTTGACCACGTACACACTTTCGAATTTCTCGTAAACAACAACAGTCACCCGCACTGTCTCACGTTCAATTGGCTCGCTCCTCCCTCCCCTAGGATCACATTTTAGCCAAGGTTGCTGCGAGCGACCGTTAAACCACTAGATCAAAAATATATACGTCGGGTCAAAACATACCCGACGATAGCAGTTAAGGGTTAAAAACAACTATCTTTAGGGTAGGAATCGCAGAGTGAGGAAGCGCTGCAACAATTATGGTATGCTTCAATTGGCTCTCAACATTTTCCTGTGTGGGTCCTTATCAGAGTTTTAATGTGGTTTAGTAAATGGCTAAAATAAACTATGTCATTTCAGAATTATTAATCGATTTACCTCTATACTGTGACTAAAACATTCGGTATTAGTCTTGCTTTGATGATAGAGAGGGGATTGGTAACATAGTCAAATATGAGGCATTATTTTACTCTCAGTCGTAAGAGGAGATTAATTCAATGTAAAGTCCTCGAAGAGATAGCCATTCGTTTTCCCTGTATGAGAAATATAAGAATGAACAGTGCATTGTTCCATGCTGCAAGTGCACACCTTTTATATTTTGGAAAAAAGCTAAGTAATTAAGTTCAAAAAACTATCTCTATGGCCTTGTACTTGGTAGTACTTTGGCCAGTATTTCGTGCACTCCATATTCTAACTCACTTTTTCACTTAAAAAGAATAAAAAAACTCTCAAGCTTACAACGAGTAATCCTCACTAAAACAAATAACTTATCCGTACTCAGCGTATTAGTCTTGATTCTCGCAAAAGAAAATATATTCCCTCACGTACTCAAGTAATGGATCATTTAAATATTAGATTATACTTTTTAAGATCGAATTTCCGTGTTAACCACGGTGTGTCTTTATCCTGTAGAGGACAGGGTCTGAGATCATCTCAGGAAGAAATCTTGTTACCTTAAAAAAACTTCCATCTGGAGCATTTCTAAAAAAGTGCTAGGCATTTTTATCTGTTTATTAAAAAAAAACGATGGAACAAAGTTCAACAATATTGAAATTACTTAAAAAATTACTTGTGTCTGCTCGTTAATTAAATATTCGGTAAAAACAGAATCACAATTTCCAGAGTTGTCAAGATTGAACAGCTTGTCGACTCAATTTTTGCAAATACGTAGATTAATTACATTTACGCTCACATTCAAATATCAATAAACATACATTTTCGTTATTTGTACCAGTATAGTTTTAGGATAAGTGCTTATTTACTTAATGTTATCTGACTAAGATCATGGTTTCTGGCCCGAGGTGAGAAATTGTTTCATCTTCATTTGAAATATTTGACCCGTCAATAAGAATTAATATTCCGCAAGTGGATTCACGAAATAAATCAATAGTCATTATTTTGAACCAAAAGAAAGAAAGGCATCAAAAACCAGGTTTTCCTAGCGTGGGAAGCAAATTGGGCACCTATATGACCTTCCAATGACTCTTCACACGAGGAATTTACTGATAATGGACCATGGAAATAGTGATTCGAGCTCCGAGAAAGTACAACAGACACCTTCATCATCGCTGGTCGTTTGTGAACGAGTGCCTTTATCTCAAACATCAGTTCTAATTACTAACATGAACACACTATCAAATGTATACTTGAACATTTATTTGTATGCTTTTATATTATATTACAGCCATAAGAAAGAGAGTTATATTTTCAATAACGGTATTTTTGCATCACTACCAAGTAATGTGTAATACACCATATCGTTATTACGGACGATATCGGAATCTGTTGATCTTTCCTAAATTAAACCGGTCATGCCATATCTTGTCGAATTTAAAATTTTGAAATTGATTACAGTGACTGAATCATTCCGACCTGACTCTTCTCTCCATCTCTAACTCTATCTCTCCAACTCTAATATCAATCAACTCATTGACGCAGTCGGGAGAGATTTCCATGGTCCAAGAAAACAGGAAATTTTGGGTTTATTTAAAAAAAATTGTCACTGAAGGAGAGTCATAGAGAAGTTTTATACGTTTTTCATTAAATTATGGTGTATAATTTTTGGTGTTTGGTGTGGTGTTTTAATTTTCTGTTTGAACTTCTTTTTCGAAAAATGTCTTTAATTCCTAACACAAGGACGCCCGGACATTACGACAACACTAAAATGTTTTTTTGATCCCCAATTTTTTCTAAAATTATTCGCCCTTGGCATTTATTAGTTCATATTTTTCATGTTTTTTCTGTAAACTTCGGTCTACTAAATCACAATCATCAATATTTGAACAATGTAAATTTTGAAATTTTGTTGACCTTAAGGATTTTTTGATCAACTTTCAGATTTTCTAGAATTTTCGAAATTTTTATTTTATTTTTAACTTCCAAATTTCATTGAGGAAGCTAAATAAATTACAAACATCGTCAACTCTTTTAGAATAAAATTACTTACTTTTCTGAGTTTTGTCGACATCATCATGTAATTTTAATATTTCCTTTATTTTAGTCGAAATTTTCTCAAAAAGCCAAAACCATTATGTTGAAGTTTCTGGATGAAACCCTTTTGACTGTATATAATATGCGAACAATATGTAACTTAATCATGCACTTACATTTTTATAAATTCAAAATTACTCATTACTCTACCTAGTCCACATATTTTTTTACATTTAAATTCAGTTCTTCCGTTACATTTCCTACGGTCCAACATTTCGCAGTATTTAGAAGCTTTATTATTCCCGTCACGGTTCCTTATGATTAATAACCTTTCGTGATTGATTGTATTTCTTTATATGAAGTTTTCTCCATTCTCTTACACTTTTCACTACACAAACACACGCACGACCTACTGATTTTCTACATTTTTTTTCCTCTTTGCACATATTCAGCATCTAAACCCGACCCCCTATCCCGAAACAAAATTTCAGGTACGTCACAAAGCCCAATGTAACTTCACGGTGACTATCGAAAATTAAAGCCTGCACGTCCCCAAAGAAAGGAAAATGACGAGCTACTCCTTATGTATGAGCCATACTTCAGCCGTTTTATTTGGCACGGAAAACATTAGAAAATTTCATGGTTACCACTACTCCTATGATCCTCTACCACCTCTCTAAAAGCTCTTGCCAAGAAAAACCTGTTGGGTTACCAATTTCCTTTTACTCTTGGCTTCTACTGATATCGCAATTCCAGGTTCGTTACTGTGGATGGGAAATGACGCCATCGTAGTTAATTATTAACCGTTTTACAAGCGGCACGTAATCATGTACGAATGTGCATTCGAAAGTGTCTCGTGAAAAGCGATAATTTCAACAACTCATGCTACAATGCTTGAACTTGAAAAATTGACCCTGCTCCGATTCTATAAATATTGCACGCCAAATTGAGAAAAAAATACGCTATAAAATTCAGCAACTTCGTGCCCTGAATAAAATGGGATTTTTAGCACTTGAATGTTGAAAAATGTTTCGCACATAGGTGATAAATAAACTATATAACAGACTAAATTTAAATTAAAATACGGATCAAATCAATGATTCATTTATCCCTATTTGCTATGAACGAAGGCGGCTATCAGTTTTCAACGGTGCACAGTACTGGCGGTAGTCCAATGGGTATTCGGAGGCGATATCTACAGTCCAACAAACATTGGCCAAATTAGGAGCCAGGTTTATTCAATGGGGTTTGCAGAAGGCGATATGATTTTGTGACAGAAATGACCCATATTATGTTGAAAATAAAATCGCATCGGGGGAAAACGAGAACGAAATACGTTTAGAGGGATCCGTGAATAAAGACATTTGCGCTCATGAATGTCCTCAATGTTTGCCTTCCAACTCTCCAGTACATGTCATCTTAGTATGATTCTTCTGCTGGGAGTAGTAATTCATTGACATTAAATCAAATTAGTCTGCCTTAAAAAAATCTGTAGTAGAGAAAAATCATCTATTTGGACTCACCAGCTTTCGACTCACCAATGGAAACCTTAAGGAATATTGACTAGGAAGGAAGAGTTTGATGTCATTTGAAAATAGTTTACTTAATTTACTGCACTTACGGTGTTGCAGACTCTTTGTTTTCTTTCCGCAATCCAGGCGTCGACATCCGCTGCCAGTCTCGAGCCTGGATGTCGAGCACTCCAAATAACAGCAAATAGGGCACGGCAAACTTCACGATCAATTCTGCTCGTACCCTCTTGGTGAAAAATTGTCTTCATTAAGTCTCCAAGGCGGCCGGATCGATATCACGCGTACTTTTAATCCAAATTTTTAATTCACCTATTCACTCCCTCACGTTGCAAAATGGAGAAGAATGGAGGTATTACACTCAATGGTCGATCTAAACAACTTTTCCTGGTCACTTATACATATTTTCAGAGATAAACATTTTATCTTTCCCTCCGCAAGTTGCTAATAATGACTAACTGGCCGGTGCACTCGATCATGAGCTGAAAGTTATGAGAGGTCCCTTTCATGAAGTAACACTGATATAAAAAGAGAGAGAGTATATTTACGCCAAAACCTTCCAACGGTTCAGTGCTAAAGTCGTAAACGACTGGTTGAAGGGTAGAGGGATGGAACTCCGGGAGAGAGGGAACGAGAGAGACAGAAACAGCAAAGAAACGCCTCTGAGGCTTTCGTGCGCGATCGTCGGTGAAATCAGGCCCCGAAACTCGACTGCCTATTTTACTCTCAGTAGTGAACCATCTGGAGGAGACAAGTGAAATGCTCTATCACCCGGAGCCTTCTGCTTATCTCCATTTTATCATCCGCCTGGTAATAAGCAAGAGCTTCAGACCAGTGGGGAGGAAGAGGGTCAGCGGGGGTTATTCCTGGAGAGAACCGTTCACCAAAACAGTTATTAATAAAGAATATTATACCTCAAAACTAACATGGGAAATAAAAAATTCTGACCACATAAAGCTTAGACCAATTTGGCGTATTATAACGCCATCAACACATGCGTTAAAGATAAAATTTGACGAAATGGGACTGATATACTCTTAAGGCCGTTTTACACGTACATTTTATTGTACAAACGATTGTACACATTCCTTCACGAAGGAAATTGTACCGTATCAAGCGGCACATTGATTGTCTCAATGACTTAACGAGAAATAGAACCTGCTCTTATTCCATTCAGTTTCTTGTACATTGTATGATACATTTGTTTGTACAATAAAATGTGCCGTGTAAAGCGGCCTTTAAAATGGTTATAATTATCGTGGCAGTTCATTCATAAACGGTAATTACGAAAACGCCAAACAGCAGCAGCGTGAACTGATTGTTATGGAATGCTAGCAAAAATTCCGTATATACATCAATGGTACAGATAGAGAAAAAATGTGGTATTTACCACATTTTATTCAAAAGAAATTTTGAGGTGCTCTTTGCATGTCCTTCCCAAAGTGGAAAAAATAATTATTTTTTATGATTTATGGTACTTAGATTATATGCTGAATTAGTCTTTGCAAAATTCAGTAAAAGTCAGTTAGTACGGAAGATATTTCGAAACGATGTGTCAGTTATTCTGGAAAATTATCTACTTTGAGCTCTACTTAAAAAAACTACTACTACTTTCAGCTCTACTTTATCTACTTTGAGCTCTACTTTAAAATGTTACGTAATATAAGTTGAAATATTAAAAATAATTCAAACGCATAAATGCAGCAAAGCAAACGAACGATTGACTCCATCAACCAGCGTAAACTAACAACCACAGAATTTGAGCAAATGAATGCAATTATGACGGACTGGAGACTCAAATTTAAATAATGAATTATTAATGACGCATCAATACCAACCTTTATTTGCGTCAAGCAATCCCGGCGTAAACTTTAAATGCTTGTCTCGAACCTGGATGTCGAGAACACCGAGTTTCCCGCTGGATTGTGTCCAATATTTCGAAAACAATTGCCGTTTCTTATTTTGCTACTTACGTTTGAATCCTCCCTTTTTGCATCAAAATTCCTTAAAAAGCGGCGCGACTATCATCGATTGAAGAGCGGTTAGTTTCAGTTGACCTATTGATTCATATTTGATCTCTGACTCCAACACTCTAATTACAGTAACAATTTTATTACATGAGTAAAGATATTTTCTATTTATCGATTAGCCAATATTAATCCTGCATTTATCCATCGCATGTTTGCAGAATATAAAGGTACGGAGGGAGACGGAGAGTCTTAGGATCAGCAATATTGGTTGTAACAGTCCGGGAAGTCATTATGAAAAGTATCACATTTCCAGAAATCATTCCAAAATATAGGCGTTAAGAGACAATCCTATTCTCGGTAAAATAGATCTTACAATTTGCGCCATGAAGGTCAAGGCATCAAGTATGATTTACTACGTCCGACAGGAACGATAAAATAAGAGATTATCTGTCAGTCATCGACGTTTAACTCACCAATAAAGAAGAGAAATAGAATCGTCAGGAAAATTTTAATGAGATGATGTGTGGTATTAATATCGATTAGTTGCGACCACACTTAATTCACTCCAAGAAAGGTCACATTTGTCTGTGCTACACACATATATATATATAAAATATATTTATGGAACCAAACTTGATACCTCACTTTGCTTTACTACTAACGATAGCATATTGGGATGAATGAGAAGTAAGAGATATACATCTAATTTTTTATGTTACGAAAAATTTATCGAAGTATCGTTAAAACTTTAATTTTGCTGTTATTGATTTGATAGTAACCGTAATTACGCCTAACACCTTCGAGCCCTATAAAGTCATTTCTCTCTGTATTAGTGAGTCAGGATGTCATATAGCGTTGAATATACTATAATTTCTTCCTTGTAACATATAAAGAGGTTTATTGAAAAATCAGCAAAAGTAAAAGTACCGAATCTCTCGATAAGAAAACGATATTGATTAAAGTAAGTTGCGGGAGAACCTGCGTGATGGTTGGCAAGGACACAGTAGTTAAGACGTATTTAAAAATGTGAAAAAAATGAATATGATACATATAGTTCGTAACAGGCCTTGATTGCGCATTTACTCCCTTTTTCCCAATTTTAGTGAGGTCAAAGTAAAGAGATAAAACCATAGAATGTGGTTTCATGGTATATTTGCATTTGCATGTTTTCTCTTCTTATCATATCTCTTTAAAAATATTTGTTTTTATGGACTCAACTAGTAAGGATATTTTACTTCGCCATTGCTCGCATAGTGGTGAAAAATAAATGGATAATATGGCAAAATCAACAGAAAATATGTCAACCAATATTTTTAAAATGTTATGTTAGTATCAAACCTTGATGTATTTATTGCCCTTTAAATAGGACGTTGACCACAAATAAAGTAAGAAAAAGATATTTTTCCTTATTTAGCAACATTTTTCTTCACAACATTCCGTATCGGGGAATGAAAGTTTGAGCTTTTCTTTCAATCGCAAAAGCAGCAAAAAGTACGAGCCCACGATTTATATTTTGAATAAAAATGAAGTCAAATTACAATGATGCACTGAAATAAACGGAGAACATATTGGCATCAGCATTAATCAACTACGAACACTATGTCTGTTGAGTAATAACAATTTGAGCAATGTTTAAGTACATAAATATATATTATGTGACCCATGCGCGCTTGATGGATAATTTCTTGAAAATACGAATAGTGATTTCTTAATCGTAAATTTATTTTAATGTGCCCTGTCTTTCATTCATTTCCCGCTAAATTTCAACGGGTGCCTTTGCTAGTCATTTATCGTATGTAAAAAATTAGCCAGCAGCCTGCGTTTGTTTGTCTCCGCAAAACTTGAGAATGGCTGGACCGATTCAGCTAATTCTTTTTTTACTATGTTTTCAATGGTCAGAAAAAGTTTTTTTTGGAAATAAAAAGTGATTAGTGTTCTCCGGTGTGACTCCAGATGTGTCAATTGGTTTCCATAAGAATCACATATAAAGTTCATTTTTGATGCCTGCAGACCATTTTTCTTTTGCATAATTAAATCAGAAGTAATGGTCGCACAGAGTCGCAATGAAACCATTGAAAAGAAAAATGAATGAAAATTCTTTTTCTTGCAATGAATTTTTGTTTTCAAACTGATTAATATAAATTTTGAAAAAATATTCATAAAATTGCAGAAAATTGATCGACTTTGGCTCTATGTCTCCTTGAGGACTGATAGCATTGTTGAAGCCGTCCCTCATATGGATATATGATGAAAAAGGCTCATGATGTGTCATTAGAAAAGTAGTTTTAATACCATTGGTGGGATTTGATTGGATATTTGTGGAGGTGACTGACGACTAAGTTCGTTTGCGCCTTATGGGAGCAGGCAAGGGAGGAACCCGGCTTCACCATTAGCCTGCTCTTTGCGAGAGGCGCCACAGTTTAATGTCTTATCCGACAGATTTTGAAATGCACTTCACAAGGCACTGAAGTAGGTATCCGGTGTCCTCAGAAAAATATCCTACTCTGCAGGAATTTGAGCCCTCAAATATGGGACAGAACTATCACCCGATATAAAAACAAAAGAGTGCCCTGGGTTCTCTTCGTCATGATGACCGATTTTTACTGGCTCGAGAAGAAAGTTCAGTGAAATGGCTTCTTGATATGTATAATTTAGTGACTAAGCGGGTAAATTCCAATTCGTCAAATACCCAAAAAATAAGATATGGTGAGTAGACATTTATTTAATGAGTAAAACTACAAATATGCCGTTAGATATTTGATGTGACACATAATACATTGAACCGATTTGCCGTTTTCATTTGAATTATTTTGGATAACATTCATTGCCGTTTGGATTCCATTTATTTACCTTTTAGAAGTCAATTCATTAGGATTTTCTTTTTATTTTCATTTTAAACAAATTCGTTCGAAAGTAAAGTTAGAAGGATCCTGTTGGGTTTGTTACAACTAATTAAAAGAAGCTGCTCAGTCGATGCCTTTAAATGAATGGCTGATTAAATAAAAGCGCAGATTAACATTTTTAACTGTGCTAGCGTTCGACCTCGAGTAATTGCCTTGATAATATGTCAGCCATTGGCTCGATTTGAAGCTGAAAATAGCCACATTAACGCAAAGCAGGGTATTAAATAGAATGATGTGTTTTCTCGGTGAATCTATGTCCGCGATATTACTTTTATTTATTTTCCCATTCATTTCATATCAGTCTGAGCCGCAGTGGAGCTTGTTCGGGTTTACCTAGTTAAAAATAAATAATGAAGTATGACCCATCTTAAATGAAGGTTAATTTTGTAAATTATGTAAAAATAGATGTATTCAATGTAATTTTTACATCAATCCCTCTGATAAGAAAGTTAAGTCAATAAATATACAATAGCTGGGACGAACCCACTACAGGTGATGGATCATCATTACTGATCAAGGGGCCAAAATGATATCTCTGTCACTTTTGTTATTAAAAACGGCACATGAAAGGTTATATGAAAAAAAAGGTTAAAATCCAGGTAGTGTTTATAAAACAATATTTAGTTATGACATTAACTACTAATTTTGAATGATAATTTCATTTGTTAGCCAAGAAGGTGATCGGTAACTTTTCCATCTGTTGAACTCAAAATTTTGTCAGGTAATACTTGTAAAATAGAGCAACGTTGATGTATGGAAAAGCACGAAAATGCGTTTGTAAATGCATAGAGTAGCATTAATAACTTGCAATACACCAATGAGAGATATCACTGATATTTTTGTCTCTCAACGCTGAAACAAAGCATCGTACAAAATTTCCGGTGAAAATTTCCATTGATAGATGGCATTATCTTAAGTTGTTTTATATAAAAAAATTTTTCTCCTTTCCACTACATTACAAGGCATAATAGAAATTTAAAAAAGTTTAACCTTTCGTTATGTTTCTAACGACCACTTACTTTTAAAATTTTCTGTTCTTGGGATTTATTTAACCTCAAGTAATTATTGAAATTCTATGTTGCTGAACTGAAATGAATAGAGTAGGATATTATTGTTTAAGCTTATAGCACATGCATGAACCGATTGGGTCATTCTATGAAATATAATTAAAAGTAAAGAAAACTTTGAGATTCCACATAAATATTTATGTAATTATTTCATTACATATTTATGTGGAATCACAAAGTTTTCTTTACTTTTAATTATGTTAAGTCGATTCCATGAAGTCACGCCCGAGACAACGAATTATTATGTGATATAGTCTAAAAAAATAATGCCATGAGGTATCCTCCGATGTTAAAATACTAATAATTTTCCACCTTATTCATCCTTTAAATCCTTATTCGTAATGCTGATAACGAATGTAAAAACAATTGAGAAGTATTTGTGTGAAAAAACACATTTTTCTCAATTATTTTAGAGGCTAGAAAAACTTTCATTTTAACATGAATATGCCAAATAATGTCTTGAGGAAGCAACAACATAATAAGGATGTCAACTTGAGGATGTCAACATCATAAGATATTTATGATGTGATGTGAATAGAAAGGACTGAATAAACCGCTGGAAGAGGAGTACAAATTTATAAACTATTAAATAGAAGCATGAGATACGATGGCACAGTAGACACTGGTATCAGAAGCATTCGCAAACAATGAAGGGAGTTTCAATTAAAAAAATGTGATAAAAGTTATTTTAACTTTTATCACAGTTTTAGATTTAACTACATATCGCCAAGGTAACTTGGACTGATTTAAACTTTTGTCCTTGCGTATAAGAGTTTATATTTAAAAAAGATCAAATCCCAGAGTAAAATATACGTATGTCAATTCTGAGTTAGGTACTTGCTAATCTAGAGAAGGAGAGAGGAGAAATGAATTCTTGTAAGATTTTTATTTGGGCAGTATGGCATTTAAAGAAAAAAACATTTCAGTCTGGTGTGTCTTACATTACGGTTAAGGCGGTAAGAAAGCTCTTCATAAAGCAATTTGATATTAGAAATGAAACTCTTCCCTAAAGTCGAAAAAAATCGAGATAATTCAAATTGATATTAAATTGGATTATATTTAACTACAATTCTTATATGGGATAAAGTTACATCAATTCGTACAAAATTAAGGCCTATTGATTTAATTCTTCATGATCAACTAAACTCCCAAAAATATTCTATATTATACTCATCTTAAACTCTAACGCCATATTAAGCAATGGCATCAAAGGGCAACAATTGGAAACCACTTGTAGGACCCTATAGTAATCGTTTCTAAGGAAACAATAACCATTAGCCGTGCGCTGACTGAAGTTTCGAATGCAAACATAAGCCTCCACGTGCTTTATACGTGCCTAATTAAAAGAAGAACACCGGTTACGAGTTAATAATAGTTAAAAGTGAGTCCTTTCATCACGCTAACTGTGAATAACAAACGAGAGAACGATTCCTGAGGACAAAGTGAAAAACGATCAAAAGAAGGCAAAGTGAAGGTTCCAGTTTCACTGCGTTCGCTTTTCAAGAAGATGGGTGCCTTACGTGAGTAATATATTGCATATTTTCATTACCATTAGCTTCATTTAAAAAATCCATGCATCAGATTGTGTACTTGCAACAAAATCAGCGATGTAGGTGTGCATAATAATGCCGATTCTCATAATTTCAACTGGCTGCGATTAATTCACAATAATTTCAATTGGAAGAACTTTAAAATACACCATATTCACGATAATTTTTTGCCAATATAATGCGCGGACAGATTTAAAGATCTTTAGATAATATCATAAGTAATGAAGATGGACTGTATTAACGGGAATAAAGGCGTTGATCTGGAGAAAATAGGAGAAACTATTTAGCGTCTCATATTTAACCTCACTGAGGTATAAAACTTTTTGATTAAAGAATTGCTTCATTTTTTCTTAATCTCAAAGAAATTAAGAAAGACGTAGTTTAAGGTACTCCATCACTGCAATCTATCGATTGTCCAACCAATTAAGTTAGTTCAGGAGAGATGACGATCTGAATCGCCACTCAATCATTTTCCTTAGGGAAGAGGTGAATAGTTTTTTAACCATTCCAAGACGGAAATGCTCGATTCGAGATTCGACACGTGTGTTATCGTGGATTCACTATCCGGTTGACAGCCTGAAAGAACTTTGAGACTTTGCTATTCTAGGATAGAACAGAATCATACTTCGGAACATTGAGAATTAGGGTCTTGAGTATCGTTTTAATCCGATGACTATTCCTCCGAACTTTCCAATGAATTCGTTACAATGAGCAGCCAAATTTAAAAAGTGATCTTCAACTCCTTTGGCCTCCAGATTAAAATTATTCACCATTTCAAGGTGAAATTTAAATCAATTTTTAAGGTGACTGCGGTGCTAAGGAGTAGTCGACTGCTTTCTTATGAAAAATATCGCTTATTACGTAGCTAATGTCTAAATCGATCTTGCATTTCAGTCACCTGTTGCCGAGCACAAAAGGGGATGAAGGAAAGCCGAAATAAAAAATGGGCATATAATAAGAATAAAAAAATTGAAGTCAAGCACCACGATGGAGACATGCACCCCTCAGATGTGCCACCAGTGGAGCTCGAGCCAGTACCTGAAAGCTCCCCTCCTTCCAATGATATGTCCGTCCCCTCGTCCGTATCCTCACCGTTTACACCTGATTGTCTACCTGCATGCTCCCCTCCTTCCCCACCCCATAGTCCTTCATCCACTCTTCCGCCGTACCGCCCACTCACTCCCACACTCCCCGTTCCCTTAACCAATACTCCTCCATCTTCATCTTATCTCCCTCCCCTTCACTTCAAGATTTCTCAAGATTCCCCGTTCAAAATTACCGGTGAATACGAGCAAACTATTTTTAAAAAAGGGGAAAAAGGCCTTTTCCAGTTATGGATATGCTTCCTCCCAAAAAACTTAAGGTAAGTTTCTAAAGACTATTCGACGATTTTGAAACTTAATCGTCATTTACTATGTAAATTCCAAGACGTATTTTAAAATGCCGCCTAATCTTTTACCCCTATCCGACATTGTAACTCACACATTTAATTTTGTACCATTATGCATAGCAATATTATACACGTTGGGTTCGACAGAAAAGTTTTTTCTAAAGTAAAAGAAATATAATCAATGACTTAGTGCTGTGCGAATGTTTCGAAACCGATTCTAATGGACTATAATTAGGCTTCATTAGATTTGATTCGCCATCGATTAGAGATGCTTCGAAACCAAATGATTCGAAATATTCACATTTTATAGATTCATCTTCGAATATTTGCATGCATTCAAACATGGCGCTCATTCCAAAAATGGTGTGCCGTCCATTTAGACGATGTTTTCCTCACGCGGAACGAAAATTTGTGCCACTGCAGATATAAAAGCTGATGTATGGCATTTAAATAGGGTGGAAATATTTTCTACTTTACCTGTGCTCAAGCTTTTGCATTTTATCTAGATTTAAATTCGATTCACAAACGAAATTTTGGGGTGGTTCGATCTGCTACCATAATTAGAAAAAAGTTCGATTCGAAATGAAAATCCCCGATTCGCACAGCACTACCATAACTTCATATTTTTCATTTGATTTTTACTAGAGATTTAGATTGGATAAAGATAAAACCTATAGAGATCTAGGTTATATAAAATTAAAGTAAATTAAACATTACGCTTATTCGAATAAGATAATTCATATTTTAAAGGACACTAGGATTCTAAATTTATCTATAGATAACTGTTTTAATGAAATATGTTTTTGTGAGTTAAATTCTGAAATGTCATGAGATTTTGCAAATCAAAGATAACAAACTTGTTACTAATGCTTCAAAATATTTGCAACTGGTTTGTTGTTTTATTATTCGATGCAAAAAGTTTAAAATATAAGGCGTAAAAATCATAAACATTTATGGTATAAAAGCTAATGTCCTTGAAATCAACACAATCGTGTACGACTCTGGTTCATTCAAAATTTTGAAATGGTAACTCTCATGTGAGGAGTATTAAAGCGTAAGTCATTAAAGAGCAATGCCCAAAGATATTTTTTCCATCACGGCGATAAAAATATTTTCAATCCATACTGTGTTGGCTAAAATTTTAAGCAATGATACTGTATAATTGTGGGTACGAGATGTAATATTTACCACGAGAAACCTGCATTTCAATTCTTATATATTTTAGCATTTCTCTCCTTGAATATACTTCTAAAACACTAAAATATTCTAAAATACTACTACTTTACTACTAGAATGGCTCGATGTTTTAGGTCATGTCTCAAAAAAATGAAAAAGCAGAAGATATTTTGATATCTTTGGAAAGGTGAGCCCCTTTCTTTAAAATGAGATCAAATACATAGAATTATATGACAAATGAAACGTCGCCCCAACTACCTTTACTGTCATCGGAATTTAAAGGTCGAGTAAGATCATCTTGTCTACATGCAAAGCCTCCATCCTGCCACTCCTCCTCCACCGTGAGCTCCCCTCTCACCCCTCCCCCCACACTTATGAGGCTGCGACCGTTCCCTCCTTCCCCTTTTCCTCGAAAATTGTCCATTATACTACACGGAGAAAAAGTCTCTACCTTCAAGTCCTCTCCTTCTTCAGCTCTACGGGCTCAAGAATTCACTCTTACCCGATGTCATTTCTCTCGTCCCCCTCCCTTCCCTCCACCTATTCACATCAACCTTCCCCATCTTTCAATAAACTCTAATCGCGCACGGCATTTGCCTCCCCTTCTCCGCTGACAAAGCATAGATACTCAACAATATTTGATTATTCGCATGAGATTCTCGGTTTTGTAACACTCATACTATACTAGGATCTAAACATACATAAAGGTGTTAGATTTAGCTCTTATCCCGAAAATTTTCGGAACAATTTGGAGACTAACTTGTATTGACCTCATATTAATTTTTCTTGACAGTAAAAACTCCAGAATTATCCAAGAAAATCCCTTCAAAATTACGCCATCTGAGTACAGCGAAATTTGCCGTTTAATTGACGAATGGTTTAATCCGATTTTTCTTGAAGAAACGGAAGAAGTGGCCGATGAGTGATATGATATATATTCCTATTTCTCCAACTGCAACTACAAGAGTCTATTGATTTGGATAAAAGGGTGTATGAGATGTATTTATGTTGTATTAACTGTCGAAAAATTTAAATAATTTTACATTTCTGTCAGACCTCAAATTTATCTTTTTAATTGGTCAACTTATGATGTTATCGTTTCATTAGTCATATGCTTGTGATCGTTATTTTGTAACTAAATGAATATATCGTAATTATAAATGATTTTTCGGTGGAATGTCTCAAAAAAGTTGTTGTATTGACAAAAAAGACATTTCGTCAAAACCTTTATTGACCTTTGGAAATTGGAAGAATGCTTGTCCTGACTATATGAAAGATAAATTTGATTGAATTTTCTTAAAATTTTAATCCAGTTCTTTGATTCAAGTTCATATTCAAGAACGTTTAGTCGAAGAGACCAACAATGATCACTGTAAAATGTCATTGTGTATTGAAAATGACGCAATAAAAGTCACCCGATCTTCACCCTGGGACAAACGGACACCTCTCAGGGACATATTAGGACCTACCAAATAAATGAAAATTTTCAGCGTAGTATAAATAAGTCTGAATAGCTGAGAAAATACTAATCACCTGATGATTAGTGCCTGTAACCATATTCGGATAAGTTCATAGTTCATCGGCAATACATATGAACATATTGATTTTACCCTCTGTGTGATAATTGGTTATTCCTTTAGAACGTTGGGAATGTGAGGCATCAAATATGTCGGTGAAGTCATTTTATTTTTTACATCATGATTCATTATTGAATGTAGAGTATATAAACAATATATATGAAAAGCATATTCCTCTCTTTGTATTAGTTGTCAATATTAAAATGTGTAAATATAAGGAGATCTCAAGCAATTTCCACCGCTCTAAATATATTTTGAAAAAATGGTGGGTTAATGTAGTAAAATCAATCATCAATTGCCATAAAATCTTATGTGTAGCTGATAGGCTTGATACAGTTAAAGAAATGGAGGCTGATTTGATTTTTAAAATGCACAATGGATAAATAGTTTTAGTGTCATCGGTATAGCGTTATGATATGCTGCGCGAAAACGCTCGCTTGCCAATGGTGAAAGATAAAATCGCCGAAAATTTTGATCTATTAAAATATCCAACCAGAGACTACTTTGAGGCTAAAAGGGCTAGAAAGGGGTTCAAATATTAGAAGGTCATATGGAAACATGCACCCAGTTAGTCTACTGCTTTATCCTCTCTAGACCTGTGCGCCGCCGATACCGCCGCCGGTCCTAGATGTCGGCGGCGCGGCGCCGTCATACTTGGCCATTAACAAAACACTTTTCCAGTGAATGGATTATGCCTTTGTACACATTTATCCATGTTGCCTTCTCAAGTTGATAGGAAAACAACCATTATCCCCACGCTGATTGCAAATTCGAAAGCAAATATAAGCCTCCTCGTCTTTAATACGTTTATAACAAAAGAAGAACACCGGATAAAGAGTTATAATAGTCTTAAGTGAGACCTGTCATAACGCTCACTTCGAATAAGAAACGAGAGGTTAATTTTCGAGGATAAAACGAAAAACGATTGAGAGAAGACGAAGTGCAGGTTCCTATTTCACGGTCTTCGCATTTCAAGAAAATGGGTACTTTCCGTAAGTAATATATTGTATATTTTCATTACCATTAGCTTCATTTAAAAATCCATACCTCAGATGGTGTACTTGCAACAGAATCAGCGATCAAGGTGTGCATATAAACTCCGATTCTCATAATTTTGACTGGTTGCAATTAATTTAGAAGGATTTCCATTGAAAGAACTTTGAAATACTCTATATTTACGACAATTTCTTGCCAATATAAAATGCGCGGACAGATTTTAATGCTTTTTAGATAACACTCATACATACATACCCGTCACGCCGTTCCCTTTCGGGGTTGGCACAGTCAAAATGTTTCACTCGTTCATACATAATTGTACACCTAACCCTGCTTCAATAATTCCCTCCATTCTGACCTATCCTTGCAAACCTCTTTTGCCTCATTTACCCCCATACACTGTTTCATAAACGCCCTCCTGTTTTTAAGACTCCTAATATTCCTCCTCAGAATTTCCTCAACCACATTCAACCACAACTTTTTCGGCCTACCTCTTTTCTCACACCATTCATTCTACTCTCATGTATCTGTTACGTTATTCGACTCTCATTCATTCTCTCAACACGGACAAACCAACGAAGCGCACTCCTTTCATGCACGTCCATTACTGGAGCTTTTAACCCACATTCATTCATGACCCACTCATTCCTGACCCTATCCATCCTACTTTTGCCGCAAATACTCCTCAGATAACTCATACCCACGGCGCCTACTCTACTCTTATGTCTATCCTGACATACCCATGTTTCACTACCATATAGCAAAGTGGGAAGAAGTACACTTTTGTACACGGCAATTTTCGCTTCCTTAGACAAGCACTCATTCCTTGATATGTTCCACATGCTACCTACCACATTCCTTCCAGCATTCGCTCGTCTCTTATCTCCTCATCTATTCTTCCATATTTTGCATACATCTTACCTTAGTACACGAAATCATCCACCTGTTCAATTACTTCACCATTCGCCCTCATCATACAGTTATTCTCTCCATTCTCTTTATCAAAAACTACTACTTAAGTCTTGCACGCATTTACCTTCAATTCCATTCTCTTCGTTGATTCACAAAACTTATCTAGGAGCTTCTGTAATCCCTGTTGACTATCTGAGATCACAACAACATCATCCGCATATAGAATAACTCGCACGTTTACATTTCCAATCAAAACACCGTCGTTTTTACTACATTCGTCTCTGACACATTCATCCATAACTTGTACATTAAACAGCCATGGAGACATTACGCTTCCTTGCTTTACCCCCCGAATTACTACAAACCAATCACTCAGAACCCCGTTAACTCTTACACTTGCCTTACTATTGTCATACATCGCCATTATAACATTCAATAATTGCCCATTCACTCCATAGTATCTCAAAACCTTCCACAACTTCTTTCTATTTACTCTGCCATATGCTTTCTCTAATAGACAAACGCACAGTACACTTTCTTTCGGACACTCATACATTTTTATATCACTTGCTGAAGTGCAAAAAGCTGGTCACTACATCTTCTCCCAGGCATAAACGCACACTGCACACCCCAAATTCTGTCGAAAGTAATATTCCTCACTCTTTCGATTAATATTTTACTGAACACTTTTCCCGGGATACTCAATAAACTAATGGCCCGATAATTATTACATTCGGTCTTTCCTCCCTTCCCTATGTACAAAAGAACGATGATAGCATTCTTCCAATCCGCTGGAACAACAGAAACCTGTAAGCATAAATTCTATAGTTCACGCAGCCTACAAATTAGTAATTTACACCCACACTTCAACATTTCACTGGATATCCCATCTATGCCAGCAGGCTTCCCATTTTTCAATATTCTCACTGCCATTTTGACCTCCTTCTCACTGATATCCTTTTCCATTATCACATTCTCACATAGCACTTCACAAGGCTCATCCTCAACGCCTGCAATATTATTGTACAATTCTTCGAAATACTCCCTCCAGCAGTCCCTGATATTGCTCTCTTCCCACATGAACTCTCCACTTTTGTTCTTTACCGCATTCATTCCCCTTCTTCACCAAACTTAGCCATGTTTACCCACCTCCAAAACAGCTTTTTATTACCTTCAAAATCGCTCTGCATGTTGCTAGCTTCATCCGCACGAATTCTTTCTTTGTTCTCTTTCACGACGATTTTGCATTCATTCTTTTTCTTTCTGTAAATATCACGTGCCTTAGTACCCACTTCCTCAGATTTGGCAGCAATCATATCCTTGTACGCCTCTTTCTTTTCTCTATCTGCAATTTTCACTTCTTCATTCCATCTTTAGATGATATCATAAGTAATGAGATGGAATATATTAACGGGAATAAAGGCGTTGATCCGGGAAAAATAGAATAAACTATTTAGTATGTTATTGTTTAGCCTCACGGAGATATAAATTTTTTTGATGAAAGAATTGCTTTATCATATCTTAATCTCAATAAATTTAACAGAGACGTACTTTAAGGAACTGGATCACTGCGACCTATCTAGTGTCCAACCAATTAAGTTAGTTCAGGAGAGACAACGATCCGAATCGCGACTCGATCATTTTATTTATGGAAGAGGTGAATAGTTTTTTAACCATGTCAAGATGGAAATGCTCGATTCGAGATTCGATACGTGTGCTATCATGGATCCTCTATTCGGTTGAAAGCCTGAAAAAGCTTTGCTATGCTAGGGAAGAACATAATCATACCTCGGAACTTCTAGAATTAGGCTCTCAAGTATCTTTTTAATCCCATGAGTATTCCTCAGAAATTTCCAATTGAATTCGCTAGAATGTGCAGCCAAATTTTAAAAAGGCATCGTGATCTTCAACTCCTTTGGCCTCCTGATTAAAATTATTCACCATTTCAAGGTGAAACTTAAATCAATGTTGAAAGTGACTACGGAGCTAACAAGTAGTCGACTGCTTGTTTATGAAAAATATCACCGATTACGTAGCTAACGACTAAATCGATCTTGCATTTCAGTCACTTGCTGCCGCGGACAAAAGAACCAGGGGACGAAGGAAAGCAAAGGTAAAAAAGCGGCATTTAATAAAAAAAGAAAAATTTCAGTCAAGCAACATTATGGAGATATGCACCCCTCAGTCGCCTCATCGTTTGAACCTGAGTCACTTCCTGAGTGCTCCCCTCCTTCCCCACCCCATAGTCCTTTCATCCACTCTTCCGCCGTCCCGCCAACTCACTCCCACACTCCCCGTTCCTAGCCCATTACTCCTCCATCTTCTCCTTATCCATATATCCCTCCCCTCAATCTTTCGCACGGTTTCCCTTTCAAATTTTCAGAAGAGTCCTTGCAGACTATATTTAGCAAAGGAGGGAGAGGACTTTTCACCATATGGATATGCCTCATGCCCCAAAATTTAAGGTAAGTTTCTAAAGAGTATTCGAGGATTCTGAAAACTAATCATCATGTACCATTTTAATTCCAAGACGTATTTTAAATTGCATCCAAATATTTAACCTTTATTCGACATTGTTACTCAAACATTTAATTTTGTTTCATTATGCATAGCAGAATTATGCATGCATAGCAATATATTATGCATAACAATATTAAGCCTAATTCGATTCGATTCGCCTTCGAATTGGGATGCTTCGAAACCGAAAAATTATAAGTATTCAAATTTGATAGATTCGTCTTCGAATCATTGCATGCATTCAAACATGGCGCTCATTCCAAAAATGGTGCGTCGTCCGGTCAGATGATGTTTTTCTCACGCGGAACGAAAATTTAAACAACCATATGTTATTCTTTGCTATTCTTTGCGCCACTGTAGATATATAAGCTAATGCAAGGCCCTGAAATATTGTGGAAATCTTTATTACTTTAACTGCACACAAGCTTTTGCATCTTATTTAGATTGAAATTTGATTCACAAGCGAATTTTTTAGGGTGATTCGATTCGCTACCAAAATTTCAAAAAAAGTTCGATTCGGTTCGATTTGAAATGAAAATCGCTGATTTGCACAGCACTACCACTACCAACTTCATATTTTCCATATGGTTTTTACTAGAAATTTAGGTTGGATAAAGATAAAATCTTCAGAGATCTAGGTTATATAAAATTAAAGTGGATTAAACGTAACGCCTATTCAAATTAGATAATACATACTGTAAAAGACACTAGGATTCTAAATACTTCCATAGACAGCAGTTGTAACGAAATATATTTTTATGAGCTACATTCTGAAATGTCATAAGCATTTGTAAATCAAAGACAACAAACCTGTTGCAAATGCTTCAAAATATTTGCAACACTTTTGTTGTTTTATTAGTAGATACAAAAAGTTTAAAATATAAGGCGTAAAATCATAATTATTCATGGCATAAAAGCTTATGTCCTTGAGATCAATTCATTCGTGTACGACTCTGGTCCATTCAAAATTTTGAAATGGTAACTCTCATACGAGGAGAACTAAAGCGTTAGTCATTAAAACAAATTACCAAAAGATATTTTATCCACACGGCGATTAAAATATGTTCATATCCATTATGTTTTGGCTAAAATTTTAAGCAATTATACTGTATAATTATGGATACGAGATGTAACATTTCCCACGGGAAACCTGCATTTCAATTCTTATATATTTTACCATTTCTCTCTAAAAATATACTTCTAAACTACTAAAATCTTATAAACTACTTCTACTTTACTACTAAAATGGCTCGCATTTTTTGGTAATGTATAAAAAAAAGTGAAAAAGCAGCATATATTTTGAAATCTTCGGAAAGGTGAGACCCTTTCCTCCTTTCGCCCCAACTACCTTTACTGTCATCGGAATATATAGGTGGAGTAAGATCTTCTTGGCTAAATGCAAAGCCTCCGTCCTGCCACTCCTCCACCGCCGTGAGGTCTCCTCTAACCCCTCCCCTCTCATGAGGCTGCAACCGCTCCCTCCTACCTCTTTTCCTCGAATATTACCCATTATACTACACATAGAAAAAAGTCTCTACCTTCAATTCCTCTACTTCTTCCGCCCTACGGGCTCAAGAATTCACTCTTCCCTAATGCCGTTACTCTCTTCCCCCTCCCTGACGAAGCCTTGTTACTAACCAGTATTTGATTATTTGCATGAGATAATCGGTTTAGTAAAATCATAGTATACTAGGAGATAAACATACATAAAGCTGTTAGATTTAGCTCTTACCCCGGAAATTTTCGGAACAATTTGGAGACTAACTTGTATTGACCTCATATTAATTTTTCTTTGCAGAGGAAAACTCCAGAATCATCTATGAAAATCACCTCAAAATTACGTCTCCTGACCACAGCGATATTATTCCTAGAACTAAACACCAGTGAAGCAAAGGAACATTTGAGTATAATTTAATATTAATTGACGAATGTTTTCATCCTGTTTTCCTATAAAGCCATATGAAATGGATGAAGTTGCTGATAAAATGAAAAGTAATTTATTCCTATTCCGCCAACAGAAACAACAAGCGTCTATTGATTTGGATGAAAGGGTCTATGGTATATTTTTTCATTGATTTATTTAACTGTCGAAAGATTTTAATTAATTTCCATTTCTGTCAGACCTAAAATTTGTCTTTTTAATTGGTCAACTAATAACTATTACTAATGATGTTATCTTTTCATCAGTCATATGCTTGTGACTGTTATTTCGTCACTAAATGAACATGTCGTAATTATGAATGATTTGTCTTTGGAATTGTCGCAAAATAGTGATTGTATTGACAAAAATAATTTTGTTATAAAATGTATTGACCTTCGAAAACTGGAAGAATGCTTTTCGTGAGTGTATGAAACATATTAAAATTGATTGAATTATCTTAATATTTCGTTATAAGTTCATAATCAAGAACGTTTCGCCGAAGAGACCAAGAAAGAGCTCTGCCAAATTTTATCATGAATTGAAAATGACGGAATAAAAGTCAACCGATCTTCACCCTGTGAGATGTATACACCTCTCAGGGACAAATTAAGACTGTCCAATAAATGAAATTTTTCAGCGTAATAAAAATTAGTCTGGATAGTTGAAAAAATACTAATCATCCGAGTATTTTTTCAGCGGATATTCGGATAAGTTCATCGTGCATCGGCAATGCATGTGAACATGTTGACTATACCCAGTGTGTGATTATTGGTAATTTCTTCAAACCGTTGGGAATGCGAGGCATCAAATATGTCGTTAAAGTTATTTTATTTTTTACTTCATGATTCATTTATTGAATGGAGGGTATTTAAACAATAAATATAAAAATGCTTATTTATGTCTTGGTCTTAGTTGTCAATATCAAAATACGTGAATATAAGGAGATGTCAAGCAATTTACACTGCTCTACAAATATTTTGAAAAAATGGTGGGTTAATGCAGTAGGATCAATCATCAATTGCCATCAAATCTTATGTGTAGCTGATAGGCTTGATATTATTATGGAAATTGAGGTTGACTTGATTTTTTTAATGCATCATGGATAAATATGTTTTTGTGCCATCGGACTGGCGTTATCATATGCTGCGCGAATACGCTTGCTTGCCATCTGGTGAATGATCAATTCGCCGAAAATTTTGCAGTATTAAAATTTTAAACCATAGACCGCTAAAAGAGTTAGAGAAGGGTTCAAACATTAGAAGAACATAGAGAAACATGCACCCAGCTTAGTCAACTGCTTTATCCTCTCCCTTTCTTTGAGAACCAAACCAATCCCTCTCGCTCTCTCTCCTTGCTCACCACTTTAGGTAAAAGAGAGCAGACGGTGTACTGGCGCGAAGACCTTTGGACCTACACCGGGACAAACTTTTCTTCTTACGGAGTGTCCTTCTTGGTTCCCTCATTATTTGCCCAGGAACCTAGGTGGGAAGGAACCATGCAAGTGTTAGTGTGCCCACTGCACTGATATAGCCACAATATCAACTTAAAACTTTTCTATCGGTTCAATTCCTCCACGGTTTCTCAATTCCTCTTGCGCCCTCAAACCTACACACATACGTAGGAATCGACAGCCTTTTCCTTCTCTCGCACATTCACTCCCACTCAAACAACACCTCTGAATCTTTGTCGCGAATCCATCCACCACTTCCGAGCTAGACGAGACCTTATCGCACCCCTTTAGCGAGTCCCCACATTCGTCTCCCTCTGCACCTGCTACTCTTCCTCTCTGCTGACCGCCAAGTCTGGCTCACCATCTTGCCCCCGCTCCTACTCAAAAAGGAGAAAAAACTCCCCTCACCTTTCGCGCTACCCCATTTCCCCTTGGGAATCCCGGGAACCCAAGTTTTGGACCCGAAGAGAGACCGGGAGAGAATGAAGGAGTTCGGGTTGGAAGGCGAGTAGAAGGAGCAGAGGGACTTAATGTCGCGAAACTAGTCCCTGTAAATCCCTTCTGCAGCGTAAATTTAGACATGAGCGGTGGTGTGCACAGCATTTACCATAGTTTTTCCGTCTCTCACATATTTATACTTTTTTCTTGCTATCTGTAAATATCCCTCCGCTAGATTCCGTAACCTTATTCACATTTCTGCGTGCCCTCTTAATGAGCCACTTTCTCACCAAGGAGCCTTCCCTGCTCCGTTTCTTGGCTGATTATGACCATAGGAATAGTTGCCTTCGGGGAATAGGCGATAAGTAGCAACGTTTAGGATCGGAAGCCAGAGTGAGGAGTGGAAAGGTGAGTTGAAGGCGACAAAGGTAAGACTAAGTTGACTAGCAAATGGAGATAAATAGTTCTTTTTTCAAATCAGCATATCTTCTATCCGAAATCTTGATGGTAGTTTGTCATTTCTCATTTTTCCACCTTGTTACAGTTTCATAATTTGAAGCTAACAAAAACCTGTTATGTTACAGTTCAAATTTGTGATACATTCATACTGAGAGTGCTAAAAACAACCACATGTAACTTGGAATCGGAGTACATCTCACAAGGAACATTTACGAAGTGTTACGCCCCCATTTGGTTCATACCCGGCAGGTTCGTAGAAGAGTAAAAAAATGAAATCTGTGAAATCTCACGTTCCCTCGTGGCCTAGGTGCCGAGATATTAGTGATTAAAATCAGCGTAATCGCAAACCAGGCCTCACGCTGTGACGTCACGTTCGCCGTCTCTACGAGGTAGCTGCCTCCGGAGAGGGAGCCGTTCCCTGCCGGCGACGCTCGGAGGACGGCGGCGGATAGAGCGCGGTCGACTTTCGTCTCTAGGGAAGAGAATATGCAGAATTCTCTGTCTCTCCGTTGTTTTCTATTAGTCTCTCTGTATTCTCGATTTGTTTTCATCATTCTTGGACGATGGAACCACAGCTATCGGATCGATCCTGGGCCTCGCCAACGATTGACCCAAACGGACGAATTGCCTTTGCTCAACCTTGACAACAATCATATCGTCCCTTGATGAACAAGGAAAACGTGTTGCGATGTACTCTCTTTGGATCAACGAAGGGTATTCGAGTGGACCGATAAAAGGAACCACAAACCTTTCGGGGTCTCGCTGCTGGGAAAACCACGGTAGTGCGAGTGAATAGAGAAATGATCCTTTGTTCCTCGTGGGAGGTAGGCATAACTTGAAATTTTGCTTGATAGGCTTAGAAAGAGAATAGGATGTATTGATATAGCAGTGGAGAAGAGTTTTCAGTAGAGCCGCATGAGAAAAATTAGAAGCGCCTAATGTATGCCTAAAACAAATTAGGGTCAGATCACAGAGTAATTGATTTTTTCCCTCCTCTGTCTCCTTGATCTTCAGGCTGATTCCTTCTTACCTCAAGACCCTCGTTATATTGAATCCATTCCGCAACCCCTCTGGGCCCTGATTATTATCTTCTTCATTGTTGACCTCGTTCGACCACCGTCCAAACTCCATTATGTACTTTATTGCATCTCTATTCCCCTGCCTCCCTTCCCATCAATTATCACTGGCAACCACCTCCTTGCCCTCCTCTGTTTTCTCTCCATTAGGTGCCTTGTAGTTTCCTCTCTCCGTCTACCTGTACAATACCTTCATCAATCCCCACACCACCCTCTCTCTTTCTCTCTCTGCTCAAACCGACAGCTTTCTTCTATCTGTTTTCCTCCCCACCCTTCCCACAACCTTAAAGGCCAACCCAGATCCTTCTAACTTTTATGTTTCTCATTGTTTTAATACGCCCACTGCCGCTTTTCCGCTGTTCATACAACCAATAAAAGACGTTTGCTCTCCAGCCCAGAGCGATACCTCCCATGAGGCCTTTCCCAGGGTCCCGCTTTCTTCCCTGCGCACGTTCGTTTCTCCAAGGATTTAAACGAGAAGAATAAGGGGCTGGTGGTTTATGGAGTGGAGTGCTGCCACGTGTATCCGTGTTATGTGACTATTGTTTGCCAAAACTTCCACTTTCTCTTCCAACAGGCTCCTTCAATACGACTTCGCGTCGTAATATAACATGTTAGCGTAGGGGTGTTTTCTTTTCCGAGTATTTTTCTGCCATTGTGCAGCGTTTCGAGATTTGAGAGAAGTATTTGATTCAAGTCTCGTTGAATTCCTCCACCTCTTCTATCTCTACTTGGGACAACGAGTAGCCTGCCATTCCGTTCCACATGTGCCCGTCTCCTCACATATCCCCTATCAGGCTTCCATTTTAATCTTCATAACTTCAGAGTTCTCCATTGCCGTCCGACTCGTGTGGCTCACAATTGCGATCCTAAACCTTAGTAGAACAACAGGAGGGACACAATGGTTATGATATAGTAGATACAAGATATAGGTCAGTTAATGACTTAATGGTAAACAGGTAGAGATATAAATATTTCTTGTCTGAATGACCATGATTTTAGTTGACATTATCGTGTGTAAATTCATCCTTATTTTGTATAAAATGATAAATATGAACTGAAATACTGAAATAAATTTGAAACTGGTATAACAGCCATAAATGAAATTTAAATTTTTAGTTAAGTGGCCATCCTTGAAATACTAATGTCGTAAAGTCAAGTAAATTCAAGTCGTTAAGTAGAGCATTATGCAGTCAAAGTTAATGAATGATGACTCACAATATTGCTCGTCAAGATGAGCTTCAACAAAACACAAGCAATAGATATAGGTGCATTTTTTAATAGGAAAATCAAAGAAGCTCTTAAAAAACGTTCATGTTACTTTAAGGGTTTTCATTCACATCTATATTAGGCAATGTTATCCTACTAAATATTCCATAAAAAACTGGTCGCTCCCTCCTGTCTCTATAAGAAACATTGGAGGTTAGTAAATTTTCATGTTTTTTGACGTGTTAGCTGAGATGTTTTCTTAAATTTATGATGTGGTTTCTTCTTATTTGAAATGAAAATGAAAGTAAAAACCTTGTTACATTCTCTAAAAAGAAACTTATATTTTGAATAGAGAGATGATGCTCCGAGTTCCGCCGTATTCGAGGAGGGTCGAGTCGCAATATGAGGCTTACCATATGCAGCTTGGTATCTAGGGCGGATCGGGGTTCGATGGTTTGGAGCCGAGTGGAAGGCATAAACCAGAGACTCGTGAAGTCTGTGGGAGCGAGGGAGCGGAGTTCTTAGATCATAGGCCTGTGCTGGATTGGTGTCGAGTGCCATTAAATCGCTCGGGTGTCCATTATAGGTACGAGGCATCGCAGATAGCGTGCAGGATACTTGAGTAAACCCAGTGAGTTTAGCATAGACGATAGGCGAGAGAGTAGGTCAGTGAGTGGGAACAAAATCAGTGCTTTCCCAGGAAGTCAGATAATAAAGTGTACACAAAGTTTAGGGCCTAGGAAAAGCTTAATAGATGGCAATAAATAAAAAATGTTTAGGGAAGAGAGTAGGTCAAATAGTGGGCCATTAATAACTTGCCATTCACCAGGATAGAAAAGAATAACGAGTTGATCAGACAACACAGTATAGGTTTAGTGGGACGAGAGAAAGCACAGAAAAAGGAAAAGCCTATAAATCATAAAAAACCCATGAATTTCCGAACTGTAACTTTCCCAATAATTTAGAAAACATAAACCTCACAAATGCAATAAGCAGATATATTGAAATTAAGGAATTTTCAGTAGTGGTAGTTAATTGTCGTAGTTAAAGAGGCAACATACCTGAATTCCATCACCTTATAGAGGGTACTAATTCTCACATAATTATAGGAGCGGAAAGTTGGTTAACAAGCGATATTGCTGATAGTGAAATTTTTCCAGTAAATTTTAGGGTATACAGGAAAGATCGAGAGGATCGACTGGGGGGGGGGAGAATTTATCGCAACTAAGAACACAATAGTTAGCAAAATAGAAGTGATTCGCGATAATATAGTAGAAAGTGTATGGTGTTCCGTTCAATGTGCGAATTCGAAAGTAATATACGTTTGTGCCTACTATAGACCACCCCATTCCGATGTAAACTCAGTATTAGAACGCGAGAAACAGATCAGGTCCATTTATTCCCATAGTAACGAACGAAAGATTATTGTAGGTGAAGATTTTAATACACCATCGATAGATTGAAAAACATGTAGTCATAAGTCCGAGGGTAGGGACAAAGAAATCTGCGAGTCATTGCATAACCTGTTCGCATCATACGCACTACATCAAATAGTAAATTTTCCTAGTAGAGGGGAAAATTTTCTCGATTTCCTTGCCACAAACATCCCAGAAAAAGTTATTAAAGTTGAAAATGTCGATAGAATAAGCGACCACAAGGTAGTGAACGTAAAATTTCCCCCAATACTGAAAAAAAAATTAAATAAAAAAGAAAGAATTACCTTTTTAGTAAAGCAGATTTTAACGGATTTAGGCGTGACTTAAGGACTTCTTTTGAAAAATTCTTGAGCAACAGCAAAAGCACTGACAAAGACAATACAAGGAAAGAGTTCCTCCAAATTACGCGGTCACTTGTCAATAGATGTATACCTCATAAGTATAAGAGTGAGAATAGGGAAACAAGGTGGTACAACGCGGAGGTTAGAAAATGTTTAAAACGCCAACGAGTTAGCCACGCGAAATTAAGAAAAATTAAGAAAAATGTAGCTAATAGCGATCTAAATAATACTATCGCACATTATAAAATATGTGGAGCAGCCGCAAAATCAGCCATTAGAAAAGCGTTTAGTGAATTCAAGAGAAAAGTACTCGGAGAACAACTAGCGGGAAATTCGAAAGCATTTTGGCCATATGTTAGGGAAGTACAGGGAACTAAGGCGTCAACGGTTAATTCCTTGAAAAACGATAGAGGCGAAATAGAAACTTCAAGTTTAGATAAGGCTATTTTGTTGAATTATTTTTTTCAGAGCGTTTTTAATCAATCTAAGCGTAGTTTGCACGAAACCATACCAGACCGATTTCAGAAACCAATGCCCCCGATCGATATACCTTGTAGCGGAATTGTATCCTTACTAAATAACATTAGCCTGAACATGTCCTCAGGCCCTGATGAAATTCCAGCTCGTGTGTATGAAGAATTAGTTCTCAAAATGGCTACGTATCTTAAAGTAATATTTAACAAATCCTTCGAAGAACACGCGGTTCCCAAAGACTGGAAGATATCAAACGTGACCCCAATTTTTAAAAGCGGCGATAGCTAACAGCCATGTAATTATAGACCAATATCATTAACGTCACTCTCATGTAAAATTATTGAGCACATAATAGTTACATCAATAATGGGACACCTCGACAGCCATGATTTATTGATAACAAACCAGCATGGGTTCAGAAAGGGACGGTCTAGCGAAACTCAATTAGGTCTTTTTGTTCATGATGTTTTGGTTTCGGAGAAGGTAACGTACAGGTAGACGCAGCGTTTCTTGACTTTAGAAACGCATTTGACCAGGTTCTCCACTGTAAGTTACTCGCGAAGTTAGCATCATACGGGATAGACAGTAATATCGTAGGCTGGATAGGAGACTTCTTACATGAACGCGTTTAAAGTGTGGTATTAGATGGTGTCAGCTCAGGCGAAGTAAAAGTTACATCGGGTGTTCCCCAGGGAAGCGTGATAGGTCCAATTTTATTTCTTCTCTACGTAAATGACTTGAATACAGTAGTAAAAAATTGCAAGCTACGTCTTTTTGCCGATGATGCAGTAGTGTATAAGAAAATTAGAAATGAAGAGGACAGTCAGTGTTTAGCTAAGGATTTAGATGCGATTGATGATTGGTGTGATAGATGGCAGCTAGAATTAAATTTGAAGAAATGCGCGATAATGAACTTTTGGAAAAAGATTGGCTTTCCCCGGAATAATTATAGCACCAAAGAATAGAAAACATCTAACGTAGAATCTATTAAATACTTAGGCGTCACCATCACTGAAGACATGTCATGGGGGAAACACATCAGGGAAATAATAAGTGTAGCAAACCGTAGATTAGGATTCGTAAAAAGGGTTCTAGGCAAATGCGATGAGAGAGTACGAGAAAGAAGCTTTTTTACACTTGTCAGGCCTCATTTAGAATATGCCGCTAGTATATGGGATCCGTACGAGGAAGGTATGATAAAAGAATTAGAGCGCGTGCAAAGGAGATCCGCTAGATTTGTTAAAGGCCGTTATGATAATTGTATAAGTGTTACGACTTTAATAGAAGAACAAGGATGGGAATTACTATCAGAACGCAGGTTAAAATATAGGTTAAACCTTTTAAGTAAATTCGAAACCGATTTGTTCACAGATGGCGTTAGATATATATTAAGAACCCCTGCGTATTATTCTTGGTTTGATCAGATTAACAAAATTAGAGAGATAGAATGTCGTACCGATAGATTAAAAATGTCATTTTTGCCGCGTACCATAAGAGAGAACAATTGGCAGCGTAGCAAAGGGATAGGTATGTGAAATATAGTTAGAATAGTCTGTAGTGCATGATGCATGTAATAACAACCAATAATCCCTTTCTTATTATGTAGATACTAACCATATAGCTGCATGTGACCCTGTTATCTAGCATGTCTCCCTTAAATATCCTACTTGCATGGCAATAGTATATGTTTGGTGATCTTCACCCCCTGCCACACACACACAATTATAAAATCTCTAAAGAATACTAAATTGAATATTTTCTTGATTGCATACCGTTTTTTTCGTGTCATCGTCGGATGATAACATTGATTGACTCCAATGGTGGATACTTGGCTTCTTGAGTTCTACGAGAGTAAGAATGTTCCTTGACTACGAGAGTAAGCTGTTCATTGACAAGCTGACTCTCTTCCTAAAAATTACCTGGTTCCACTCATCCCATATTTTACTCGTTGTGTTACACCTCTCGACGAGGAGCCGCGACGCTTTCAAGCGGCCGGAGAAGGAGGGAGCGGAAGGTGGATTGACAGTGAGACAGCATGGCGTGCTTTAATAAAGATCATACATTGAAAATTCTCATCCAAATCAACGTATAGCTATTTCTGGTACTTATGAATACCAATTGCTTTCATTCAATCGCCTTCGCACACAGACTCTATTTGACGCATCTCTGGCTATATAGGATAATTATTAAACTTGAATATTTTTAAAACTAAGTGACATCAACTTTTTTTACCCAGTATATAATAGCGGATTAATGAAAATTGGCAATTTTTCACAATATAAACTTAAATGCGACCAGTTTCGATGTACTGTCTCATCATCAGGCAACAACATAACTCATGGTCCAGTATATATACAAAATTGCAAGTAAGGGAAGGGTCGGAGAAATAGGGGGATGGAAGGGGTAAAGGGTGAAGGGGAAGGTGGAAGTTGGTAATAGGTGACTACGAATGGGGAGGAGAAGAGGGGGGATGGTGAAGGTATCTCGGTTTTGAGGGTAGGGATTGGGTTAAACCACTCATTAAGATGACCTGGGAAGGTCCCAACCGTTGAGGAGTCCGAAAGCGCGTCATTAGTCTGCAGATCCAAGGGAGGTACACTATGAACGAGGGAGGGGGGGGGGTAGCCGCCGTCCTAGGAGCGATGAACCTCTCGCGGCGCGTCTTCCTCCTTCCAGGTCCATGGGAGTGCAGTGGTAAAGGATAGGGAGCATTAATGCCGTGGGCGGCACCATTTCTTCACGCACAAAGGAAGCATGAAGGCGGGTTATGGGGAAGGGGGTGGGGGGCATTCTTCACTAATGCACTCGCTAGGAAAGGTGAGGGAAAAGAGGGGCGATGGCAAAGCTGGCGAGAAGGTCCAAAGCTGTGCGTTTGGAGGGGGGGGTTTCCAATCCAAGAGCCGAAGAGGAGTATTCCACGACGTGGCTCCAACCTACCCTCCGTGGAAGGGTCCGTGATGAATGAGGGTGGGGTAAGGCCACCCTCACCCAGGGTTTTTCCACCTTGGTCACTTAGTCTTTGTGCACAAGAAAGATCGGGCATGTGGAGGGGGGGAAATCGAATGGGATGGGTAGATATAGGAGCACTTGTCACTGGTACACCCACGGAGGAAAACGGGGTGGAGAGGAGTGGGGAGTGGGATGAGCGATATTGGACATCGTTGAGGAGATTGAGCTTCTTATTCCTACGTTGTATTATTTCAATCTGCTTCATGGCGTCTAAATTCTTGCCTTTTCCTATCGTGTTTACAGATTACGCCTGAAACGTCTCTCTTTATACAATTGCGGAATTTAGGAAAAGTCAGGAGAGGAAACGGTTTAGACATTGAAACAAAAGTTTGTGGAGTGGATCCAGATTATAAAACTTTTCAACCTTAAAACGGACTAAAACTATAAAAAGCTTGTTGTGGTCTTCTCGAAATAAAAACTAAACGAAATGAGAATATTATATTGAGAAAAGTTTTCAGGACCTGGAACTTTTTGACTGCATTCAGGGAACCGTGACCAACGATATCTTATTCACACCTTAATAAGAATTATTTAATAGAGTAGCAACTAAACGAAGATATGTAATATCTGTCAAATCAATTAGATCGAACATGCAAAATTGAAAGAAGGACTACAATGGTTTGCATGGCATTACTCTGAGTTAATGATGGAATGCATTGGCAAAATATCCTATAAAAACATTCCGAGTATTTACAGACAAACTATTACATTATATATATATTGCTACAACAACTTTAGTATAAATGTATATCGGTAGGTAATATGTCAAGGTGTCACCAATTCTGTCACTTCCCAGCCTCGTAAGGATCATCCATTTTTGCTTTTCACAGCAAATACGGAATATATCATTAAAAATTTATATACCTCACTGTATACTCAAGTGAATCCCTCAGGACTGAGGTATTAGGTAATGAGGAGTTTTCAATTTATAAGATATTATTTCAGTTAAAAATTGAGTCGTAACCAAAGTTAGATTACGATAGAAAATACATTCTATAGCATTTTTTTAAATTTTATGAATAAAGACTTATGTCCGGAACGCACAGTAGCGAATTTAGAGTCACATTTTAAAAATGTTATTAGGTATTTACTTTATGAATATATGATTTACATTACAAACCCTAATATTACAGCGTTATTCTAATTCTAATGTCAAGCTTATAATTTTAATGTTAATAAGCCAATAATTGCGAACATTGTATCCTAATGATGACAAATTATGCTTTAATTAAGCCATCAAATAAAATGTGAGCTATAAAATGAAAAGAACTCCATGGTAACATGTAGACCCTATATTAAATATGGAATCCTCGAGTGAACGAGATAAGATGTTGGCCTTTCAGTCGAGTCTAATGGAAACATAGAGGGGATAATTATTTAGGCGGTCGTGCGCGGATCGATCTACGTCGGAGGGAAGAGAGGTGGATACGAGAGAGGAAACAAGGCACAATGCAGTGTCGCGCGATAGGGGAAGTATTAGGGGCAGGATGGCGATGGTGACTGTGAAAGGGAGAGGGAGAGACCGGGAGGGGTAGATTAATTCAGGACATATATCAGGACACTCGAAATTGATGCCGCAGCAAGGGACGCAGTGCCTCCCTACGCCCGTTACAGCAACTGCTGTGTCCGTTGTATATGCCTGAGAGATCCTTCGCACAAATGGGTCTCTCTCTTTCCCTTCTTGCCAACCCTGAAGGAAATCTAGTCTCACTGCCAGACGAGTTCAAACCTTCCTTTCTTCGCACTCCTCTCTCTCATTCCCGCGAGAGGAAATGAAGGACGCACTTTTCATTCTCTTTATGTCTAAGGTAATTTTAAGGTGGGTTGGTGTATTTTCTCTGGCTGAGCAGCGACATTGTACTTGTAATTAGTGTCCAAAACACACAATACCAGAATATCAACCGGTCGTTTTCTATTTCCTTCTCCTCCGTTTGTCTTGCTCTTAAATCGTGTTGCTCGTCCACTTCTATTGGCGTTTCCCACCCGTCCTTCCCCACTTTACATCCTTTTCCCAGCGTGGAAGAAAAACAAGATTATAGATCAGGCGTGGGGTTTATAAAAGCATATATCTTTCGCAAATCCGTGGGCGAAAGAAATGGAACTTGAAAAACCGCGTACATGCTATTATATTTGTAAATATTCTCTGGTTATATGGCATTTAACATTATTTTAGCGTTTAAGATATTGTAAATGACCTGGATTTTCAAACCACCTGCTAAAGGTTTATCATTCCTTCACCCTGATATAATATTAACTAATATGAATGGGAACAAATAATGTGTATAGTGATATTTGTAGCCATTGTGATAAGATTAGTATAATGAAGAGCTCCGAGTTTTTCCAAAATTGATGCGCTGCGTGACATATGCAGATGAATTAGAAAAAAAATGTGACCTGTGATGAATTTCTGGAAATATTAAAACTCCTCATTACGCCTATTTTTATAGATTCCAAAATTGATGCGGTGCGTGACATAAACGGATGAATTTGAAAAAAATATAACCTGTAACAAATTTCTGGATATATGAAAACTCCTCATTACGCCTATTGTTATAGAAGGCAAGTAAAAGGTCGTAGAATCTGCCAAATACCTCTAAATAAAACTGATAACTGATCTCACGTGGGTTAGATATATCTGATAAAATTTGGTGAATGCAATCGTAAGTTGGAATTTGTTAAAGGTGACATTTAACGGTGACTGCAAAATTGACGATCAACCTAAATGAATTTGCTGCCTAGGACTAGTATCACAGCGTGCATACATCCCGTATGACTCTCCAATCTCTCTTCATTTATTTAGTGCATATGAAGTGAACGCAAAAGAAATTCCAATATTTGTCGCAGCACTGCATTGTATTGTATGTTGGTGAAATTTCTCCTCCTCACAAGTATCTGGTTATTATAACTGATTTACCAGTATTTATAGCTCCAATAGCTTCACTAGTGTTCAATGTAGTTCATGGCTGTGATATACCATGCCGTGCAACGCATTCTTGCGGTTAGTTACAGGATATAATGAAAAAAATTTACAGAGGTTGTTGATAATAAACAGGAAAAAACACAGAGATATTAAAACTATTCCAAAAAAACATATAATAGTTCGCCATTTCAACTCCTTTTTCCTTTTTTCACTCACAAATTCATAGGACCCTGTCTGCTCACTGGGCTGAAATGCCCATCTATGCGTATCGTACAAAGAGGGATAAAATAACGCGAATGACTGTATTGGCAAAATCAAGACCACGACTATTATCTTCACTTCGATGATAAAGGTTAAACCAGATAATAAAATCAAATATATGAGAATAGAGGTATAATTCCAGAAGTTATTGTCATTTTTTTCAATTAGGGCATTACGATATCACAAGGTTGAGCATCCAAACTGGTCATTTTCGCTATGAGAGAACAATGAAAACCTTCACATAACATTAAAATATATCACTAGCGTACGATAAATATCGGATAAATTCTATGTCATAAATATGTGAAGCAAAAAATTCTGATGGAGAGGAGAGAGATGAGGAATGCAAGCGTTCATCATAGTTTAACAAATATCATTTTGATAATACTAGAGTTAGGAACGGACCCAAAAAAGGTTTGACACTAAAAAATAGGAAGTGTTGGTGGGCAGGAAGACAAGATATCAGGAAGATGACATACGCTGAAACGGATGGTAACCCTAGAGGTAACACATCGCTGGGAGCTGCTCATCTTGCACGAAATCTATAGGAAAGAATGTTTGTTGGGCAGCGCTTGGCGAAGGGCGAAAATGTGGCGAACGCTACGCTGGATAGCAGCGCTAAATGGAGAGTGGTAGCCATTTTGGGTATTGGGATCTGCGGGTCCGGATGGGATGAGATGGCAGAGAGAGGATGGGGAAATATTGGGGTAGAAGGATATGGTCGGCAAAGAGATGTCAAGTTTCTTGGGCCATTTAATCATGAGGGAAAACTGCTATCCTTGCACGCTTCGCATGAGTATGGCGTAAGCTGATTATATTCGACCGCTCTCTTTCTAGTGAGGTATGGAATTCCCTGGACATCCGATGAGGGATTTGTGGTCGGATGGCCTTGAGGGTTGAGGGAGAGGAGAGATTTCTGGAGTGGGAGAATGGAATGTCTGAGGGAGATTGGGTGTTAGCGAAAAGCTAGAAGATATTTTTTTTGGGTCGGTAGAGTAAGAGTATAAACAGAAGAACCTCCAGTGTAAGAGATGTGTAAAGAGAGAATTGGAAACATTTCCTCATTTTTTTTCGTGAACGACACCCGGGAGTCAATAACTTATCGGATTGAGCTATAAACAATAGTCCACGTTTTTGTCATTCCTTGCTGTTTGAGAAACGTTTGTTTCCAGGCAAATTCTCTGCTTACCAACACAAATTCTCAACTACCCGAAATACCTAAGAATAACAAGACAGATAAAATACTGACAAACCACATGAACCCCATTGAATAATTAATCCGAACCTCCATTTATTTGTTTCATAACGTGACCATAAACGTTGTAGTATTATTCGGCAGCTGAGCTATCTTTTCATTCATACCATAGGAAATTAATTGATATGAATGGTAACATACCATCACCGAAAGTTCTAAGCTTGCATGGAATTATCATTTCTTCCAAGATATGAGATTGTTGAAAGTTCAAAATTGCATACAGTATGTAATAATAGGTCAATTGTTACCATTACTAAACATAGAAATAAAGGATAAGAAAGCAATATCCCGTATTGAGTCCGTTCTAAAATAAAGTATATTTTTCTGGCTTTTCTCAATTGTATTTTCAGAATATGGCGACATATTCTTGAATGAGTACAACTTTAAGGGCCTGCCATGTAAAATTCCTGCTCTTTACCTTACTAAAAGATGAAAACAAGGCTTTGATAACGATATGTTTATGGTCGAAGTCAGGATGTTGTGAAACGGGTATGGCGGTGACTGAGGAAGAGCGAGATATTAGAGGGACAAGATGGAGAATGGAAGAGGTGTCCACAGCCTTTGACGTGCAAAGCAACTGTTGACAGAATTGTAAGAAATGTCTTCTAAAGGGTTTTTTTCAGCTATTTTTACAGCATACCTACCTCACCACCCCTCAGCCTCATCATAACTTTCTTCCTCACTTTGCAGCCTACTGTTGACGTACCCAACCAAAAGTCAATTTTCCTTTAATAAGAAGCAAAAATGAAAAGGAATTTAGAGTAAAATGATTTAATACGAGCACAAATTTCTTTAAATGTTATAAACCTTTGGAAAAAATTATTTTGAAATATTTAGCATCAAAAAGTAAACAGTGCCCAATCAATTGATGTTGAATGCATTTATTGCTTATGCTTAATATCATTGCTCTATAAGCCTCAGATGGAAATACATGTGAATCAATGCAGCGCTTCCTTTACTTTGAAGATGAGAAATTAGAATTTTCGCGAGAAATATGACTCATTGCAAAAGAAAACCTTACAAATGATGGGAAAGAGGGCATGTCAAAGAAATAATAAAATTTACCCCCCTCATGTTGTGAAACTACCGCATTCAAGAATTTTCGTAAAATGCTGCTTTGAAAATTAGGAAGAAAAAGCAAACAAAAAATATAAGGAAAACACCCTTCTTTATTTTGGAGGTTTTTCTCTGAGGGAAACAGTTTTATAGATTGAAAAGAGCAGATTACGGGGGATGAGTCCCTGCGGCATCTTATCCCTCTCCCTGCTATCCCCATACCTGTCTCGGAAACTAATCCTCTCTTTCTTCCTTCTGTTTCTTGAATGAACTTGCCCGAATCAAGTGATGGGAAATAAATTTTATTCCATCGTTCAATCCCTTGCCAATAAACTGTACTTTCCCTTTTATTTTTTTTGTTGCTGTCACCATGCTCTCCATTTTACTCCAAATGATTTCATTTATCCAAAAATATTTGCGCACATATGATATGATATGGCAGTTATATCATTTGTTTGTTTCGAAGGGATACTTAAAATGGAAAAAATTAGAAATATTGTATCCTCGCAACAAATTGTTATGATGAGTAGTTAGTTGAAAGTTCACAGGTATTTAAAAAGTGGCCAATTTGTTTGGCCATTTATTACAAATTAGTGTGTTTACGTTTTCATATTTTTACTATCAAACTAATACTATTTGTAGGAAATTATGACTGCTGGCATGCTTTACAATTGCATTTTTAATGACCTGCATCAGGTTTAATATATTCACGCAAAATAATGTTATATTCAGCATAGATATATATGTTTGTGGTTCCCCTATCACTTCATAGTGTCTGGCATTGATATCCCCTGGTTTTATTCAGCGCTGCAATTCTGACAGAGCTGTAACCGCTTCTTTTTCTTCGTTTGCTTGTCATTCTTTCATTTTTGAGAGAATTCCTTCATTCATTAGGTCAGAATTAAAATCAGTAATTTTCTAAGTGTTATTTAAAGAAGGCAAAATGAGTGTCATCATTTATTAAATTATTTCTTTTTTAGCATGTTATATAAGAATAATCTTGCTTGACTTAAGGAGTGTCAGCATGTGGAATATAATTTCTGTCATATATTTAAGAAATATAGAATAACAAAACTTGTATAGTACTTTGAGTAACGGAAAGGATATTCCAGCAATTTTTAACATGACAAAGTTCTCAGAGAATATTTTCTATACACGTGGCATATATTCGCTTTATGCATCGTAACTGTATACATTGCGAGAGCCTGCCTTCCTTTTTATGAGCCATAACGAAGTACGGACGCATAAAACACAGATTACCGTATGTATCTATAACAGTATGCTCCTATCTCATCTCCATCCTCGGGAATAATTTCTCCTTTGTTGACCGACGTGATGATGATTGCATTCGCAGCGGTGAGTCAGGCGCAGGCCGACATATTGGTGCCGTTTGGAGAGACGTGTGTCGATGAAGACGATCGCAAACATATTTACCGAGCGCGTTTTCGTTGAGTGAGTTTTCTGAGAAACCGCTTATCGCCACTATCGGTTCGTAATTGACATGTATTAATTGTCAGTCAGGATCCAGCAAAGCGATGGGTCCTGTAAAGGGCTACAAGGCAGCTCAAAAATGCGCCTAGAGTCGAAATGCATCCCGAAAAGAGAATATATTGCGATCGTATATTGATGGTGTCAAGGTAGATATCATATTAAAATCTTAATTTAATCGTAAAAGAATACAAACTAATAGCCTTGATTTGACGAAATGACGAAAGGTGAAATATAATTGCCCTTGAACTTTCTAAGTAACTTATATCAGCTTATACTGTTGCTTCCTTTAATTAAGCAAGCCCGCAAACATTCTCAAAGTCACATTCCTCAATTTTTTTCTCTTACGCGCCTTAATTTGCAATCTCCTTAGTTAGCCATTATCTATTATTCATTGCATGCTGGCTGCCATTCATACCTGAAAAAACCATACTTAGGCAGAATTTTACTGCTTTCATGTCACAATGCTGCCGAAGAATATGGTTACTCCTTTGAGTTCCTGTGACCAGGGCTAGGATTGCAACCATCTCAGTAGCAGTTGTTTACTGTAAGGTTGAAGTGCCAAGTTGCAGAGGAGTAAACTATACCTTTCAAGGTAATATTGTTTTTCTATAACTGAATGAGAATAATTAATTCTTTTAAATTTCAAGAATTAATAATTGAGCAACAATCAAGTATAAACGGAAGGTACTCCAGAGTAATTTCTACTGTCTTCCCTCATCACTTTCCATTGCGTATCATCTGAAAATGCAATTGACAGCCTCTTGATCTCTTACAAATTAGAAAAAAGTTATTCTTTCAGTTTACATCGATAAACTTTTCCATGTTTCTGTCCATATATCTCACATTACGCTATTAATGATCGGCAGGAATTGCGCATTAGTACCTGCATAATACATATGCAGCATTTATACCAATATCATTTGACGCATTTACCATTTTCTTAATGCAAATTTCATTCTTAAATTGACCTGACTCATGTTCAATTTATCTGACGGATTTACCTCGATTCTTATCATAATATATGATCGATATATTTATCAGTGTTTGTAGTACTCTTACGACTGCGGAAATAAGGATTTGAATTTGTTCAAAGAGTTCTTATGTGATGCACTATGATGAGTGCCCCATTAAAGTTATGAATTTCATGATTTCTAAAGTTTGTGCTAAGATACCCGTAATAAAATTAAGGTTTGATTCAATTCCATCGATTAAGGAACTTTCCGACCCATGAAATAGACATCCATCGAATGGACATGGTACTGTAATAGAGGTTATGTGGAGTCAAGTGCGTTTTTTAACCGCTTTTATCGCCCTTCTAATTCCCTTCTCAATGACTCTTCACTTTGCTCCCCTGAAACTGGTCCATTACCGTTAAAACGTGATAGAACCTCACTGGCAGCGTGTAGCAAAAAAAACATCCACTCATGGGGCCCACCATCTGACGTAATTCCAACGCCCCTTGTAACGTACTTCCTAAGCTTCCATTCAACGTAGCCCCAATTTCCAACCAACTCATAAAAAACAATGCTTCCGTACCTCAAGTAAAACCTTAATTAATTGATATTTTGGCATCATTACTTACAACTTAGATCCGATATTAATAAGCTGATCATCAATGAGCTAGTGTTTGTAAGATAAAAGCAAAACGCTTTGAACCGATAAGAATCAACGAGTGTGTTGGTAAAGGGTAAATAGCAAATTGAGGGGAACAAAGCTGTAAAAGCCATACTTAACGAGATAAGTAGGTATTGAGGCTAAAGCATATTAGAGAGATCAATAATGAAAGACGAAATTTACTTTTTATTTAGCCCTTGAGTGCGGTCGCTTACTTCACATCACAGATTCAGGTGTCGTACACCCAGAATAACTTATCATTTAATAAATGAGAGAATGAATAAACTCAAAATATACCTGTAAGCAGAAGTCACTTGTCTTCTGGAATCTACTGTATGTTCACCTAAAAAATTGCATCACAACGAGATATCTCTATCGAGAACACAGGTTTTAATCAGGTGATAAAGGTTTTCAGATAACTAAGAGATGTCTATCGTGGGGTACAATAGAGGTGGTCAAAATGAAACAGAGACACACAGTATACATATAACATCACTTTGAAAGACGCTGGTTGGTTTGGAACTAAAAATCTGCGTGAAGGTTAACTAGGCATGAGTTCTCATATCATTACTGCACGGGTTGGCAATCGGAAACACTTGAGCCCTGCTGTACAACTTGTCTTCATGCCGAAGTTATTAGTATAAATAATGAAGGTCCTCTGACTTTCAGTGAGATATATAATAAGAGCGTTGTATTTATTGCGCCTAGATGCTCAGAGAAGACTATGAGACAAAGGTAAAATGTGGGACAAGTTTACTAGCATCATCACGGTCGGTGGGTGCCGGACACTCATATCTACAACAAATGTCTTTTTCTAAGAGAAAATAATTATATCAACCAAATATTACATATTGTTACGGGTTCAAATCGAAATTAGCTGTCAATACTTTAGAATACAGCAGCACTTTATTCAAAACACTTCAACGAACGATATCTTATCAGAACTCATCAACATAAACAAACATCTCGTCACCCAGCGAAGCCCACATCACACATAGGCGCCGCTATACTACCCCCACCTCAAGAAATTGCTCTGTCCCAGAGCAAAAGAATTTTTCCCTTAACACTGGAAAGCGGAGACTTTGATGACACATTTGGTGCACCAGGAATTGACCCACTGGATGAAGCAAATCCTCCACTTCCAAGGCCACCAGATTCTACCGGGAGGTGGAGGAACCACCTTTTCGGCCATCGGCTGCACGGAAACCTTGGGCAGAGATGCAGGCTGGGCTGGAATCATTGGGGGTGGCACGGGAACAGCAGGAGCATTGGTTGGTGGTCCAGTCTTCGATTGAACCATTGGGACAGTGGGTGAAGGCTGCTGAGACACAACCACTGAAACTTCAGCAGGATGAACTTGACCATTGACAGTTGGGGGTGGCGAAGTCATCTGTGGGTTGAAATAAGCCATTTGCTGCATAGTAGGATGTCCCCCAACAGGCGTCACATGATCAGTCTCAACAACTCCTTCAACTTCTGAGCGGCGAACATTGAAAATTTCATCCTGGTCGCGAAATATATCATTATTCACATAATACTTCTGGGGAGACTGAGCATCAATGTCACCCCTGAATCCCTCAGATGCCAATGTGCACTGCATCTGAGCTGCTTGTCCTTTCTCCACGCCATTGCGGCCATGGAAAGGGGCCTAAAGATTGAAATGGACTATTCTTGGCCTCCCTCTTGGAGGTTTCCTGATCCTGTAATCCACATCATTGATCCTGGTAACTACCTCATACGGTCCTTCCCACTGATTCTGGAGCTTTGGAGATTCTGGAGCTTTTTGGGTTGTAGAGCCACACTAAATCCCCTGACTGGTAGCCACCCTGGTCAGCCTCGATGTCATACCTCTCCTTCATTTTGCCACTTGCTTCCTCAAGATTGGAGCGCACTCTTTGATGGGTTTCATCCATACTCCTCCTGTGCTTTGTGATGTAGTCTTCTATTTCAATACCCTCTCCAGGCCTGCACCCAAATTGGAGATCACAAGGCAAACGCAGATCTCTCCCAAAAATGATGCGAGCGGGTGTTTCCTTGGTTGTCTCATTGAGGGAACTGCGGTATGCCATAAGGAAAAAATGGAGATGCTGGTCCCAATCCTGTTGATTGTCGGAAACCATTTTTGTCAGGTATCTACCCAGGGTTCGGTTCATCCGCTCAACCATGCCATCAGACTGTGGGTGTAATGGTGTTGTCCTGGTTTTCCGGATGCCCATCAACTCACACACCCGGGTGAATACTTCCGACTCAAAGTTTCTTCCCTGATCAGAGTGCAGCTCCAATGGGACACCAAAGCGACTGAAGAATTGTTTCACCAACATATCGGATACTGTAGTGGCCTCTTGGTTTGAAAGGGCATATGCTTCAACCCACTTACTGAAATAGTCCATGGCTACAAGGATGTATTTGCTCCCATCCTTTGTTATAGGGAAAGGTCCAGCAATATCAATAGCCACACGATCAAAAGGTGCCCCAACATTGTAGATCCTCATTGGTGCTCTTCTCTTTTTCAGTGGATCATTTGCCGCTGAACACACTGTACACTTCCTACACCGTTCCTTGACGTCCTCCTTCAAATTTGGCCAGTAGAATCTGTCGCGGACTTGCTTAGTGTCTTGTGTAGACCAAGATGTCCTCCATAAGCACCATCATGCAGACTCCTCAAAACCTCAGGTATGCGGTTTCGTGGAACAATAACCTGCTGCCTCTTTAGGTCTCCGGTTGAACTTTCGATCTCCCTTTTTAGCACACCATCATCTTCCACAATTGAGTTCCACTGAGCCCAATATGTCTTAACACATGGTGAGAGGGGAGCCACTTCCTGCCAAGCTGGTCTTCCCTGACCGAAACATTTCCATTTTCAGAGATGTTTGAGGTTAGGATCTTCCTCCTGATCTTCCCCAAGTTTGGCACTTTCCCAAGATGAGCAACCACAGTAGTTCTCCTCAAGCTGCCATCCCTCTTGTCATGATGTGAGCAGTGCTCGCAGCTTTCCTCACAAGGTCTTCTTGAAAGGGCATCAGCATTTCCATGACTGGCTCCTGCTTGATGAACTGATTCAAAGTCATATTCCTGGAGCCGTTCAATCCAGCGTGCTACTTGCCTTCAGGAGTTTTGAAACAAAGAACCCACTTCAGTGCTGCATGATCAGTTCTGAGTAGAAAGTGTCTTTCATAGAGATATTTGTGAAAATTTCCGACAGCTTTAACTACGGCCAACAGATCCCTGCGGGTAACACAGTCGTTGCACTCAGGTTTTGACAGGACCTTACTGAAGTATCCAATGACCTTTTCAACTCCTCCCTGCTCCTGTGAGAGAACTCCTCCAATGGCTACATTGCTAGCATCTGTATCCAGGATGAACTTCCCTTTTGCCCTTGGATAACCCAGGATGGGGGCATTGATCAGTGCCTGTCTTAGCTCATCAAACGATTGCTGACAGTTCTCATCCCAAATGAAACTGCTCTTCTCTTCAGTCAACTTAGTTAGAGGTTTTGCTACATTGAAGAATCCCTTTACAAACCGCCGGTAATATGTGCACAGACCAAGAAAACGTCTAATCTCATGCTTGTCACGTGGAACTGGCCACTTAGGTACAGCTTCTATTTTCTCAGGATCTGGGTCAACCCCAGAGTCGGACACCACCTGTCCAAGGTAGTTGACTTGCCTTCTGAAGAGGTTGCACTACTTTGGATTCAGCTTGAGATTTGCCTACCTCAACCTCTGGAATACTTGCTCCAAGATGGATTGATGGTAATTGAAGGTCTTTCCCAGAACAATTATGTCATCCAAGTAGACCAAACAGGTTTCCCAAGATAATCCTCTCAACACATTTTCCATAAGCCTTTCAAATGTAGCTGGAGCATTACACAGACCAAATGGCATGACATTGAAATGCCATAGTCCTTCTCCAACTGAGAATGCAGTCTTCTCTTTGTCCTCAGGCTTCAACCCCACTTGCCAGTATCCACTCTTCAGGTCCAATGTCGAAAATAATCTGCATCCTTCAAGGCTGTCCAATGTGTCATCTATTCTCGGCAAAGGATAACTGTCCTTCTTAGTGATATTGTTCAAAAGCCGGTAGTCTATGCAGAATCTCGTTGACCCATCTTTCTTCTTGACTAATACAACTGGAGACACCCATGGACTGCTTGAAGGCTCTATGATCCCGTCAGCTTCCATTTCCCTGATAGTCTTCCTTGTCTCTTCCCTTTTTGCCAATGGTAGTCTCCGTGGATTCTGTCTTATGGGCCTTGCATCACCAGTATTTATTGCATGCTGCACAATATTCATTCTGCCTTTCTGCCCTACTCCAATTTCAAATATGTCCTGATATCTGATGACAAGGTTCTCAACCTTCTCAGCTTCCTAATCACTGAGTTCTTGACAGTTTGACCTCACAAAATTTTGAAGCTCCTCTGGAAGACCCTTATGGACTGGTTTAGACCTCTCAGTCCGTCTCACCACTGATGAAGCTGCCGAACAGTATCCTATTGTGCTCCTTTTTTCCAGAGTGATTTTGTAGTCATTCACATTCATGATACGAACTGGGAACTTGCTACCAGTCAGGAATAAGGATCTAGCCACTAGCACCGCTGGTTAAAGGCTGTCTTCCTCCGCTGCTGGCTCCAGTAGTGCACTTTGACCTTCCTATACATTTTCCTTCATTGTTCCCCATGTCACAAGCTGAGTCCTTGCTGGTAGAGTAATATCAGAGAGCAGTAATACTCTAGTGTGGCCAGGCTTCTCTGAGTGTAGTATGACCTCCTCATCACCAATAACCACTGTCTTCTTGTTCAAATCCAACTTGAGTCCAAATTTGGTGAATAAGTCCATTCCAAGGATGACATCTTCATGTATTTCTGCCAGCAAAACCTGATGTTTGAAGGTACTGCCCCCAATAAGGATGGTAGCAGCTACCTCCCCATAGAATCTGGCCAGATGACCTGTAGCAGTACGTAGTATCCATTTTGTTGGCTTTATGTTCTCCTTTCTCTTCACTATTGTCTGGCTTAAGATGGCCACAGTAGCTCCCGTGTCGAGAAGCTGCCTTGATTGACTATCCACAAAGCCATCTATATACACGCTACCTCTACCGCCAGGTAAGGATGCTACTTCTTTGATTGTTTTCGGGGTCTTCTGGTCGCGGGTTGACAGCTGCCCCTCCCTATCAACCCTCTTCAGTTTACCGGCACCTTACCATCTGATTTCGCGGTGCACTTGTTCCTTATGTGCCCAACCTCCCCACAAGCCCAATATCGAATTTCTCTCTTCTTGTATTTTAATTTTTCCAACACCATCTCCACTATCTTTTGAATACTACGAGCTCATACTAATGGTGTCAGCTTCAATGGCTCGTACCTGGGAATGTCCTGTCACTAATTGCCTAACTGCTTCAAACTCCAAGGCTTGGGCTAAGGCATCACTAAGTGTCCTCGGTCTTTCAAGTTTGATGGACAGCTGTGTCTCAGGTATTCTCAGTCCATTGAGGAACTTGTCTAAGGCTAGGCTTTCATATGTGCTGTCATCTACAGCTGGGTAGGCACTCCTCACAAGGCGAGCGATGTCAGCTTCAAACTCCTGTAGGGTCTCATTTGGTCTCTGGACTCTATTATTGAGCTGGGAACGGTGTAGCTGCTCCATATGTTTGCTGCCAAATCTCATTTCCAGACGTCTCCACATCTCGCTGAAGTTTCGCCTCTCAGAAGATGGTATAGTCTTGAGAATGGACAGTGCTTCACCTCGGAGTGATAGACTCAAAACAAACGCCTTTGTTGCTGGTGACCAACCATACAATTCAGTTGCGGTCTCCAGCAATGTCTGGTAGTCCTCCAATGATGTCTTTCCATCATAAGTTGGCAAACCAGTGTGCTGCGGAACGATGAACCGTCTATTTAGAGTATCTTCCTTAACTGGAGTAACTGTTTCTTCAAGCCCAAATGATTCTGAAACTCCAATAGATTCGGTCACCTTTTCTTGGTTGGTAGAATTTCCAGCCCCACGCTCAAGTCGCCTTAGTCGATCTTCCACGGTTTTTAATTCATCTTTGACCTTGCTCACTTCCTCATTCATCACATCTGCAAGTCCTTTAATTTTATCGTCCAAAGTGTCTTGCAATAAATTTACATTCCCTTGGAGAGCTGAAATATTTTCGTGAACAATCTCCTGACGATTTTTCATGGAAGTGAGCTGTTGGCTGATATTTGCTGTCTCGAATAGAAAACTTGCAGGATCCTTCCCTTCCTCCAATATCGCTTCTCGAAGTCGGTCCTGTAACGCAGACTTCTTGCCCGAAGTACTCAAATCGCGTTCCTCCAACTCGCGTTTTAGGTCGGCCACTTTTAATTCACGTAGTGTAATTTTTACAGCCATTTCAATTTAATCTATAAAAGAATCCCGCTTCTGACACCAATTGTTACGGGTTCAAATCAAAATTAGCTGTCAACACTTTAGAATACAGCAGCACTTTATTCAAAACACTTCAACGAACGATATCTTATCAGAACTCATTAACTTCAATACCAAAGAATCAACATAAACAAACATCTCGTCACCCAGCGACGCCCACATCACACATAGGCGCCGCTACAATATAATAAACTATTGATGTCTTAAAACTTGGCTACTATCGATATTAATCATATAATGTGGACGAAACGGAAAATATAGGATTGCTCAACCCATCTGGCTGTCAAACACCCAGGCGACTGCTTGGGTTACTCAATGGTTAATATGATTGTAGATGATTTTTCAGATATATTGGTAATATGAAAAATAAAGCCCTGAAATATTAGTTTGAAAGAGTTCAGTGTATTAATATCTGCCACCATATTTTCATCAGTGTTTCCCATTTAAATCGGTATTCCTAAATATTCGTAAAACCTCGGCGAAAAAACTTTTTGCTCTGGAATGTCACCAAGACGTCGCAAGCCATTAGGCAGTATTAACGGGCTCGTAAAAATAACACAATGCACACGTTGTGGTGCCGTCTCTATTGAATTCGTACAATACAATGTACGCTGTTTTATCTGTTCTGTTCACTGCTGAGCGGAACGGATCCAGGCTATTGAAAGTAAGGGAGTCGAGAAATACGCGAACGCAGCCCGCAGTTCAGGAAGAACCTGACTTGCGACACTGTGCCGCAATTAGCAATGAACGCGTTAATTATTCTTGAGGCTACTTCATTTTAGTATAATTGTAGTAGTCCATCATGAGAGAAATATAATCTTGAATTCGGTTTTGTTATATAAACAAAGTTCTAACTAATATTTTGAGTTAAAAACATAAATATTTGAAAATTTTATTTTCACGCTTTAAAATTTTTATACTTAATAAAACTGACTACTGATGAATAAAAGCAGTTATTTTTCATTTACAAATATACCTGCTTCTCTTTATATATATTTCATTAGGAAATATAACTGCTTTCTCTTCTTTCACTTATATTAAATTTAGGTGACATATCTAAAAAATATTTCAAACCCCGATGCGCTGGGCAGGTAAATATTAATGCTGTTGACATAAATTCCATGAAATCGCTCATTACTGTTAAAATTTACTTACTGCATTCAAGCTTTATTTTATCATTGGTAATCTTACCTAAAAGCAAAAATTTTATAACAGGTACCCACTACCTTGGAAAATGGTGTAAGTCAAAGCAGGCCAGGTTACCAAAAAATATGCTGAAAACACTAACTTAATTTTTTAAAGGTCATTTTAAAAACTTTAAAAAAATATCATGCTAAAGTAAAACTCTAGATAGAGCAGGTTAGAAGGTTGATCTCTTTTTTGAGAGTAGTAGCAAAAGTTTTTGGTAAATGCTGGCGCGAAGCGTGAACTCGAATTAAGGGTAGGAAAAGGAGGACGCAGTGTTAGAATCAATCCTACTAAGGACATAAACAGTCTGTGTAAAAGCCATTTATAGTACTTTATTGTAGAAGAAATTAAGGTGGCTTAGCTTCCTACACCCTCAAACTCCCTTTCTGTACGTGTGACGATGGCGAAGACAGGATCGCGGGACATACGTGCGGCATAGCCTAAATAGGCGATGGATGCGGATGTAGGTGGTATTTTTCCGAACATAAGAAGGGTAGGCGCAGGTATTGAGAGTTATATAAAGGAGATGTTTTCGGCGTTTAAATTGTAAGTAACCCATGGTGATTATGCACCAAAGGCCTTTTCAGTAGATGACCTCATTGTCAAATATCCCTCTCCGGGACCAAAAACAGTCGATAACATTTGCAGCTTACACAAACTTCCGGGTGTGAAGTTAATTTCCTTCAAAGTACTCTTATTGAATCTTAAAACGACTGTTTAGATCCTCGGTATAATTATTTCTAACACTGTCCCGTTCTATTCCTACAATGCATTTGAGCGCGATCTCCCCCTCGTTAAGTCCGAGAAAAGAGTACTACTCGCCGGTTTCCTTCCTTCGTTCTTTACTTCCAACATCCTCAAACAGCGACACCAGATTTCGACTCAGGCTTGAACTCTCCATGAATGCTCTCTCTTCTGCTGCTAAGTCGAGCGGCGCCCACATTCAAGCGATATAATGCCAGAAACTTGCCCATAACACGAGGACCAATGGATGGTGTTGTGCCCTCGGTTGGCGCGAGATACTGCGATAATATATAAATGCAATACTGGTAAAAGGTAGTGGACTGTTTTTCACGTAGTTAAATCCTATACACTAGAGAGGTGCACACAGAAAGAGATAGGGGTTCACTGTTCTAGGCTCCAACGCAAACGCTGTCCGACTGCCCGCACACCGCTTCCTGCGCATTATTGGGGATGGGCACGATGGTGGCGTCACATGTATGGGTCACTATAGATACCCCAACACTCTCAGCCGGCGAAATTGGTTATTGCGCGGGAGTCTGTAAGAGGATGGGATGATGGGATCGATGGGTGCATTTGGGTAAGAATATGAAAAGAAGATGGAAGTGAAAGCAGCAGGTGATGAAAAGGACACACAATATTACACATGGGAGGATGATTCAAAAGGGGTCAGAACAAGACGAGGAGGAAGAGTGTACATGAGAATATTAAAAATGGAATAAAACGAGGAAAATGAAATGCTAGTAAATGGCTCGAACAAAGGTCTATCAAAATGGAATGGGAATGAATGTTTTTCTCAACGAGGGTGTCCCTCTCTTTTTTTCCTATTTTCTCTTATCTCTGTCTCTCTTTCCCAACCGTATAATCATGTTTTCTAGTCGAGAACTAATTCATTTTGAACACAACTTTGAATTGAGTGCTATGCGTATGACCTTCCCACTGTGGATTTTACTCAGGGTAACGTCTCAAGTATCTTCTAACGTACGTTAATCGCACACATTTGGATACTTCAGGTACTCATGCTCAGAGTAAGAGAGATGTACAAGTGCATATTCACCCCATATCACGGAGTGAACCTCACCAATTTGCCTTCGTGTTCATCTTTCTCCTCCTCCTGTGGCTGGCAGGCTGTCCAACAGCAACTGATTCCACACCCCTTATTCCTTCGAACTGCCGGACACGTATGCACTCCCGCTTATCTCCCTTCCACTTCATTGACCTCAGGCCTCCAGTCTCTAACCACTCCTAGCTGTCCTTGCCCCATTGCTTTCCGTCACACAAGCCAAATCCCCATTTAACATTCTCACCCCAAGCAGTACTCCTTTCTCTGCGTCCTGCTTGCGTCAGAAGGTTTGAATGGAATAATCTAGCCAGGGGTGGGTATATAATCGGGATATATATATATATAAGGAATATATTCGGGATTTTTCAAAAATAAAAAACAAGTTGCTTCAAATGCAAGGTTGAATGAAAATGTTTTTGCTCAATCATGGAAAATTTTGATTCTTGGATTCTCTGGATGCTTTATAGATCTTATATTAGCTTCCCTGAAAACTCCATGCAATGACGAATATAAAGCTTTTATTAATAAATAGAAAACATAATAAAAAACAATAAACAATGAGAAATAATACAACTTTAGAATCGGAATACGAATTCTGGAAGGGCTTTTTATCTATAATCTATTGTATATATAGTTAATGTTACATTACTCTTGATATACGCCATCTACTGTGGTTCATTATAATTAACTATCGTTACTTTTGTGAATTCCCCTCCGAGTCAGGAAAACTCCGAGTGTAAATTCCCCTCCAGAAAACATCAGGTATGATTAATAATAATAATTCCTTTATATCTAACAGCCGAAGCCAATTGCTAGTTATTTAATAGATGGACGAACACACACAACCATGCCCAGGGAGGTGTAAATATCCTACTCAGGCGGGACTCATACCCGCGGCCTTATGTTTGGTAGGCGAGGACTTTGCCCCGCTGCCATCGAGACCAGCAACTGTCTTAATGTCCATAGCCACTGGAAAGGTTAGTGCATTATGGGTAATTTCCAAAAAGATCACACGTTTCTTGGGCAAGAGACATTTAGATACAGGAAACAATGAGGCTAACATCATGTGGCGATCTTTATAACTGAGGTGAAAGTGATCGTTTAACGCGGTGAGCTTGTATAAACAGAGCAAGTATCCAGTAGCTGTAATTCTTATGTACTTTCAGAGTTGCATATAAATGTCGGTATGCATATTTTTTTGTTTCGTGGTCAGTTATGAGTTACACTCAATCGTACTGATTAAAAGGACGTTTCATGTCGACAAAAATACGCGCTTTTATATATGTGCGCAATATATTGTGCTGATATCGGTGCTAAAAATCCGTTGATGCTATGTAACTAGCATAATGCATACATTTTTCTATATTTTTAACTAATTTTAATAGGTAAGTGACATCAGATAAAATAAATGTGATAAATGTGCTGAGAATACATTGTTGTATTCGTTTAAAGAATTTTTAAGTTGTGTAGAAGTATTCAAATCATTCATATTTTCGATTATGGCATTTACACTAAATATTTGGGGCCATTATTCAGCACAATTTTATCAGGAATCGTTTAAGTGTAAATCTAAAATTGTAAGAATTTTGCGTCCTTGGAAATGAAAAATATATCATTTTGAGAAATTCAACTTCATAGTAAATGCTTTTCTGCTCTTAAGCGTTCCTATTTAGGATATTTTTCAAGGGCCAACAAATACTATTTTATTCAAACTGACCGCAAGTACGTTCAAGTACGAGAAATGTACAAAAATCAAAAGCTTTAGGATTTTAAAAATAAAAATTCTTTGAATGCTGAATGTTTGCTAAGTCTGCCGGCTATCCAAGTCAAATCTGTTGGGGTGGCGTACCTAGAGTCGATATATCGGTCGTAGCCAAAATGCAGCACTCCCACCGTGCCGGCACCTGATTCCACGAGTTGGGTTGAAGGAGATTGATTAGAGTTCTCCTCTTCTTGATCTCCTCAGCCAATAGATAAACATCTGCATATATATAAACCCTCGCTCGTGGATACATTCTTGTTCAAATCTGTCAGAACCGGTGCCCGCACTCGGTCAAGGCTGATGTTGGCAGATGACAAGGATATCAGATTGGACGAGCCAGAGATGTTGAGGTATGGGGAAGCGGAACCTATCGGTAGTAGGACAATAGCAGCAGCTGGAACAGGCACATGGAGATTCATATCTGCAAAAATAGCCATAGAGGGAGATATATGCATCACTAGCTCTCAGCAAAAATAAGTTATTTTGCATAAATACGAATTTTCCCATAAATTAATCTAAAATGATGAAGTTAGCTGGAACTCTAACCTTGGATTATATTTCTTGAAGCAGAAGTATGGAAATCGCCTTTAAAGTATATTAAAATGAGCCATTGTAAACCACCGTTGCTCATAACGTCAGAGTTTGCATCACATGTTTATCTTGGAAAGAGTGGAATTATATTGTATGTGTTGAAATAAGTATGGAACAGGTCAAATCCATCAAAAAGTTTGGGCTTAATAAGATAAGAAAAATTGTTATGAATGTAAATTTTTATTAATGTTTATACCCTCCTCGGTACAAAAATGTCAGTCTATTAGGTGGTTTTCTCAATCTTATTCCTCATGTATTTCTACAAATTGATTTTTTCTACATGCCTAACCAGCATACTAACACCATACTAATTTTTTAAATTTATCGTTTAATCCTAAGTTAGTTGCATGGCGTTTTACACTCTTTTCTATCTAATACTAGCACTCATACTCCCTGGAAGCACACACTATGAATCTTTCTTCTTATGTGGACCATAAACCTATTCCTAGATAATTCTCTGGAAACTTTTTCCTTTATCTTGCTTTCTTATTTTGATTGATTAACTGTAGATACAAATATCTAATAACTATTGACAAAATGAAAAGTTTATTTTTCCCTGGTATTTTTTTATTTCGAGGTAATATACTATAAATAGATGATAATATATTACTAAATTGTTACCTCTTAATGCGGCACCAATTTTTTGGCATTCGGTAAATATCAAACGTCGTCCCTCAGATTGCCAAGTTATGGGGACTACCGAATGCTGGTTTTCATTACTTTTCCTTTCAACAACCTGTTAATCTTTTTTGGCTCATCATAGGAAACGAGTAATCAACGTTTTTGGAAATGGATTCTCGCTGTTGGCGACGTTGTTTCTTGGTACTCGCCGAATATCTGATTCCTGGCGCTCCCTCAGGTGGACTAAGCTAAGGAAAATAGAAATAGTTTTTTTTACGTTTAGAAATTATATCATTAGTCCGGTGAAAATGGCCCTTTTGAAATCTTATGCTCATAAGAATTGTGATTTATTAAGTTCTTGTTTTTCTTTCTCAAAACTCATTTTGTGTTTGGAATAATACATAATGCAACCTCAAATAATCATCGCTAACGATCATATGACTACTTACGTGGGGCTTTAAATAAATAGAGGGATTAAAAAAAAATATTATATTAGAGTAGTTATTACTTATTGGTACTTATATCCTTGTAGGTATGCTTAGTATATAAATTACACTTCCATCAGAGGAGATACATTCGCCTTCGCCATACAGTCCTGGAGTGTCTCTCTGGGTATCACATCTAAATTTACGTACTACTCTGTGAGCCGCAGCATGGGTGTGTGGCAGGGGGTGTTAGGACACCAGCGGTGTAAAATCCTTTTTCTCCTCGTCCCTTTCCCGTTCCGAATTCTCTTAAATGTAGTCAACGGTGTCTTTTGGATGAATCGTTGCTTTTGAAGAGCTCTGATTTTAATTGAAAAAATTTAAAATAATCAGGCAAATGTAGGTCACGTGAGTAGGGAGGCTGAGATAGGGCAGTCATTCGATTGTTTGTACTTATCTCACGAACTTAAATGGATTAGTGACGGGTGCACTGTCGTGGTCAAGGAAAGATGTTTTGCTCGGCTACTATCAAACGAGGAACAAACTTGGCTGTAATCCGATACATGTTCAATTCTTAGGTCAAAAAAACATGATATAAGCCAACGACTGACGAGTTTGACGACGGCTGGCGCGCAAGAGATCCCCGATTTTCTGAGTGATACTGTCATCAGTTGGCAGTGAAGGCCATCCGGTTGAGGACCGTCTTGAACTAACCAACGGCCAATTTCGGATCGGGTAAACCCTTTATAACTCACAGTACTTAGCACAGAGCATAACTTAGAGCGATGTCTTTGTAAGACTCTTCAAAATATCAAAAGATTCCATAAAAAAATTCCTAAGTTACGCGCAAAATATCACGTCGTAACGTTGATCTCTGAAACTCGGGCATTGAAAAAATTGCCGCTGCGACTGAATCAGCTTCAACTTATACATATTATGATGAAAACATAACAATATTTTTACTAATAAAAAACCAGGGCTACTCGAAAAGTACTGATAAATGCAGCGCTGACCATCAGATGTCATTAGAACTATCTGTTATCGTCAAATTAAAAAAAAAATTTCGTTACTTATTGAAAAGCTCTCGTATCTCAGAAAAAGTAAACTTTCATCTCATACTCCCCTATATGTTAGTTTTCCAATCAAGTAACAGTATTAACTTAACCTTTTTCAGCGGCAAGCGTGTTGCTTGTAGCAAAGCAAAGGTTTTTACTTGCACGCCTGTTCTTTTTTCGAATGAGTCGCTTGATGGCGTCATTTCGACATTCCACCAGATAGTGTCGTGCGCTTCCTCGGATGACCTGTTGCTTAAAAGATGCATGCATAAAGTCGTAAACGTAGAGTGCAGCATGACATATTTTATTGCAGATTTCCACAGTCTGCGATAATTATCCTCCCTTGTTCTCTCCGCCAATATTTATTTCAACTCTCTCTCAATCTTCTGAATCTCTCGTTCATTGCTTTTTGGAGAACTATTCAAATATGGTGGGGAAACTCTAGCAACCGTGCTCCATAAGCTCATATTGGAAAAATATGAAGCACTGAAAAAACCCCAAAGGAAAGGCTCACAATTTTAATCTGCTCAGTCCATAAAAAAGGGGATAAGCGCGAATTTACCAACTACTGAGGAGTGAGAGGAGAGGAAACTACAAACTGCCTACTATTTACAGTCAAGGGACCGAGATAGATGGAGACGGAAAATTGACGAGGACAAGGCTCAACAAGGGCTGTAGCACCATTGGAGAGTGAGAGCAAGCTGTGCTTGACGTGCTTTTCAATGCCTCTTTTTCTTTCTAAGTAGGCACACATATACAAAGCAGACACAAACGAATTTGACCCTAGTCCATTAAATTCCTTGCGCCAACACAGGAATTTGTAACGCACAAACTATGGCATGGGTTTCCAAGTAAATGAAATATAATATTGAAGTAGAACAAACATTTATGATTTTCAATGTTAAAAATCCAATTTTAGGAAGAAGCAAAGCATATACAAAAATCGAATGCAAGAATTCAAAAATATCAAACGAAGAGACCACTGCACCAAATCTTTTTCTACGTACAAATAACTGACGTACCTTTTAACACAAATCATGTCTCACTGATGCAATTCTGAAGCACGTGATTGAGCAACTCGTAAATGATCTGCTTCGTTGCTTGCTTGTCGTTCCTCGCTAGTTTGAGAAGCTCACGCGCCAACACATATTTGTTAAAACGACTCGCGCTCCACCTAATTTACAATAGATTTAATAATTTAGAAACCTTACGAATTTAGAAAACTCAAAAAAACTCAGTAACTCACGAAAGTTTCATCATAATCTGATGAACGGTATTGGAATGCATAGAAGACTAACAAACAAACATTCATTTTTATATATTAGAATATTATGGTTACTGATAGAAACCTTTTATCAATACTGTGAGGAGGAATAATTTAGTAGTTGAATGATATAAATCTAAAGAAATATTTTAGTACGTATTTTAATGGATGGTGGAGAGTTGTTTTTAATTTTCTGTCACCTCTACATTTGCGTTTTTGTTCTTTACAGATACAAGCTACTGCCATGATGGCACAAATTTTGAATAAATTATGCTTACGAGATATTTTCTTTGAAAACACATTTATCATAACTTTGAAAGAAAATTTGAAATTCAGGTACTAAGATTGTGGCGAGCCGAGTCTTTTCCAGATTTTCCTTGAATTCTATTCACATAAACGCCCTTGCCTACTTAAACTCCTGTTATCCAATTTTAAACTTGTGGTTCTCAGTTAATTGGAATCGCACGGAGCCTTACCATTGGCTCATAGATCCTCCCAATGAATATAAAAAACGAAAGAAAAAATGTTCTTAGCTTCCGTTATTTTTTAATACCATTACTGGAATCGCATTTTTTAGCAGGAAATTTTGGAAATTTGAAAGAAGAGTATTTTGAAATTTTTTAACATGTTCCTATGGCATGGTGACTCGCAGACCTTCCACAGTAATCTCGAAGTTTTCGCCAAGAGGTAAAAAGTCCTGCTCGAAATGCATCTACTCAAAACAACTTTTATAGAGGCTTCCGAAAAGTCTTTGAATTTTTTACATCAGTAAGAAAATTCAGTTCCGTCTAAACATATAACCTACGACAACTTAAGCTCACTGATATGTAATGCGAGGGGCGTGTTTATATCAGCTAATTAAGATTATATTATAATTGGTAAATTATTGTTTTATGTGAGCTATTTGTTATGATTTGAATATAATCTGTAGAATACTAACCTTTCTCTTTTCCTATTCACTACAATTTTATGCCAAGGTACAAATAAAATTCCTGTCAGATTAATAATTTTCTTGAGCCGCAAAGACCAAATTTAATATTAAAGTATAAAAAAGGCCTTAAATTAGATTAACAAGGCAAAATAGATTATTGAAGGTATTATATGTTTTTATATATACTAGGAAATATATAGGAATCGGGTTTCCCGTATGGTAATAGTGGCTTATGCACTGCGAGTGCTAATTATTACACCACACTCCATAGAATTCTTTTATTAGAAATGGATGCTTAAGAAAAAAAGTACGCACAGTGGTAGTTTTTTTCTCTGTGAATTGGTGTGCGCGTGAATTGAGTACACATTTATTCGAAAACGGAAACGTTTCTTCTGAGATCCTGTAAAAAAGATTTGTAGGGTATGAGGAATTCAACAGGCCAAACGTCTCAAACCTTTAACCCATCACATCCCAGAGTCCGCAAAAAATACTCTACTAATTCTACTTTCCATAATAAAAGAGTTAGAATCATTGCTTTGTTTTATTATTTTTATTTTTAAAATTACTTTCAAACAGATTTCGGTTTCAAATTTTGCTCTCGGATGGCACATATAATGACGTATTTTTTCCTACAAACGAATTTGTGATGCTTTGTGACTTTGTTGTAGTTTAAAACTAACGCTTTTAATGACAAACTTATGATTTTTGTTAAGATTTCAGCGATAGCATCATTCCTTAGCAATCTGGGCAATGGCGATTAACTGGTTTCTTCCCCGTGTTTTACGACTTATCATATCTTGTTAAATGAGCAACGATTGCATGTATGTATTAATTAATATAAAATTATAGGTTTCACGTAGGATTGATAAATATAGTGTGTGCAACTCTTTCGTTAATTACATCTAGACCGCAATATTTACACTCTTTATTATCTGTTCACACAAAAAGACTAAAGAGAGTTCAGCTTAATTTCCTTAATTTACTTTTGTCATAAAATTAATTGAAATTTTTGCCAAATAACACATAATGGTAGTTTTAATTTATCCTTTATCTCTATTGACCAATCAAATTGTTTAAGTAAAGCAAACACCAGAAAATATAACAAATTTCGTGTCATAATAAATTATGACTTTTGAAATGATGACATTGATAATATAAGAGTTTCTATATCAGCTATAGGTAAAAAAAAATAATCTCAAATAGCACAATTAATAATAACTTAATAATAATAAACAATGATTTTGCTTTTAAAAAAGCATCAATAGTTGCTTTTTCAAAAGGTGAAATATTTTTCAGGTATTTTTAAATATTTTCACCGTTGTTCTCCGCATTAAAAAAAAGATATAAGCGATGAATAAAATTGAATATATTATTTTACGCCGTCAAATTTTCTGAGCTATCATTTAAAAAAAAAATGTTAATGCTGGGGTCATTATAGGTCATTGATTGACAATGAAAAAAGCAATGATATTTTTACGTTATTCAATATTCATAATTCAATCCTATACAAATTTACATAAATAATTTACTAAAAATTAAACATTTCGAATTGCGCATTCTTCCTCATAACGTAGTGACCAACCGTAGACACAATTAATTGGTAAATACACAGGTGCTAAAGGTGGCGATAAACATTAAAGAGCGGTTACAAAAGAAATATATTCGCGAGATAAATGTCCTTAACGCTGGCACTGATTTTCGCACTGACTTGTTTTATTTACTCTGCCTCCTGATTGCTGATGATCAAATATTCCTTACCTAGTATAATTCAAATTTCATGATTAGAAAATTAAATATACAATGATGGACACCGATGTATCAAAAACTGCTTAACCGAGTATGAGAATTATGACATGGACTTCCCACCGAACCTACACTGGTATTTCTATGCTGATAGCGCTGATAAATTCATTTAAAAACTTTCATGTGTGAAACTAAAGCAATGCAATTCCTTTACTCCTGGGGTACATGGCTACAAATAATCAACGTGACTTCATCATGTGTTTAACGAAAAATAGTTTATTGTAATGACTTAAATTATCAATGGCTATTGGAAACTGTGCAAGCTCAAATTGAAAACACATAAATGCATGGATATAAAAACAATGGAAACACTTGAAAAAGAATTTCTGTAATAACCAATGGTGGTATATTAAAAATAGGATTGTGAGGTGATTGTTATAAAAGTAAAATTAATTTTTATTTCATTATTATAACTTTCACTTGGATTAGATTACTGAATAACGACAAGAACTAAGAAGCATTTCTTATAACTCCTATTTTTGGTTTTAATTCTTTTCTACTTCTCCCTCAAGTAACTGGCTGAAATTGGTGGCATATATGGAGGTGGCTTGCAAGGTATTTTATAGTAGAAGAAGAAGTCTATCACTGTAGAAATCACGGACAATCGCAGCGAACGCAACCTTTATAGGTCGGGAGAAAACCGCTCTCCGGAAAGTAACAACAATGAACCCTAGAATACCTCCAAAAGGAACTAGAATACCTCCATCCCCTTTAAATCCCAGTATCTCTTTCCTCAGCTGTTTTTACGTCCATCCGCCAGACAGGAAACCTCGGTTTTGTGTAGATAATGCCTCATATCCCTTGCGCGGCTCGTTTTCCACTTAGGTATCCTTTTTGATCGAATTGTAGATAACCTTCGAGGAGATGAGGAAAAAATAAACATAGAGATTAACTTCCATTTAAATGGAGTTCAAGTGAGAGAGTCAGATGTAAGGGGGGACAAAGTACGATGGGAAACGATTAGAGAAGACAGAGCTGCCACAGAGAACGATAGACCTCGTAGCTCAAGAAAAGTTAATTTAATCTCAATAAGCAACGCATTCACCACTCTAAAATCCTCTAAAATACATTTGCGGCTTACCAGAGAAGGTGAATTCCAGCTTCAGTTCCTTCATTAGTAAACAAAAAGGTAATGCACGATGCCAGCGTAGGACATTTCGCACTCAGATTGGATCCATTAAGTTTGCCTTTCCCCACTATGACCTTTAAATTTACGCCAGCGGCCTTCACTTTTCATCACCATATTTTTCATTTTGAACGGCTCGTGAATGATGCAGCCAAAAATCAATGAAGATTCTGAAAACATCTTTAATAGGATGTCGCATTCCACGTGTTAATTATTTTAAGCTATAATGGCAGTAAACCGGTAATGATTCCCATCGATGTTGGTAGCGAGCAATGTCTTTATTTTAAAATGATAGATAAATACGCTTGGTTATCTATAATATACCATTTAATAGTATCTTGGCTTCGGAGCCTCATTATTAAGAAACTTTTTGCCTCAGACGTGCGCTACAGTGCTTAGAAGTATTAGGCATAACGACAGGATTTCAAGTCCGCTCGTTGCCCATGAAGTTTTTTATTATAATCAGACCCCCACTTACAATCCTCTAACTTCAACTTCTTAGTATCATCAATTATCATTTCAGGTTAAATAAATTCTTTGAACACCACTTCTATCTAAATGGAAATATCCTCCATCATTTTAAACGAAGAATGTGAACCACAGAATAACTATATTAATTAGGAAAACCTAAATAACCACCATATATTTTCCCCTTTTCTTTCCTTCTCTCTCTTTGGATAGGACAGAAAAGTGGACCTACCAATATATACAAAGAGTATATTAAGGATATAAAGTAAGATACTTGATTCTGCTACGGTTTTTGCTGGGAACCGGAAATATTATTAATTTTAATAAGCAAAGAATATAACAATGTGAATACTTTTCATAAATGAAAAGCGTAATAATTCGAAGAGGAATAGCGAAGAAAAACATCGTAAAATTATAAAATTTGTGCGAGAACCTGTAAGCACTGAGGTAGATCGAGGGAACAAGGATTGTGGCCCACGTTACAGCGTCAAACACTGGTCAAAAAATACAGGTTGAAAGGTTTACGGCATTGCAAAAAAATCAAAGAGGTGTTGCGCCCTGTAGTACCTCACTTACCACCCATACTCGTGGTCCCTTCGAACACCTATCCGACCAAGTCCATCTGCTATCCACGGCAATAATTAATACCCCCTTTAATCACGACTTTTTTCATTACTCTTTTCTTCAATTTCAACTTTTCCTTTGATTAGGTCACCAAAGCATTTATAGAAGAAAACATTAGAGAAATCATCGTAAAAGATTGAAAGAATACGCCGATTTGAGCTCAGGAATACGTATAACTGGAAATATTTTCGAGCTTCCAATATTCAATCTTTGTATTTCGTTTAAATTAAAGTATATTATTTTTCCTCTCGTTCTTAAAAAAGCAGAAGAGTTTTAATTTGAATAAATGGATATAGTATAAATAATATTATAATACATATTTACACATTCGCCACTTTTTTATTTTGATGAATGAGTACAGATGAATTCTTGTGATACCAACAATGACATGAGAATTTCATATTTTTCCCTTGATTCACAATCCAGTTACGCCTATTTTTTAAATATTTTATTTCATATTTCCAGAATGGGTACAAAGACACGGAGGATTTTAAAAAGACAACATTCAGATTTGTATTACGACGGGCAAAAACTTTTTTTTTTAATTTAACGGGTGGCTAGCACAGACTGGGCCAAAAAAAAGTTAAAACACAAAAAGGAAACATTTCCGAAGTATATTTCGAAGAAGAAAATTCTTAGCCTAATTTCACACTCCAAAATATTGACTGCAGCATGTCAACACTTACTACAGTCTCCCTATCCCGTTCCGCCTTTCCGTAAAGACTGAAAATGGAGGAATCGAAATCCTTGCCGGTGTTCCAACCACTGCTGACCTTAAACTAATTTTCACTTTCCTTTTTAGTCTCCCCCATCCCAAATGTTCATCATTCCTGCTATATAGTCGATGTTCTGCAAGTTTCAAGAATATTGTTTGAATGGAAAGTTTTGGTTAGCCAAACTAGCCCCTGACCAAGTTTGAAAATTTTGAGGAAAGTTACGATATCCGACGACCACTTTCGCATTTGCCGATTGCAATAGAATGCTTAAGGCCACTTGAGGCTTTGAGACTTTCCATTTTGATATCTCCCCGTTTCCAAAAATATTTGTGGCCCCGCAAAAGAGGCAATATTCAGAGAGTCTCTCCATTAGATATCATTCGCAGCCTGAAAAAAGGATATTTAAGTGAACGAATGTACAAGCAGCGACATCAAGAGTAGCACTTTAACAATATGATTTTTTTTACTGAAACAAATAAACATCTTTTGATGATACGTGAAAGCGCAACTACTATAAATATTCCACGGAAATTTCGAGAGGAACCGTTGGGATAGCCTAGGTTTTCAAGGCAATCAAACTGTGTTTCAAGACGGTTAAAATAAGATTGAATTAATTATAAAACTATTAGTGTAAAAACGCAGATTAATGGAGCACTTTCATTACTAAAAAGCATCTCGGAACCCAGCAATAATGATTGAATTTTCAATACGCAAGAATAGCATAAAAATTGCAATGCAACGATCAGGAATCAACACAATTCATGGCTTATATTAACGTATACCTATACTGAAATGGGTTTTGATATAAAAAAGATACGTGGGAAATATTGTTTTCATAACTAATATATTAACTCCTCTTTCTTTGCTAAAATTACCATGCATGAAAATGATTTATGTCCCTCCTGCAGCGTCCTCATTATAAACTCATGAGCTGAAGGAATAGCGTGAATGGATAGTTATAAAATTATTCTTCTATATTTCTTGCAATTAGTTTTGACATTTTATTGGGAACAAAACCATGAAACTAGTATAAAATACTTGCGCACGACTCTTTTTTTGCACGCTACAGATAAATGGGTAAACTTAGTGTTAAGCAAATGTACGCCTTGATCCAACTCTAACCAAGTCCCAGTTGTAGTAGTCATGGCGTGCTCTATAGCACAGCAGAATCGGATTATTTTTTTGCATTTAAGCGTGCACTGTAATATCCACATCCAAAGCAATGTTCTACACCATTTTACTTTCATAGAACTCGTGCGCCAAATTTTGCAGAACTAGTGGGGGATGATGGGAAAGAATTTTTCGCTGCCGGAACCCAATCGCGCTGCATTGCGCATTGCGCCAATTGGCACGCAATGAATATATTGCTATGCGCTATTACCGAATGGATTCCATCCAGTGTATAAAAACGTAGAGCGTCTGGCGCTAACTTTTACCAGAAGGAGATAAATTTGGCGTCATATTGGTTATTTTGACGCCCTAAATGGAAAATATAATATGGTGGCAAACATTGATGCAGGGCTCGTACTTGCTTTCAACCTAAGCCTAGTTTATCTTTATAAATACTGTTGGAATGGCACACCAGCCACTAAAATTCGACCGACTCTGGCAATCAAAGCTGGCAGCCGAGCAGGACTCCGCAGCGCATTAGAAGAATCGAATTTTTTCGGGTTGCTAACAGTTGTCACTGATTTTTTTGAGTCAATCTTTAGAGATTTTTGAAGACTAATGAGTAATTTTCTGGATGACTATCGATGTCTTAATAAATTCATTTCCAACATGATTGCGAAACCATAGCCAAAGACTGTGCCAAGTGTCCGCCATTTTTAAGAGTAGTAGAAATAACAGGAATCTCATCACTTTAATGAATAATTTTACAAGAAAAAACTTTTCCTTATACTAGTATCCATTATTGAGTCCCACATCTTTACTCAATTTCATCATCTTTTCAACAATTATATGAGCTTTACTTTTTTCCAGATATAACTGAAGTCGGCGTGATTTTGATTAAAATTAATTTTTGAGCCTTTCTATGCTATTAACCATGTGTAAATACAGAGATAAATGACATGCGTCAGCTCATGAACCAATTTACCCTCAATCGCAGAAATTGCCGAAACGGGTATGGAAAAAACCCCGTTTACTGCCGAAAGTGCCAGGTGGAAAATAATAATAATAGTAAAATACAAAGGAAAGCAGCACGCTTCGTTAAAAACTGCTACGAGCGAACAAATACGGTCGTATAGATTGTAGCTAAAGGCGCTAGTAAGGTAACTAACTTAGTCGGCTACTAAGAGCACTTAGTCGTATACTAAAAAATAGTATTCATAGATCCTTTCCAGGGAGCTACTACCTTAGTATGCTACCTTCGCCACCATTGTAGAGGATTACATAATTTTAGGTAGCATTTGCCTTAAAAACAATGAAGCAATGCTTGTCAACACTTTCACTGGCTTCGTTGTACGTGAATTCGTATGTCATGCATTAATATTGCTACGATGGCGTTATCGTTAAATATTCTAATTTCCCCATTTTTTAGCATTATAATCATAATTTCGACAACTCTTCTATAAACATTTATTATAATTGCATAAAAACATCGGTAATACATGCTAGTTTTTTTCCACACACAGTAATACACCACAAACTTGCACAGATCCTCCATAAAATCAATTAGACACACAGCAGCCTCACTACATCAAAGGTTAACTTCACCAATCGCACCAAATTAAGGTATCCGTTACATTCAAACATACACAGATCTTTCTTGAGTTGTTCTCTGTTCCGTCACTGTAAAAATAGGGGAAATGTTTGCCATTAGTTAATGGCTATGACAGTTATTTTTACAGGAAATGTAACAATTCTCACATTTACACACCGACCATCATTTTGGAAACGAAAAATGAACATGCACACGGTACAGCAGACATTGTCACTCCTTAATCTGAATACCTATTTGCCCCTTCACAAATCCTTTCTGAGCATTGTATAAAACAAAACTGATTTCTCTTATCCACTTAGAAGATAAAACATAAAATGAGATGTGATAAACTACTGAAGCACTGGAAGAATTTTTTTTCACTGTGTGAACCATGACAACGCTCTGTTACCAAAACAAGCACCAAACGAAATAGAAATTGACGGCAGAATGTAAACAAACAAGGGCTGTGATGTAAACAGACTCGCAAATATAATTATTACCTTTGCGAAATCATTTTAATTCCTTAAGAATACAAACGTCTTTATATCAGTGTAAGACACATTTCTACGACAACGCAACAGTAATACGCTCGAGTTATTTACTCTGAAGCACGCCATATGATGCAATACTCCAGACATCTAATATGCATAAATTGTTTACGATGCTTCCTCCTCAACGCATTCTTTAAGAAAGAGCTATATGCTCGTTGAGTATTCATCTAATTTCACAAATGAACAGCACTAGGGCCCGAATAATTAAAAAATGTAATTGGAACCTTTAAAAAAACAGTCATTGCACACACATTGATACATGCCTTTTATAATGCTGTGAGACGTAGCACTGATGAAATGAGATGATGAAGAGGTGGTAACCACCATATGACGCTCGAAACCAAAGTAATCATTTCACAAACTCTTCCTTTTTCGTTGAACATATCACTCATGAAGCACAACGGAGTACGGGGCACGGTGTCGTAGACTATGAACAAATAATCAACATTTTGAGTTTGATCCAGCAACAATACTAAACTTCACATCCGCCAGACTTGAGGAAAGCAATACCACCAGTATCTTTGGTAATATTGCCTAAAATCTCCGTTATGGCTTCAGGTTATCACCCATGGTGAACCACTTGTTACAGACCGCCATATTTAGTAGCGCCTCTAAACGAGGCGAGAGTGTGTTGAAGAATCAGCTACTAACATTGTGGCATACTTGGCGCTGCTGAGCTTAGTAGATCTCAGTAAATGCGATTTTGTTAGTTGGCGACTAGTTAGTGCGCTAATAAGCCGATAGTAGCTCTCTATGGAATCTATGAATACGGCCGATAGTGTTTCATAACTTTTAGAGGGATTTAGGCGGGAGCTTATAGACACTTGGAGGCCACAAGCGAGGCTTAGGTTGCTTAAGAAATGCAGAACTGGTGAGTTTCAGAGCGACACAGAGAATATGATCACGATGCCTCTCGATATCTTTATGTCTGAAAGAAGCGATAAAATAAGAGAGTTACATTGCCAAACAGATAGGTGCAAAAACTTGTTCTTTCCACGCACAATATGAGACCACAATAAAAACTGAGCTCCACTAAATACATTCCCATGATACACATCACCATTTCAGCTCCCAAAACCTTATTTATTTACACGGCTGGTGGCCTAACACCCCCTGCCACACGTCTATGTGGCGACGCACAGGGTAGTATGTAGATGTAGAAACGGCACGCTATTTTAGATGGTACTTTCTCTATGTTTTTCTTTTCAGGGACACCAAATGCACTACTGTCATGAAAAAATGCCGTTTAAATTCATTAACATGTTTATTGATCTTTTTATTTCCAACTTTTGAAAAATATTTTCTGAGATAAATTATTATGCACGAGTGTTAGTTGCCAGGTTAGTGGCAATTGTAATTCGGTTGCTACCAAAATCTGTAATTTGCCTAGTATCTTTCAACTATTCATTTCACTATCGTTTTCAATTTTTATTGGCAATAAAATAATTTTTTACTTCTTGCTCTCAGTGTATGTCGGTTTAACCATCGTACACAAAAGTATCTCTAGCTTTGACACTATCCTGAGATCATATTTTTGTGCCACGACAACGGGGTCTTCCAAAGGGGTATTGATTTTATTGATGGATCCGGATGTGTACTAAAGAGTAGCCTTTTTTAGGAGAGGTACAGGGTCTTCAAAGGCCAAAACATAGCCCCACATCAAAGGTGAAGGATCAAGGAAATACCTAGACCACTCTCTCTTTCTTGGCAGCCGGGCGCCAGCCATATTTCCTTCACTGCGTGCACTATAGGGACCGTGAGTGCAAGATTCAGCTCTTCAATTCATCGCAATATTTCCCATCAACATTTAGTGTATACTAAAACCAAACATAATTAACTCTAACTTTTTTGGTGAATGGAAATTAGCCTCAGGGTTTGTCTATCAGGTATTGTAGATTTCAATCGAGGGTTCAGAATTTATTAGAGGAATAGTGATATTTCTGGTGAGAATTTTAGCTCATTTACTGGGGATATCAACCATTCAAGTCATCTTAATCGATATACTCTTCTAAATATAGTTATGTATAATATTATCATAGCCATGGCTTCTAAGCGGAAATATTTCGAGATATAGGTAGTGCAGAAAGACTTTTGATTCCGATTCTGAAGCCATGGAGCCGGAGAGATCTTCGAAAGACGAGGGTGTAGATCCTCCTGCATCGGAAGAAGAGAAGCAGTCTTCGCTCTCCTTACTCCACGTAAGTTCACGTTACTTAACAGCCTCGTGCTTTTCTATCTTGTGGGGGGGGCAAGTGACTCACCGGGAGATAAGGCTGGCTGTCATAAAGTAACTTGTCAAGGAAGGGGTCCCAGTTCCACCGAAGTGTTTACCGATGAGATCCAGGGGAAGACAAGCGCCGCTTGGAGGCCAAGGACAATAGGCAGTTGCAAGTAAAAGTGAACCGCCTTAGGTGCTGAGTGAGTTCGGCACATAATCCGGGAAGGGGCGAACACACTCAGCACCTAAGGCGGGATTATACACCAGTGCAATAAGTTCACGCCACTTTACATGCGAACTTCAAGACCTAGATCAGTTCCGGAGTTTGAGCACTAGGGTTATGCGAATACAAATATTTTTAGAGTACCTACCACACTAAATTTAATGCTATGTGAAGTTGATATTTGATGTATTTTATGAAAAAAATAATAGCTGTCATACTAAGTCCATATTGATGATAAATCGTTGCCTTTCAGAAGGAAAAATAAATTTACGATCAAATACTTCCCAAAAAAAAATAACAATTTCCGAAGGTCTACATTTTTGATTACGGCAACAAAATTAATCACAAAAATGAAGCAAACTATATGCAAGCTAAGGTTTTATATTTCAGCAATTTATCTTTAACAGCTTTTGAAATATAAAAGTGCATAGCTTAAGGAACAGGAAAAATTTAAAGAGACATTAAATTCCAGCAGTGAAGGGCGACTCTTGGAAGTTATAACCCGACATTTAAATTTTAACGTAAAAAAAATCCTGCAAGTTTTGGTTTCGAGTTGGAATAACATTTTTTCGGCTTTGGGACAGATTTTTTTTCAATTTCATCGCACATTGCGGAATGCCAAAAAAATAGCATTGATTTGTTGAAGGATGATAAATAATCATTTCTTTATCTCATTCAAATATTTAAACTTCGATACGAGGAAGCAATTTTGCACAAAAGCAAGAAGGACATTTTGTATTTGTAAAGGTAAAAATAGGTTAACAATAACCTTATTTTTGTATTCTATACATATAGCCGACAGGGGCACTTACCCCTGAAGCCAATGATGCCGAGTGTGTTCGGAGTTTACCTACCCTACCTCAAATAGAATATTTTCTCCCCTCCCATCAATTTAGCTGAAATACAGAGATTACTGGACACAAAAAAAGATATAATTACGACGCGATCTGCGCCGCCATGCCAATTCGAGGTTGCCACTGCTTGAGGCTACCCTAGCTTTTAATCAAATCGTTATAATTATCAAATATATTTATCAGAAAATGTTGTGAGGTAATGTACTTAATGAAAAACATTGCATTTGACCTTATTTAACGAAGATACGACGTTCATAAGCAGCAAATGAAATTTAATTGGTACGTTTCCAAATTAAGCAGCAAATTTTCTCATTCACAAACAAATCAACATCTATTCAAGGTTATAAGTTAAAAACTTTGTTTCCCTACGAATAATAGAGCCTCTACCCACAAAACCATATAATTAGTGGCGTCAAAATACATCATAATTATTTGCTCACACAATGGTGGAGCATAGAATGTTTAATCTGCTCTGTTTTTATTCATTGTTTACAAAAGTTGGGTACACTGCACGTTATTTCCCCACTTCCATGCTCTCCCATTTGTACTCCTTTCACAGTCCTGCTCATTGTCATCAAAGCTCCGTGCCCATATTCCACTTTTTCCCATTGCTTTTGCCTCGAAATTTCTGCAACCTTCAAAAATGAACTCGGTTTAAAATAATATAGCCATTCACGGCTGAATTACCTAATCCCAACTTCACCTTCATTCGTGTCCTCTGGGATTTAATACACTCGTATCCCTGTGGCTCTTGTCGGCACTAAAAAATCCAACGCCTTTCTCTTCTTCACCACATCACTCTATCTCTCTTTCAAACCCTATCACACCAGTTCTGCGTTCAGTTCCATACGTCCCTTTCACCCAATTTTTTAAAATTAGATTACTTTCCAGCGGCGGCGGAGAGTTGAAACCTTACGGGGTATGGAGAGGGTGCGAAGGCGTTAAGGAAGAAAAGAGGGTGGAGAATGGAAGGTGTGAAAGGGGGGGAAATCTAATGGGCTAATGAAATAGCGAGCCACAGCGAGAGATTTGTTTGAGACAGCGAGCAGAAAGGATAATTGGAAAAATAAAAATTAGAAGGGAGTAGTAGTATTGGTTATGTACGAACGAAAAAGGAAAGAAAATGTGAGGCTAGCAAACGGTGATTGTAGAGAAAGAAGCAAGAGACAATATGGCGTAATGGTTTAAACCAGCTTAACAGAGTCATTCAGCTGTAAAATTTTATTTTCCAGAGCACAAACATCATATATAAATTGACAGACAACAGTAAGGGTAAACTTTTCCATAGGAGAAAAGGTCAGTCTGTCCGATGATATAAGAGCCTTCAATCATTATATAGTGTAGAAATGAACTGGGTAAATGATTTTACTGAAAAATACAAACTTTGTTTGAACGTTAAATTTACCTAATTTAAATGAATATTTTACCATGGAAGGGACCAAAAGAAACGCTACCAATAAAACTTCGCTAAGACTCCAACCAAAGAGGAAATCAAAATCCGCCGATTTTTCATGAAGCGTGATTTCCAGTATACATTCTTTAAAATGGGCTTATTCTCGAAAAGTAATAATCTAAAACCACAAATGAACAGTACTAAGGCCAGAAGAATTTTTAAAATGCAATTGTTACCCTCAAAAACAGTCAATACATACATAATGATTTATGCACTTTATAAAGCTGTGAGGCGTAGCACTGATGAAACAAGATGAAGAATAGATGATAACCACCTTACGATGCTCGAAACCACAGTAATCATTTCACTAACTCTTCCTTTTTCATTGAATAAAACACTCATGAAGCACTACGGAGTACCACAACACGGTGTCGTAGACTAAGAACAAATAATAAAAGTGCTCAGTTAGATCCAGCAGCAGTAATATACGTTGCATCCGCCAGTCTTTAGAAAAGCAATTCAACCAGTATCTTTGGCATTTTCGCCTGAAATCTCCGTTATAGCTTCAGGTTATCCCCCGAGGTGAGCCAATTGTGACAGACCACCATATTTAGTAGCGCCTCTAAACAAGGCGAGAGAGTGTTTAAGAATCAGCTACTAAAACAGTGGCTCACTTGGCGCTACTGAGCTGAGTAGCAGTCTATGAATACGATTTTGTTAGTTGGCCAATAGTTAGTGCGCTACTAAGCCGATAGTAGCTCACTAAGGAATCTATGAATACGGCCGTATGGGTCGAAGCTATTAGCTACTTCCAAAACGCTGAAGGTCCGTGATGTCACCGTTCCGGTTCCGAGAGCGCTCAGCTGGCCCAACCTCACCCTTCGAGAGCAGGTGCAAGAATGGTAATAAGTAAAGGCAAGGTACTAAGATAAGTACTAAGCTATCAAAGCAAGGTTATAAGGAGGAGGGCAGTATCCAAAGGGACTAATTCGTGCGCGATGCATATTGTTACCTCTATCATGTTACGGGGTACTGAGCGCTGGCAGTGCTCTCCTTTCAAAAAGATTTCAGAAGTTTTGTTACCGGTCAAAATTGGCTGGAACGAGTATTTCTACGCATGGAATTCCGTTCCTTTTGTAATCCATGAGCGAAGAGTAAGATAGGGAAATGTTTTATTTTAATTTATAAGAGTCCGTTTTCTTCGAAAACGGTTTTTTAAAACTAAAATTTGGAAACAGACTGCTTACAGAGAATTGAAATCCGACAAGGACAAAATCTCTGACGCTAAAATAATACATGCGTTATTCCACGTCAATTCGAAAAGCAAGTTGCCCTTGACCCTACCCACCATCATCCTTGGCCATTCAACCTAGGATTGGTTGACTGTAGCCTTCCATTAGCAGGTAGTGTGTCCATTCCATTTGTTTCTTCTTTTCGGTACAGTATTCCATGTGGTCATTTCCTCTTTTACCCTCTCGTAGACTTCAATATTTTTTATTCTGTCAGTATATTTTTTCCGCCAACATCAAGTTTTGAACGCTCCTAGTATATTTTCGTCTGTTTTTCTATGGTTCCTAACCATAGATTGCCACGCTCCGCGCTGTTATTATACTGTTTCCTCTTATTCCTATCTTATTTACGCTATTCTTTGCTTGATGTCCGTTGTACTTATGCCGTCCCACGAGGTCGTATTTCTGTGATAGGCTGAAAGAATCCACTTGCTCTAATTGTTCTCCTCACAGTGCAACTTTTAACTTCATCTTTACTCTTTCGTAAGCTAAGATTTAAGGCTCTATCTTTTTTACGCCATATTTTTGAAAAACTTGGAACATTTCATTTTGTGATCTTTGAAGATCATCACGGTTCCCTGCCATGACTACAAGCTGGTGTGGCCCTACCAATGAAGAAATTTTCAGGACGTATTCATTTTTACTACATTGTTGCTCAGTCGCTATTTTTGTGTGATATATGCTGTTGGCAATAAAGTAAAATGTTAAATCTCTAGTTTTACATCTATACTAATTGTTGAACCCATAATTACAACAATTTTGCATGTACAGACTATTGTTTTCCACATGAAAATTTTTGCAGCGCAAGTGATCTAATAGACAGAGATAAATACCATTAAAATCTGATGAACCGGCCTAATTTTATTTTATAAACCAGAATGAGAAAACGTGCTTATTATTCTTGAACCAATCATTTTGAAATGAATTCTGTCTGAATATATGAGTCCCAATTCAGACCGGAGCGAAACCATTGGCAAGGACAAACATACGCATTAAATGTTCTATACGTATTACCCACCGTGATGCTTACCAAAATAGAGGAAATCTATTAATAGTGATCAATTTTAGTTGAAGTAATATGTACATATCAAATTAGCACATTTATTTAAGAAGCATTCTTATAGACTCAGAGGAAGAGTCTCCTATATTTTAGAAACTGCATACATATAGAATAGGAATAGATCGGACAGGATGAAGGAATGAGCTCATGCGCTCTCAAATTAAATGTATGAATCTCTAACTCAGACCCAAAAGTCAAAACCCGAATCCTAGATGCCTAATACCGTGCAGATACTGAGGAATTTGGAGGTGATGATAATGATTATGAAAATCATCAGATATATATCTCATCTGCTAATCCTATATTCTTTCGTGAGCTGTAGTTTTATTTGCCAATTCAAATTTAAAATAGGGTCACAAATTTCAATTGCGCCTTAAAAATGTTCTTTGAGACGGCTTTCGTGCTTACTTCTTAATAAAATCGACGAAATGGAGATGGGATCTTTTCAGAGAATATGTATATATGAAATGAGTGGCAGTAAGCGCACGGATGTGGAGTATTTTCCCCAAAGTAGCTTTTCATCATTCTAATTCATGTGTCTTGACACGGTACCTTGAAAAATGAAACATTTTTTGGACCTCTTTCCTAGCCTCTTCCACCATTAAAATAATTTCGTCAAATACTATTGAGCTTCACGGGAGACATTTTGGAAAGATTTGATGTGAAATTATATTAATATGTTTCTTTATTGCCGTGTAACTGTGAAAAATCTTCCGGAAATATTAAAAAACTCCACAGCTGTGAGCTATTCTGCGGCTGGATCATAAACATGAGCATTGATGTAGAAATTGCAAACTTGTGAGATAGATCGTGCTTGATTTATGAAAATTTTACCTGTGCTTGCAGCCGAAAATTAATCTTTACATTATGCAATGTCAGCAAAATTACTTTCCGTTAAAGAAAAAGCTTTTAAATTAAAAGAATTTTTATCTTAATAGGTTAAAGTAAAATGAATTATTACTCGTCATTAGAATTCAGTGAAGTGCGAAACTAAATTATTCTCGGGATTATACATACCGATTCCAAGGTGATAATTATTTACTTATCATACCGAATATTTTCTGTGTGTAAACGGAAAACCTTACTCACTAAATGTTACTTGAGAATAATTTGTCTTGATTTTTGCGTAATTACCTACTGCACTAGTGCTTACTAACAATTGTTTACCGGACTTAGGACAATATTAATTGATTTCTTCTTATTTGTAAAAATATAAAGTAAAAATACCAGTTAACCGATAATATTGCGTCGGTACTATCGGTCCGAAATATGTAGCGCTTAAAAATACTCGTCGGTGAAATACACGCACATATTCCGGAAGTCTCTCTGCCAAATGAGCACTATTGGGACTAATTCCGGATGCACTCTAAAGAGACATAACAAATTTGGATGGAATGCGATGGATGGTAAAGTCCAACGAGAAAAGTCTATTAATTGATGCCAGGGTAAGGGTAACGCGTGCTAAAGGGACACAAATGGGTAAGCAGCGCAAGAAGTGAATTGAGGATTGCACACAATATTTCTCATAACTTAAAAAATATTTCAAATGATGGTCGTTCCAGTTAAAAGAAAATTCATTCAGTTGGGTGCCGAGAGAGTGGGTTCGAAAAATAATTCTAAGTCTAGGGATCAGAGGACATTAGAATTACGTTTTAGGCAATAACGCTGATCGCTTGAACCACGTTTTTGCGTATCTTAACTCAACGAGTAGTATAATACTACTGGGGACACAAAGGTGCGGCTTTAGTAGAGGCCTTGTTCACCAAGACATCAACCTCCACGAATGACGATCAATTAGGAACGCCGTAACAAGGGGCACAGGAAGGGGCGTGGCTCATGTCAAGTAGACAGCTACCACCAACACGCCACTTCACCTTCCTCGCTGCTGTTAAACAAGGCACTGCGCCGCAGTGCGTTTCATCTCTCGCATCTCCGGCACTATTCCATTCGGACCTCAGATTGAGACCCCTTACTCTCACCACCACATGCCACTCATCCCCACCGCACCTCCCTCATACATTACTCCCATTACGAAACAATTATCCCTTACCCTCCATTCCAGGTAGCCAAATCTTGAAACGCCACGATAATTATCGAATGCCAAAACTTCAGAATATAGCACTGTTTCATTAAAGTATGAAATACTGCATCATAACAAAATATATCCCAGTCAACAATTATCGAAATTCGACAGAATATCACTTATTAGCAACACCAACCGACCAAACAATTTGTCTATACTGACATTTTCAGATACGACAATCACCAGGACGTTCGAAAGTTGACCAGCAACTACCAACCTACTGCCGATAGTTCTCTGCGTCAGCGTTCTATTAACGCTTTTTTGCCGTACCAAGCGGTGAAAAGGGTGACTTAGCAGTGCAATAATGGAAAAGGAATGATAAATGTTTGACATTCGTAGGCAAATTTCCCGTAAGTACTTCATCGCTGTACCTTCCATATTTTTCATAAGGGCTGTCTTTCAGATTCCCATATAACCATTTCGATAGAAAAGCAGCATTTGAAATGGGGTAACTTGCGATAGTTTTCTTTTTTTTCCAGTGCACTTTAACTGGCTTTTCGCTTTTTTAAAATTATAATTATTTTTTATTCTAATAATTTATGCTGTAACAATGCATATTTAACCGATGATCATGAGTACCGCCACAGTTCTACAGCTATATTTCTTTACGTAAGCATTAATTCTGACGAATAATGGTCCCGAAACTAAATCGCCTATTTTCTTAGTAAAAATGACTTTTGTTGTTACCTAACTCAATCTCTTGAATTCAAGTCTTGTTTTTTAATATGAATATAATATAATAGAAACTTGATGCGGTTACAAGAAAACTGCGGATGTTATCTTAACAGTGTTAGCTGTAGTTTAACAAGTCGATCAAGAGCGATTTGTTTTTTTTATTTAACCATAAACTTTATCATATAATAATTTACGTTGAAATAGAAATCTGTAGTTGAAAAAACTTTTTCAAACACTGTGAGATAGTTGTAGTATATGACTGAGAAAAATGTAGTTATATTATTTAACGAATCAGGTATCGACTGAAGTCAAGTAGTCATTGAGGTAAAATGTTTCTGAGTCGTTACAATGAACAATCTGTGCTTAAACAAGCTCTGTGCTTAAATGGGAGTTAATTGTATTTTAGAATATTCGGGTTTTTCCCGTGATACAGCTTACTAGTGGACAACCATTTCACTGGCACTCGAGTCAGCATCATCAAGTGCGAATGTGCAAGTTATTTGTTGACCACTACGAATATGATCCGCTACAATGCGGGAAGATTGCGGTTACAAAAAAACTGCGTCATGTATTTTAACAGTGTTAGCTGTAGTTGAACAAGTCGATCAAGAGCGATTTTTTTTATTTAACCAGTTACTTTATAATATAATACTTGACGTTGAAATAGAAATCTGTAGTTTCAAACCACAAATTCAAAAAAATTTTAGAACAAAATGTATAGTACAAAAGGATACATTTTTAGACCAAAATGGACATGTAAAGGAAGGATCGTTTTCCTTATTGCCATGGGCGTAAAATTAATTCATTATCTCACATATGATGAAATTCGATTAAACTGCAAAAGGCACATATTCCTTCAGTGTTTTCTTATATCCCACGAACCACAATTCATGTATATGTAACTTGAATTTGTTTCGAAACATACTTTCATAACCTGATAGTGGAGGAAGCCATCGAGTTCAGACTTGAAATGAGAAACCTTTGTTGGTAATGCGGTTTCTATCTCAGCAACTTATAATGACCGATCATAGAATACATTTAAAAAGCAAAAAAAAGCACAACTGAAACTCTACAGAAACTCTACAGACAGATACAATGAACTCAATTTGCAGTGGTTATAACCTTGAGGAATGCAGCAGATTAAGCAACCAAAACGCTATTCATAGAGAAAAAGGCCGGACGGTAGTACGAGAAACCTTCAGCGTATTTCACCATAGGTTTAAATTCATGGATTTTGCTAAATGGAGTAATTTGAGCCTAGAGTGTGGTGTCAAAATGCGTTTTCACAGTTTTTGACGTGGTTTTTAAGAACATTACAATTTCCCACACGTGCGCATTTTTGTATTTCATTGTATGTAATCAAAACGGCCGCTCGCACAAAATGCCATTCCCTATTTTTCAATCAGCAAAAATTCATCTACGTTTGATGAGAGATATGAGCAAAAAGTTGGTCCAGTTTTACATGAATTTCTGCCCTCAGAAAGAGAGAAAGAAGAATAAAGATAGAGTGTTTCTAATTCCCTTGATCGGCCCCTCACTAATCCTGCCCCTTATCCACCACCACACTCATAATTTTCCTTCTTCTATATTTCCTAAACTTCACCTTATACATTCTTCAACGATTCCGCCCTCCCTCTTCTCTCTTCGCTTATTACCCCCTCTCCCTCTAAGTTTTCAGTTGACTCCCCTCATATCATCGTCACATACTTCTGCCACCACCCCCAAACTTATCCCATCACACTCTCTGTAACCCTTCGGGATTATTAAGCCCACTTTAAACCGATTATCTCGAACGCTAAAATATGCAGATCCTAACAGAGGTTAAAGATCCTCCTTATTTTTGCAGTTAATGGAATATTCCGGATTATGGATCTTTGGGAATCTTGAAGGACCGGAGGTAAAAATAAAAGAAGCATGGAAAGACACAAGATGGGATATTGTTCTACTGAATTGGGGATATTCAATTTTTTCTCCACTCCTATTGCCATTCATTTGGAGGCCGATGACCGTATATCTAATATCTCCCTCCCTCTTTGTTCAGGAGATTCAACATAGCCATGGCGATTGAAGTAGTAGATCGTAAGCTACGTCCATGGAGTGTATGGATTTTGATGTATTTTTGTAGGGTACACTTCCTACTCGGGGTGTTATTGAAGCGATGTATGCCAAGTTTTTACGGAAAACATTTACTTGGACTTATCTCTGCAATGACAAGCCACGCCTCTTTAATAATGACTTTGTTTTGATTACCATGCATGAAAACGGATGAAATTTTTGGAGAGCGGAATCAATGAGTCGTTGAATAAAACGAAAACGAAGAACAATATAAAGCAGACTTAACCTACTGGGAAATTCTCAGAGGAAGGTAAAATTCGAAATAAATCCTTACTCAAACCTCTCTTTCTGAATTAATATACGTAAATTGCAGCATCTTATCTAAATCACTGCTGGCTATATTTAACAGAATGATTAAAAATGAAAGAATCTAATGAGATGAAGAACTTTGTGGTCATGTACAACTAAATCTGGTAATGATCAGCACGCGCGTATTTATAAAAATCATGTATCAGATCATTAGTAAAAAGAAGCATATCGGCGGGCAAGTCAATTAGAAAGAATTTATTTGCTTGAGTTTGGCTATTTTAAGGTTTACATGTCCTATGAAAGAATTTTTAAAATTTACAGAAAATTCCATCGAAAAACACCTCGAGAAGCGTTAAAGTAAGGAATTAAGATCGCCTGAAGTGGTTGGCTGATAGAAGAGTTGAGAATATGTAAGGCGACGAACCACCCATCGAACTGCTGATTTCAATTAATGATCTTTGTAATGATCAGTGCCATTATGTGAAGGTTTGGCTTGTATATTAATCAAACAATTCACCCTAGAAAATACATTTATACGCAGCCTTAGAGAAAAATCTTTGTATCTCTGATCGCATAGTTTTACCATCACATGACTAATTGGTATTAAAAAAATAAAAATAAAATATTAATGATGAAATGGAGTGTAGCGTGGGGAAAGAACAGAATGTAGTTGATGGAAGGAAACTCGTTAAGCAGTAAATCCTATGTCCGCTAAGTAAACCCGCTCATGTCGCGCCTACCCCGAGTCGTGCCTATCCCTAGGATTTCCTAGTGACCTAGCGATACAAAGAGAAGGCAAGAGAGGGAAGTGTCACGGCCGAGGAATCAACAACATCTTGGAAAAACTATTATCTCCAATACGAATAAATGGATTACAGGGAGCGCAGGTGATGATAAATGAAGAGGGTGTGAGGAGCATCATAAAAAATGGATAAAAATTTAAACAATTTGTGTGACATAGGTGACCAAAACATACACTAGTTCTAAATTGTAAAAAAATAATGGTTATTCCAAAAATAAGTTTAGTTAAATTTAAATATAGTTAGTATATAAAGTTATATTGTTTTATTATAGTTTATATTAGTAGTAAGTTCTTTGGTTCAATTTAATTCACCAGACAAGGTCATTTACCCAAGTACATAATATCGCACAAAAAATTTAACCGAACTGTAACATTAGTGCCCAGAATTCATGAAACATTCATATCCTTTGTTTGACTGCTAATTAAGCTAAAACAGCTGTGACAATCGTGTGAGTAAATGATGAGATAACTTCGTGTTAAACGTAATAAACTAATGCGACTGCGTCATAAGCAGTTGTTTTAATATAATATTAATCCTCTAATTAAATTTTTTATTTCATTTTATAACAAGTAAAGTATTGGAAAATTATGTGTTTTAATTTTTCGTGATTTTCATGCTATGTCATTAATTTTACATTATTTATTCCTTTTTTCTTCCAAAAGATTTATTCTTCTTGATTATTTAAAGAAAATCTTCCTTCTCACTGTAACGAAGTCAAATGGTCAAACGGTAATTTAAGATTGTATAAGAGATTTATTGGTATTGCGCCCACTGGCCGAGATATTTTGTTTCAAATAATTTCTTAACCATCGTATAGAGGAGGAGTACAGTATAGAGATGCCAATTAAATATTTATTTGAGGATAAATTCGATTACCGAAGAACATCTTGGTTTATTATTTCTTTGGAAGCCCGGCTGACATTTTAATGAATGTACAATGAGCATATTAAAGTTACGTGCACATTGAATTGCACTGAGGTAAATCATTTATGCCTTTGAACTGTTCAGAAACTATTTGAGAACTAATCAATGGACAGTGCACACAAGAAATGTGTGCTCATTCAATTCATTATTGCTTATGCATGATTTTAAATAAAAACAAAAGCACATGCAAACGTAAATTGGTATGCTATATTAATAAAGGAAAAGAAGTCTATGTCAATGAATGACACGTAATTGAAAAGCGTGGCACAATGGAATTCAGCATGAAAGTTAATATGTGGCGCCCGAAGAATAAAGGTGAAGGAGAAGTCTATAAAAATAATATTGTGGCTGCAATTACCTTTTTGAATGTGAATGTTTCAAATTCAATTAACATAGACGTACTTTAACTTTTTTATGTACCATTATGCCACTCGGTTCACAGGGAGGATTGAAACGTTTATGGACTACGCTGTCCGTATGAAGATTCCGAAAATAACTGTAAATGAGAGATTGGAGTGTTATCATTCCTTATCGCGTGATACTAATTACATGAATAATTAATTCCTATCATTAATCAATCAATGCAAAGCAAATTAAGTTACAACATGGTCAATGGGTAAAACAAAGTGTCACTCGTCGTGATTAGTTTCACCTTTGCGTGGACGCTGCGAACTCAATTTGAAAGCAATTATGAATTGATTATTCGCTGTCACTGATTCTTGTCACCTAGACTGGGAATTCATCCCGTAGCAAAACACTGATGTTAACAACTTCATTAGCACTGTGGTGAAACATCGTAGCCGTAGATGTATTCATTTATGCGCTAATGAACAATTAATATTCTTTGACCAAAATCCGAGTATTCATATTGAAGAGTAGAACATGGCAAGCAAAACCTCATGCTATGCAATCAGCATTCAAGGGTATCCAACGTATGCGGTTGCATGAAGATGTAATTTTTTAGGTATATCTTCCGAATTTCGACATTAATAAATTCTATTCAAATGAGTTATACCAAAGCCAAGTTACATATATCTACCATGGAGTAATTACAACTTAAACAATATGACCTATGAATAGAATGGCTTTTCCTAAGGAAACTTTGTTCACGGAGTTGGATCATTATCGGACGCACAAGCGACTCTTCTCAGTATCATAATTACCTGGCCATGCATTTTTAGGACATGTGGTTTTTGCATTACTAGCAGCTTATTAATTAGAAATATTTTTTTTACGGCAAATAAAAAGAAAAAAAAGGTTTCAAGCCATCTTTGTAATGAGATGAAATCTTAAGTTATACAAAATACTGCAGACAATTTTAATAAAACTAATGCGGGAGTACCAGATCCTTATCCATGAAAATCTGTATGATTGCTGAAGAAACGATTCAATTCTACGATAAAAATGTCTGATAGTAAGTTTATTTTCACCCTCAATGAACTCGATTGCCTGAAAAATACGCTCTGCGTGGTTAACTATGCGTTTATCAACAGTTTGGTTCTCTAGGACGTCTGTTATAGGATACTGTTCCACGTGGCTCGCGATAAGGTGCGGGGTGTTTGGTAATGGCGTGAGGTAATGGGACATCGTTGTCCCACGACAAGAATGTCCCCTTAATGAAGGTCTCTCCCCACACCCAATGAATATCACTAGCCTGGAAATGAAGACTAGAAAGGAAAGCCTTTTCTTCTATTCAACATTTTTCCTTTATTTGGTCTCACATCAACTCATTTACCTTCAATTCGAATATTCGTTACACCCTCTCTACACCTACTCAAAAGTTCGTCTTAAATCACACAGTCCTTCAACATCAAATAAAAAATATCTATCATCCAACTTTCATGAATTTTCATCATCCATGCATCAAATAGATAGTCCCAGACTCTATCCACCTACATTTACTACTGCACCAATAAGTAACTTTTGTACCGGAATAATAAGAAAAACGTCACATGTAATGTTCCGCAGTTTTAATTTAATCCTTTATTGGTCACGCGGTTTCTGCTGGACGCCAAGTAACACTTTTTTCATTTTCTTGGTAGCAATTAGCTTTGCTTTGATCATTCTGAGAATGTATGTTGGTATTAATTGCGCGAAATAAACAGTTTGACTAAATTTGATGCAAAATAAACATACATATATGTCAAAAGAAGATGTTTCGTGTCTTACATTAATAAAGATCTTGAAATTACAATTATGCATTTACTCGTATCTCATATATAACATATAACTTCTTAATGAATCAATACCTTACTTTAAAAGGTTACTGCTATTTTAAATGCATTATCTTAAACAAACACTAAATGGCGTTTGAGAGATGACGCGCTTCGAATTCCATTTTTAAATGTGACGCGACTACCAAATGGATAAACCGACCCACATTTCAACTTTAGGAATTTATTTCTCCTTCATTTTTTCTCCGTCCTATATGGTTTGAAAAGGTGAAGGGTGATAATTTGACATGCATCGGGAAGTATCCACCCTCATGTTACGCTAGCGCTAGGTAGCCTCTTAGAGCTATCTTAGCGTTTAAACCATGAATCCCTGAATATTACCAGTAAAGAACCCAAGAGATTTTAAGTGCGACATGGAAACTTGAATGTTGTGATAGCACACATACAGAATGCCTAAACTATAGGTTGCTATAAGCTCTTTCTTTAAAATGAAGAATTTTTACGAAAAGACTGCAGGCATAAGAAACATGGCAGATTCATTTTCCTCTCTAGATAAGAATTAAAATTTAAGCATTTTAGCTGATAGCTATATACAAAACAGAGCTTAATTTGAACCTCTAAGTAGTTTCTCTAAATTCAGCTTTCCCCTCTGCGGGAAGGGACAGTACCGTATCACATAGGTTGCGAGGAGATGGAGGTAGCATGAACGTATTTGCTAATACTTACGGTTAAACGCAGGAAATAGCTCAAGAATAAAACGCCGCTCATGATCCGACTCAAAACTTAAAGAGAACGGCTGTGAGAAATATATCGTAATTGCCTAAAAAGTCTGCAATCCGACTTCCCCCAAGCAGAGTTCAATCGGTTTATTCTCCTCCTTGCTACCGGTGCGCGATCTCGTGACAACCATCACTTTGTTCATGTATCGCTCATAGAAGAAAATTAGGGCGTTGTTGCCTAAAGATGTGGGAATTGCTTCTCTGTGATCCGTTAATGAAAAGCTTAAATGTCGTGGGACAACTATGTTCCACACCATTTAACACCTTGAGGCATTTGTTACTGAAACCCGCTGAGCCAATAAGACCCAGTTTTGTTTTACTGTTTAACGCTAACTGCAAGCAAATGTAATCTTAGTGCTAATTTGTTGTCAATTAAGAGCTCGAGTGTTGTGTAATTACATCAGAACGTGATCTAATTTACGCAAGAGATATCGATTATACCTCTATCAAACGATGCATAAAATTAATTGAATTGTTTAGCCATCAAATACAAAGATGGGCATACATGTGCTGGGTAGAATCCTAGATAGGGCTGAGTAACTAGAAAGAAAATGTATTAAAAAATAATGAATCACATTGTGACAATTTGACGCGCAGTGTCGGAATCAGACTCCATGAACTTTGGAGCAGTGTCTCCACAGCTTTTGGTCACAGACTCTTTTATTTTCCATTTCTACATTAATTATTTAAAGATCTTTGTTTCCCATCGTAATTGTTTTTACTGTCATCGGCAAGAGTTGTATCCAGCCGTAGCCAAATATACCAACCACACCTCTCTTACCGCATATCTCTCACCGCGTACTCCAGCCCCCCTGTTACGTCCAACTTCCACGCAATTCACGAACACCACTGTTCACCACATCCTCCCAACATTTCCACCCTCCTCCACTTTCCTCTTTCTCGCATCTCCCGACTTTCCGTACTCGGAGCAGACCGCATATATCATGGATTCCAGAAGATATCAAATCAACGTGGAGAAGTTTAGGATAGGCAGTTGAGATGAAACCTCGGTCTGAAACCTTATTTTCATGTCAGTCCACTTCCAATTCAAAAAGTCACCTTTCGTAAGAACTAATACAACTCCCGCCTCAAGCCTTGACCCCGATTAAATTATGTGGCTTTTCTACAGATTAATTTACCATTTCTCAGATATCACGAACAGAAACCAAAGTCATCTGAATAAAGATCTTATATTGAGCATGAGCACATGAATATAGTGCTTCATTTTTAGTAATAGAACAATAATCATATAACAAATGTGTCACAAATCATGTCATCTTTTGTCTTATACCAGAGGCTGCAATGGTCTGAGAGAGTGAGAAATTTGACTTTGGATATAGTTTTGCGCTTACGAACTGGATCTGGATTGAGCTCGTCCTTGATCATGCGTACTGAAAGAAACCATAAAGAAAAAAACCCTGAATTTCCACATAGTGAATATTTTTTTCTGTCCTTGATGACGCCAGGATAAAATATTTGTCTGTTATGGTATGATCACGGAAATTGCTCTCAGGGGCCGATTTGAAGATAAATGAAGTAAAAGAAACTAAGTAAATCTCACAATAAATTACGCTTATGGAATTAATACTCAATTCAAAACCTCATAGTAAATATGAGCGTTGAAAAATATAGATATGAAATGCTTTTGAATACGTTATTCATTACGGATTTACATAGAAACATCTCACATATTGACAGCAAATTAAAAACAATTTTTTAATGAGCGCTATTTTGAATGGTTGTGCACGTTTGCATTACATAAATTGCTCGTGCCATTTCAGATTTTATTACCTTTTATTTATTTGTTTTTCTTTTCAAGGCTATTTTTGGTCACTGCATTTTTTATAGTATATTCGCTGTATTTTTGTGCGTAACTTGGATGGCATTTTGATTTCCTCGATCCAAAAGCAGTATGGATTGGGGAAATTGAGCGACATCTCATGGTCTCAGCTCAGACTTCTTGGACATAAATTAGTCGTAATGCTGAAATCCGTGTATCAACCTCTATATGTAATGTTGATACACAGCGATCATTAGCTTCAAGTCCTCAGAGGCAAAATTCAATCGGATATGTATTACCCAAACATGCATTACTTTCTTCTCTAACCCGCATTGAAATAGTGTGAAGTTTTAACCAACTGCCAATTTAACCAATTACGCTAAGGATGTGAGCAATACTCAGATTTTCCTCTTTTTCAGTACATTTGCGTCAGAATATTCTTTACATATGAAATAGGAAAACGTCATCTTAAAAAGTTTTACCATGAATTCTTTTCTCCAAAAAAGGAGCAAATAAAAATCAACTATCTTGCAGGGCTCCTTAAAATGTTGACTGATGCTTTCAGACTTTACTAACTTAAACAGGATTTTCGGATCAAGGATATCTTAAAAACCATTTAATATAAATTTTCAGGGATATTTTGCTGTTTATCATGTTACCGAGCATGAAAATCAATCACATGGAATACTCTAACTAATAAATCATTCTAATCTTGGTCATTTTTCCATAATAATCAAACTGACTTGTAGTCCAAAATGTCATGAAAGTTGAAATATTAGATTATAATACGCCCAAATTTATTGGTACATTATATAATCCACAATTTTATGTCACACAATAAAAATATTGAGTAAATGATGTGTGTCCTCAAAGAATTTGGCGAACGGCTTAAGTATGGTAAAGGATAACTTGGCTTTAAATATTTTGGTTAAGCTAATATTGTTTCAAGTGAATATACTCTTCCTCCATTGCTCGTTCTTAATAAATTTGTCGGAAAGCATTATTGGTAGAATATAGCATAATAATTCATTTTAGAATAACCAGAAACACTAATAATAATTGAAAAGCAGAAATTCAGAGAAAATCCATATTTATCCCATGCGTTACCACAACTCCATAGTGTCATTTTCACCAATGGACGACAACTTTCGGTTGACCATTCCTAACTCCCAGTTTCATCATCACCCCCAATTTGCACTCGCTTCGTCCCGTTAATTTATGCCAGTTCCACCGTTCATTGTATCTCCGGTAGTCCTCCCCAAAACGCCTCCACAACCTCACCCTCCTGCCGGGCACATTGACTCGAATTGTGTCACACCAAGGCGCATCGCCAGGACCGTCCCTTCTCAATACCATTAGGACATCCTCATCCTTTAAGTTGACTCCTGTTGCTTACTATTTCCTCTTGTGAACCAAATTTATACGGGATTTGCATCACAATGCTACTTAAAATCTCTTTTCATATTTTTCTACTTCCACAATTCACACGGAGATTTAATTTCGACGCTTCTGTGACCCTTAACTCTGAGTCATATCTCATTCTATCCTCTATCTGCGATACTCCGCTCCTTGCAGATCTCTGAAAATTATATCAGGGCAGAATCCAGACCTTGCGCACCTGTTAAATGCCGTATCAAACGAATGAGATGGCCATTTTTCCCCTGTGTGAAAACGGTGAATGGAGATTTTCCTGCCTAGACCACGTTCAATGACAACGCGGGATTATTCGAATAAGTGAATTTTTAAACAATGCAGTAAGATCAAATACAGTCAGTCAGCTCGTGGAAAGAGAGAAAAAAGTCCCCATTTCTCGCCAGATGAAATTTACGTGATTCTTTACCGCAGAGATATCTAGAGATATATTTTTTTTGGTTCGGCAACTATGAGTTTATGTAAAGCATCTATCTTCTATTTAAAGCGAATACTCGATTTTGAAAGCGCTATCCGAATCTGAAAACTGTAGAGCTGCAAGGCCAATGGAATTGAAAATGAGACCTTACTGTAGTAATCTGCCCCAAGTTGCTGAAAATGCGGCCTAAAACAACTCTTTCTGGCTTTTTAAATCTCTTCATAGCACTGTAGGTCACGGCCGATTCACACAACTACCCATTCAGCCTACGTCTAGCCAACACACATTGTAGGGTATTTAGAAACCATCGGTGAAAAATGTGTAAAAAATGCACGCAAAAGCATTTTTTAATTCAAGCAAGATTTTTACACTTCCAATTCAACATTTATTTACAATTTTATGGGGAGCACAACGTAGGTCGTTCCCATTATTGCGCTAAAAATTTAGAAATCCTAAAGGAAAAAAAATTGTCGGTTGTTAGCGCTAGAGTATTTTTCATCCATGATAATCATTCAGATTCGAATTCTTTGTTTATAAGTTTAGTGATCTATGATTTTTTACTAACACATTTTGTATACTATAAGGCGGAGATTTTACCAACTTGACCTTCAGCTCTAATTTCACAAAACCACCCAATTTACCTCCGGTCCCGTGCCCCACAGCTATTTCCCAGTTTTCGCAGGACGTCTTGCACATTCTAGTACTCCCTCTGCAAGCCTTATTTTAGAAAAATTTATTTTGCTTTTAGCAGCCAGATTTTCTTAACACACACTTCCAATGTCCCCACCTGTGCCTTTGAAACGTACATGCATGGACATAACTGCGCCTCAGAACGTTCAGTAAGTTCAACGGAGGTTCAAACTCTGACGGCGATATTTATTCGCCCACCCGAAACGCTGCTCCGCGCTCTCCGCCTGCCTCAACCGGCGACTCCTTCATACCTATCCCCACTTGCTCTCCATTTTCATGTAATATTAGCTCCAGGCATTCAGTATTTTTGCTCAATAATATCATTCGTCCAAGAGTAATGTAACCCTCCGGAGACAATTTGAACAAATCGTTAAACTATTTATTAAAGTGGCTTTAAGTTAAAAAAGCGACTATTATTCACTCACGAGTTTAAAGAAGAAAGTCACTTGTGTCCCGTTACAGCGGGCATGGGCCAAATTTTCACCTAATCTTAATCGGGTACTCCCTAACTGGAAATCTATAAATTGTTTCATTCAAATATGGCGTGATAAGTTTGAAAGATTAGTTTAGCGTTTATTGAAAATTGTAGGAAGATTTTGTAAGAATCACGCCATATTCTTGAACTTTTGAAATCGGTCATATAAAAACAAAATGAAGCCGTAACGTAAAAGAAATAGGTAGTGTGCATAGAATGCAACAAGAAAGCTTGAATATAGAAATAGATGTAATCGATATGAAAAAAATTCTCTCCAGAAAAAAATTGGCACAAAAGGAGATTGAAGGTAGCTTCGTGACGAAGGAGGTTGAGGGAGGGAGCCGTAGTGGTTGCGAGAGTGAGCATTGTGGAGCTGAGGGATTTAGTGGAAGTATGGTGGGAGGAAGGCGGAGCGGAGGGCGAGAAAAAAGTGGGAAACGAATATTAAAGGGTGGTGAGGATGGATGGGAGAAAAGTTTAGAATTTAGAAAGTGGAAGAATAAGAGTGAGGTGGGGAAAGAAAAGAGCGCGGGAAGACGCACAACTGCTTCCTCAAGAGTTGAGTGGAGATGATGAAAAGATGTTGAATGGGAACGAGGAAAAGGAGAATACCAGATTCACTCAGAAGGGAAGTGAGATAAAAGATTTTTGATAATTTTCTGGCGGGCTCGTAGTTGGCTCTAGGAAAGTTCAGAACTATACTATGCATCAGTGCTTAAAGAGGAAAGGAACTATTGAAAGGTTTTTACAAATATTATTCACATTTTTACCGGTAAATAATAGTTCCTTCCCACTTCAAAACTGCCTGTTCTTCCTGTATTCAAAGAATATTGATTATGGAGAAAGAAAAAATGAATTATGCATTAAAAAATGGAGAATTTATTCCATATAATTGAAAATTGAATTTTATACCTGAATAAAGGACTGTTTTCATGCAATGAGTCGATGGGGTTAAACTAGTCGTCAAAAATATATGAGGTAATGGATGGAAATATAATCTTTAACTTTAGATGCGGAGGAGTATCTTTACTTTTGGATTCACGAATTATGCGCGTAATTTTTTTGTGACTTATTTTATTCTTTAAACAAAGTGATCTTTTGGTAAGTTGCATTGATAAGAATTAAAGCGCAAAATCAAGACGTCAATAAATTATAAATAATGATAAGGACTATTGACAAATCTATAAGACGATTTAGTAATCCCAAAATTAATTTGTCACCTTAATCTAAAGCTGCTTTGATAAATGAGGCGAGATGGGCGGAATAATATTGCGGCATGTTTATTGCCGTCTTATATCTAAATATATTGGATGTTATTTAGGTGACAAATTTATTTGCTGAGAAATGGGGAATCTATGAATAAATGGATGAAATATTTAATGTTTTGCAACTAGTATGAATAAACTGAGAAAAGACACATCAAACATTTCTTGGTTAAACAATGATATTGAAGAAATATATGTGAGTCTCTTTTACATTCTATTCCTTTAAAATAACTGTTCATAAATTCAAACATTTTATAATTCCAAATTCAAACTGAGCAAATATTCGTCGCGTTCTGAAAAAAGTAGCATAAAACTATAATCAAATACAACCATTATTTGAGCATAGAGTGAAGCTAATATAGCAAAATGAACGATATTACGAGTCAAATTTTTATGTTTGTACATTTACAAATTTTGTCTATTGGAGAAAATAATGCACACTGAGTATTAGATACTTGAATTCAGGCAATTATAGTAATGGGGAAATTATGTATGGTCACAGAAATTGAAAATGCTATTTTTCTTTCTACTTCTAGTAATCTCGAATGGCGAAAAATATACCATCATGCTGGATATGATTTTTATATCTAAACTACATAAAAAATATTCCTAATTGAGGCATGACCTCCATCAAAGAGAGAAGTTAAACAATAATCCTATCAATAAGCCAAAGGTTGAAAGAGAAATTAAATTTCAACTCTCTCGATTTAGCTGTAAAACGAACAATCACTTAAGTCTCAAAATACGAACATTTTCTCGAGATCAGAGAAAAAAAACCTCATATATACTGAGGGCACGTATATTTACAGAACCGTGAAAGGGTGATTTTTTTCCCCTAGGAAAAGGAAATCGAGGAGTTTCAGTTTCAATCCGTCATTTGTAAGGAAGGGTGAGTATTTTGTTCTTTTCAACAAAACTTTGCTGGAGGCAAAGCATAGAGCTGGCGTACTTCTGCCGAAACTTTTTAATTCCCAGACGGAATATTCCCAAGTCTTTGTTCTTGGCGGTTTTCTCATTTCATCCCGACTGAACCGAGGAAACTCAAAGGAAGTTGCTCAAACTCAAAGGTTGGAATATTAATTCGGCGCCCTGTCAGAATATAAATAAGCGGAGGCGGAGTTATTTATGAAAGGTCCCCATTAAAAGGATAGAGGAATATTTAAGACTGCGTGCAAAACGGTGGGTTTAGGGACATGAAAATAGACCCTTATAATTTAATATAACTCAGTATCAAAGATGATAATTCTCAGCAATTACATCAAGAAGAGGTCCAGTGAAAAAACATGATGAGGGATACAGAATAATAACTAAGGCAATGGCATTTACCGCATTATTTCATTATTAATATTTTCATAAAGCAAATAGAAATAATGAAAATGTCTTTTAACATTACAAATTATCTGTCCAATAAATTTAATCCAATTTTCATGTTTCGAAATTGGATTCTTTAGTACAATTGAATGGTATTTAACATTCTCAAAACAAGTAAGATATTGCTACTTTTTTGCTTCGAAAGCATGTGTCATGCTCGTGTCTCTCATTAGAAAATAGTATCGTCATCGTTGAACCATTTTTAATAGAATTTTGAAGTAATTTTCAAGGTTACTTTTTTATTGCTAAAGGAATTGCATGCCTGTGAAATGGGTGTGACCATTTTGGATACTCCTCTTGAATTGCCAAGATGAAATGCACATTACGGTTAATATATATTGTTGGGGGTTATTGCTGGTAAATTAAAAAGGATTAATACAGAAAGGGATAAAACCTTCATGTTGATGAAAATTCTCTAATTGAGAAAGAACCTCAGCGGCCAATAATTAACTTATAACTTCGAAGCATTTAGTATACCATCTCATACATGGACTTTCGCAATCACCATATTTATCCACATCGACTGAGATACCTTATTGCGATTAGACTCCTTCCCTCAAATGACTGGCAATGGTATGGGGCATAGTTTGTATATTTCTGAATGATTCCAGGAGGAAATGATTGCTCTTGGCCCGCAGAGAAATGGTGGCAGATATCGACCTGGAAATGGCTTTGCTGACAAAACCCTACCAGCCCACACGAAAGCCCATTTAGTTTTCCCCTAAAACACATAAATTTTGATCGTTTTCTGGAAACAGCCCAGATATAAGGACATTTCTAAAAACTGGATGGTTTGGATCATTTCCTTCATTGCATCGAGTGAATATGTGGAGGACCCTTTCCGCACACATATTTGAATGCCATATTTAGGGTAATCCCGTTAAGTCTATCACTAGAGGCAACTCATGCCCTGCACCGTACGCTTTTTAAGCATTGAAGTTTAAGTTATGCTGTGATTCCCTGAGGATTTGAGAGCTCCCGCCACTATAAGTGGAGGAGTTAGTTTTTCCACCAGGTGTTTCGGGTCTCCCCGCGAGCTAAAAACCCCCCCTAAAAAAAGGAGTAAGGAAAGAAAGGGAAGCCAAGCGAACCACAGCCCTTATGAGACCGACACCATGAGGGGGATTGAGGTCAAAAGGACCTCAATTGGGCCTCCGCTTCCCCGAATTACTCGTATCTATTAGGTTACCCCAACAACGTGACACGAGTTCCCGTCAGTCTCGCTTTTGCGATGACTTACCGCACCTCTAATGAAAGCCGGAAGAGCCCATTGCTCAAAAAATTGGGATTAGGATTCTCCCGACTAACTTTTACGGGTAGACACCGTGCGGTTGGCTGTTGTACGCCCTCGAATCGGGGAGCACCGGACCCATGGAGGGTCAATTCGGACCAATTCTGGTCGAAGCGTGGGAACATCCGTCAACTCAATACTCCTCGTCTACCCTTTTTTCCACCAGTAGAACAGGGATCTGGCGCCGTGTAGGCCAAAGAGTTGAAAGGAGGAGGCAATGTTGTGGAGGATATGCTTCGTAATTAAGTGCCCCGGGAGAATAGAAAGAATTAATCGGCAGTGAGGTAGATGGAAGTGTAAAAGGGACGGGATCTAAAGTGTAACCTAGAATTGTAATGTGTACATTGTAATTGAGAAAATTCATCATGTCTGAGCTTAATCTGCCATTACTTCAAGTAGCTACCAAGTAGCGGTGATGCAATAATTGAATGCCAGTGGTATAAAACATATTTTTGGGGTCAGAGGAAAGGATAACAGTGACGGACGGCAGCTAGAAAGAAATTGGTGGGGCACTGAGGAGTTGTAATGTAATGGGGCAGGTGGTTGATAAAATCCAAGAGCAATATTTTAGAATTCGAAGGATACAGCCGAAGAGCACAAATATTCAGGCTATAGGATCTCCATTAGCCGATGAAAGATGCGCTCAGTAGTCATTGCCTTTCAAGTGAAAACTGTGGAATCATGACTTGACTGATTGAGCAATATCAATTGTATGGAGCCAAAACGTCCAAAAACGTTTCTTAAGGTATCTTTTTCGTGTGATTTTTTCCCAGGAAAAAATATTCGATTATTCAAAAGCTTCATTGTCCCAAAAACTGGGAAATATGTTGTTTGTCAACGCTTCTACAGCGTGAGCTGACGCCAATAAGTTGGATAAATTCACTGCGCCAGTTGCAACGCTTTTCTAATCCCCTAAAATAATTGAATCGAAGTAGTGTTACAACAGGGTTAATTCTGCTCGATGTATGCAAGTCACTGTCTCGTCGTTGGTTCTGAATCTACTCACTCCTGATATCATGAGCCTCCTGTTCAGTTAAATTTCAGAAAACAATGATCCAAGATTCGTCGGAATCACGGGTCGGAATAAAGGCAATGAGATGGTTGAACTCAAACCATTGAATTGAACATTGAACTGCAGAATCTAGCGAAGGAATACCAGCAATCGAACGCATCTCGTCGACCTTAGGTGAAGTCCACTTGGAAAAGGAATGTATCCGAGGAAGGAGGCAAAGACGTCGTTTTGATAACCTCCATTTGGTGAGCTTAATTTGAGTTCTCTGGCACCGACTTTTCAACAGGAATTTTTGATCACGGTGAACTAAAATTCCAAAAAATAAGGTACTGGAGGATGTACAGACACTTTTGGCTGAAAAGATAAAATAAACCGCCTTAGTGAGAGACAATGGAAGTGGTTCAATGTGTTTCCGAGCCTACTAAAATGTGCAAGCAAAAGGAGAAAGCTACCAAAAGCAGGTCCTAATAGTTATTAAAACTGGTTGGGTTAGGGGCTGGGCCAAAAATCGACGTTTTATGACATCTACTTTTGAATTTTTAAAGAGAAAATAAATGATTACTGCTAACGTTGTCCTTATATTTTGGGAATAAAAAGCACGAGTTGGTTAAGGAATTTTAATAGGGATTGGCCTCCATCTTTGGCTTATTATTAAGACCTACGTATCCATAAGTGGTGTTTATTTTTCTTTATCTCGATGGTCCCACGAATTAACTGGGCTTTGAATCTATTTTCCTTTACTTGCACTGGTATTTTAGAAGTCAATTGCACGTCCTAAGTCATCTAACTCCGCGACTGCCGACTTCGCAGTCTGCCCTCGTCGAATGCTCTGCTGATTAATAGCGTTTTGACCGGGCGTCCTGTCTCCCGGATATATTTCCTTCCAAGCAATTTACAGGAGATTTCATGAACTCATTCGATTTGTTATGTCCTTCAAGTAAAATGACAGATGTTTTACTCAAAAAAACTACCTGAGAATATCATTAATTTGGATTTGGATGAGACTGTTATCAATCTTGTATGTCGTCCCTATTATGAACAGCTTCTGGGTGATGGCGTCTTCATTTGGTGTGGCCATATTTTCCGATTAGTAGACTCGTTATTTTTTCATTACCGTTTTATGGATGAATTTGTTTCGACATTTATTTTTCTGTCAGGTAATTCTAATTTTCGCTCAACCATATAGAGAATTCAAGGCAAGATATTATTCCACATTCTCATCAAAAGTTAGAACGATGTGGAAATAGGTAAATTTCGGTAATTATGTGCAATTGAAATGGAGAAATAGTATATGGCATTTGTTTGTAAAAGCGGAGAAAATAATATGTCTTAGCTCATTTTTCACCTTCTAACATTGCTTTATTGAAAAATTCTGCCTTTACTGATAAGATTGGTCAGCTTTCTTTATTCCACCAATTTATGTTCAGGTAAGACTAGTTTAGACGCAGTGGCGTCATCATCAGGTACCCTAACCACGAAGGATTAGTTTCTGGAATTTAAAAGGCTTCGCTCCGGAAGAAATGTATGCCAAGTTTAACATTTTACACGTACAGAGTGTTCAAATAGTTGGACAACACGTGCTACCTCTCCCTCAACCGGTTTTAATCCTCATAATCATCAGTTACTCTCTTGGATTAAGGGACTTGGCTCGTTTTGCTTAAGTATGTTTATATTTTTCATCTTATTTGCGTTAGTGTTATTAGTATGGAAAAAAGACATCTATATTTTGGTATATGTGATTATATTCTTTCTAGTGACAGGAAGAAATTTTTAAAATTTTCTTCGGCCAGGAGAAATAATACTTCTGTATTCAGTGCTAAATGGCTCGTGCTTTATTTATTCCACCAGGTTAGTAAGTCTTGATTAGATATATATTTACGGATTCTGTATTGATTATGACATCTATATTTGTCCACCAAAAATTTTTTAGCGTTTACAAAATGTACATGCAACATAAGTTAGTGTTCGATAAATGGGATGAATCTAATTTTTGGTTTTATAAAATATTGTAAGAAAATATTATACAACTCTCTCTTTCTTTAAAGATGTGCGGCAGGAGAAATGGCTAAATGAATAATGTACTTCCTTCGGTTTAAATTACATTTGTGGAGAGATTTAAGAATCCTTAAAAGGTCGCCCGCCCATGATGACAAACTACGACAAATTCCTCCCCTCACTTTGATGTTGCTGGCCAATGAAGTCAATCCAATTTCTTCCCAAGCATTCACTACTTACTGCATACTACTACGTACATTTACTCTCTAAACTAAGGCCTGCATATTACATTGCCCCTTCCTTTAAGGATCAGACTTATCTCCAAAAAAAATAAATGAGGATTCCTTGATTGTGATTTATTTTGATTAATCGGGAAAAAATATAATCACAACTGCTATGCATACCAGTGAGAAAGATTATTTTTCATGGTTTGGTTTATAGCCATAGTCTAATGGCAGATGATCAAAACATATGGGATTAAATACAGGAAGATTCAGTGAGAACTAATGTCTTTGGAAATCAATTTGGAATAAGAGGAGAATAACGAAGAAAACATATTCTTATTTCTGATGTAGAGGCTAAGGGATCGAGAAGAGGAGAAGCTAAAGGAGAAAGATATAAGATTCTTAAATAAATTTCCAGGAAATTTTGATGGAGAGGTCTAGAGGGGAAGCAGCGGGCATGAAATCGTGGTGAATGATAAATACGATATGATAAGAATTAATGTGGTATATTTTTAAGTGTTTTGTTTAATATAATAGTATAATTTATAGTTATAAATTAGCAGAAAATACTTTGGCAGCATAAGTAACGCAATTTTTTTTCTATTTCTGGTCGATCTTGTAGGTAATAAAATAAATATGGGCACTAGAGGTTTTAAATGGATTCAAGGCCGTTACGTAAACGCCCTACGTTGGAGATGACTTAATACTAGAACCGCCTTTGGGCCTGACCAGACCCAATGAGCGTTTGTTTTTGTCGCTATTTTAGCACCGCTTGAGATAAGGTAATCCTGACTTTTCATGAAAAACCTTCTTTACCGTTAGAATGTTTCAACATAGGTCTTAGTTTGGTTGAGATATAAAATTAAGAAGACAGATGTATCAAAATAAAATCATCAATATTATATGTTACATGGGTATTTTTATGTTTTGAATGGACGTAAAATTGCTCATAATAATGTCGTTCAAATCACGAAAACTTTAAAAACGATTGCCACGGTGAATGATATCCTCAATACCCTTTGTATTCCACGCTTGGCTTCATTCAGTTGATGGATAACCATTCTTGCTGTACGTCATCTACTCTATGCTTATAAATTACCACATTTTTAAGCATATATAAAGTTTATTGTGTTCCAAGGACAGCATCTCAATGAACTAAAAGTATGATCTTTGTTGTTACTGGAATAAAATATTTCTCACCGTTACTGAAATTCTTGATTATAGAAAGTCGAGATAAACGATATGAATTTCCGATTTCGTTAGAATAGCTCACTATGCTCTCGTATTTATCGGAAACTCATTCCATTCTCTTTGGTATGAATCAATGCGTTTGGTTAGTCTCTCTTCCAGCACATTCTATCTTACTTATTTTCTCTACCGCAATCCCTAAACGTTTAAATCTTTCATTACTCACCAAGACCAGCCGTCTTCTCTTGAAACGTTCTTCTTTTACCTGTTGATAAATTGTCGGAGATGGACAATATGGAAAAGTGGCACTGACTTTGTTCTGTAATTATATTTTTCATCTTAAGTAACTATTCTGAAAGAGAAATGAAAATTATCGAACAGTGAATAGTAAAAAAAGTTTTGTAGTGGGGATAGAATAAGGAAAGACATCACTTTTTGCTCATTTGTTTTTCTTCTCTTTTGGTTAATTTCTCAAAAATTTTCAATTAAAGGTATGACTGCATTGAACTCTATCACCACTTTAAAACAGCTTTTAGTTGAACTATCCCTCCCGTTTAATTTTTTGCCATGAAAAATGAAGATACCTTCGTCGTTCTGAGGCTCCTACTAATCATACTGTGTTCTCCATCATTTCCTCTCTCTAATTCTCTAATAAACGTTTTCGATCAACTCACTTTCGGCTGAAAAGCCTTGTGAATTGAAATGCACCATTTCCAGAACAACTAGCTAAACGAAGGTAGTATATGGATCGGAGTTAAAATGCAACAATTTCTAGAATTATTATGCTATGTGAATTAGAGTGAATGATGCAATGTGTGACTGAAAGGAAAAGATGAAGGTAACCCTTGCTCTTAAGAGGAGGTGACGCTATGCAGGGGCCAAATGTGGAAGAAGGAACCTCAAGGTGTTTGGAGAAGTTTTGTCTTTTTCTGACGATCAATTCAGACGCTATATTCTTTCTCAGCCTCTATCTCAATATGTCCACCTGTTGGAGGAATTGTTGGTCGAGGAAAGTAGAACTTCGCTAACAATATCCCTCGATTTTCATTTTCAGCCTCGAGTCTTTTCTTACGCTTATTTCTCACCCTCTTCAGAGCTTTTGAAGTCATACCTTGCTGCGAATTCTTCCATTTATGTGCCTTAAGAGTCCCTTTTATTCACCACTTACTTCATAACCCTAAAATTTACGTTAAAATTAGTTGATTGTGCCCAAATGATATCCGATGAATTAATACTATTCTGACTGCCTCTCTTACCGAAAAACCGAAACTTCTCCATTATGTGTAAAAATGTAATTAAATTCATAATAAAATTAAAGGAATTAAATGCTTGTTAACTTGAAAAAATTGAATACGATGCTTGATTTGAAAATTAATATATTTCCAATCTTCATATACTATTGCTATTTCTGAATAAGCAGTTTGGATTAAAATACAAGCAAAGAGAAAGCAATACTAAAATGCTAATAATATAAGACTAAAACGACAGTGGTAATGCGTATACGCAGTTCCAAGCGTCAAATATTGGAGTTAATTGAATTGGATTGATTCTCCTGAACGACTAAGCCTATATGCATTAGGATAATATTTATGCCGCTTATATCAATGAACCATATAAATACAAGAGCAGATTGGGAATAAAGAAAACAAATTTTATTCTCGCAGGATCGGATATCTGTCCGGTTAGCATTAAGGGCAGAATGAGCCTTAGGCCTATCCCTCACGTTCACATTGTACAAACAGAAGTTAGAGCTCTAATTATACGCCAGATTGCTGTTTTATTTGTTTGTCGATATGTTAAGATGAGTGTTATTCATGGGATAATGTACGAAATGTTACGAGAATTTCTTTCTCTTTTCATGCTGAGAAAAATATTTACCCACAGATTATAAAATACGTAAACTGTTTCAATGGCAGTTACATATAAATATATATGTGGATCAAAGCCTCAGATTCATTCAGCATTTCAAGGGAGAACGTGACTCAATGTTTGGATCATATCAATAACAAGTAGAGTGCAACTAATCTGAGTATGGAGCCAGTTGATTTTCGTGATGTCTACTGCTAGAATCCTCCAGGGTTCAGTTTACCGTTAGTAAATTAATCACAACATTCATTGACGATAATTAAAGGTAAATACGCCAATTTGAACCCAAAACTTAATTCCCTAATAAAATTTCTTAATTCCGTAGCAAGGTTGCCGTCCATCCCGTTAGCACAAATATGGCTAAGTAATTGTAAATGTGGTATATATGATAACATTAGAACAAACCGCGTGCAAAAAATATAAAATTGTTGTATGCGAATCAGTCCCTAATTACCATTTAAGGAAGCTTGAGGATTCTTTTTGCTGGTTAAGAAAGTACAGTATAAAAGTTGATTGAAGTTTTTGGAAGTTTACCCAGCATTGTTTTTGTCATTGTTTAGTTAGCTGAACGGGATATTTATAATTCTGCATTGAGTCCGCATAACTTTCTCTATTAGTCTGCCCGCATTTCACACTCTTTTTCTGTTCAGCCGTCAATTTAAAATTACTTCTGTTACTACTAATTAGAGAAGAGGCCAGCGTCCGTAATGTCAACTCAATTGTACTTAAACATTCCTCCACAATAATCAATTTTGTTCCATTGAAAGGCAAAAGTGATTCCTTAAGGCAACAAGAACCTCAAGAAGTAAATGTAATGATACCGAGATAGTTTGCACTGCTTGCACCTGTTTTGAACATGACGAGCAAGTAGTATAGGATTATTTTCAAAAAGTTATTTATCATAATCAAGAAATGAAAGCTTTGACGTATTATTTTATTTAAAAAAATATGTTTACAAGTAATTTTTGGCATAAACTATATTATTTTATGAATTATTCTATATAATTTTCCTTCTTTAGGCACCCTAAACTTCTATTAATGTTTTCGCATCAAGTCTTTCGACACATTAATTTTACATTCTTCCACAAACACGAAAATATTTATCGGTAGTTTCCATTCACTGTTTAAATTAATTCTTATGATATGATTCCTAAGCAATATATACAATTCAGTTAAACAATATCTAATTTTTGTAATTATTTCCATTTTCTTAATGTCACTCAGGTTTAGATGATACCTCCTTGTGACTGGAGATATAGGGGACCCTATTTTTTCTTTTGTCACAGTATAATTAAAAACATTACAATGTGTGCTCATAAAATCTTCTTATTTGTTTATTCGCCTTCTTATTTGGGGTTGTACTTGTTTAACTAATGCCTAGGCATGATACTTTTAGGTACTAGCTACTATAAAATTTCAATATTCAGATCATGAGATAGGAAACAACCAAGAATTTTACCGGGAAAATTCTGGCGATTAGCATTACTTAGCCTTAATCTGGAGATTAACGATTGTAATTGATTTTAAATACTACTTTTAAGAACTAAAAAACAAGAGCAAAGTATATCTTTCAGTACTATTTGTTACCAAGTAAAAGCTGTTTTATGTAATTTACAACAAATTTTTATGGCAAATTTTAAAGGACCTTAAGTTTTAAGCTAAATATCAATTGTTATTCTACAACCAAAGTGTCAAAGCAATAACAGAAATGGCCATTGATTTTCAAAGGAATTGATAAGATTAAGAGTATAATAGTAGATCTTGCGAATGAAGTGCATTATGTCGAATGATAAAATGCTGTCTCAAGGGTTTGGTGTTGCATGTTCAAAATAACAAATTTTCGGTATAAAAGGTATTGACTTCAACATTGCTTTGTATAACATGTGCATTTTACAAAGGTCAGATGCAGAGGTGGAAATATTTGATTCGCTGCTTATGCTTCTTCTTATACTCTGTTCCAAATGTATGAGCATATCAAAATTCATGGCTGAGAAAAAAGTGCATTCATTCGTTTCATTTATCCATTCTACACACCATTGTACACACCATTCTATACACCTGCATTATAGGTGTTTTTAACGTTATTAGATTTTTAGTTCAACAATCTGCAAGACAATGAGAGGATATCAAGGAGCAGTTATTATGAAAAAGTATAGAGCCACAGTCTTCGACCCAAGGATCTTTTTGACCGGTGTAGGAGATCATTGATTTTGTACTGAGTCCAACATCTGGTGCAGTTCTCTCATCGGGACAGATCACCGACGCAGTTCACTGTGCCATATGTGCTGAATACCCGATATTTATTAAATAGAAGGAGTTTAAGGGGATGGACAGGCCTTTTAACTTACAGACACTTTAAGCCATTCTCAGATAACCTCCTTTTATTTTGTATTTGTAAAATCAGTTATCAATTATATATTTTTTTGGTTTAATCTTACTTAAAAATTGCCGAAGCTACACTGGAACCGTCTTTTTCAAAAAATTTTTCGATGGAGCTTACATAATTTCCTTCAGTATACTTAATACTGAAAGATAGAGACCGATTTTTTCGAATTGAATGTGAATGTTTAAATAAATAATTCCTTAATGCGATAATACTACACCTACTTAAATTTGAACTTGAGTTTATCTTGTTTTGCATGTACTTTTAGCCTCTTTCCAATTTTCATGATTAATCAATGGTTTATACCCCAAAAAAACGTTAAATACTCTGTAAAGAAGCGGTAGTTTTTAAAAAGTTTTGACTGAACTACACGCATATATACGGATTTTGCTCAATTTATAATGTAAGAAATACAACTCCACTGTTTGAAAATAACTTCATAAAATCCTCGATAAGGTAGATATATTGTCGCTGAATTATGTCTCCATTTCATTCACCTCGCCCATTAGGATTTTATTTGCACCCCTCCCCCCTCATTTTTATGATCTTTCCTATCTTAAAGCCTATCGCTCCATCGATGGAGAAGAAAAAAGAGCCATCTACATGCCTTTCCTTCTTTTACCTTTCCCATGCACAGATATAAAGATGAAGAATGCAAACGGTTGCACAAAGAAGTACCACTAATATGCCAAAGATAGATGCGTAATGGAGTGGTCTAATTTTATAAATTTATTATGTTAATTCAACCACCTTTTAACTCAGAGTATGAATATAGAAGAATCAAGAAGGCTATCTTTGCTTATCTTAATATAATTAAGACGTGTATTCCCCAGTTATGACGTAAAACAGAGAATTTTGCTCTTGTTTATGAGCACTTCATCGTCATTTCTCAATCGTTTCCTTGCGGAAACTTGAAGCCGAAAGCGCATGGTTCCATTTTTCCTCTTTGTTTGTGGCAAAGATCGCATATTTTACTGCCTATTTTCGTCAGAGATATGCACGTAGAATGTCTTTCATAATATAAAATATATTCTATGAGGAACAATACTCATATTGCTAGGCCTGCGTTAAGTGATTTTTACTTGACATATGAAGTGACTTTGATATTAATTTTGGGATTATAATGCATGTTTAGCAAAAGTTAATTTGAAAAAAATTAATCGAAATTAACTCTCTTCTACCCTTTATTTTCTTAAAATTTCTACTAATCAATGGTGCGCCGTGATCTTAGAGATAAATGGAGCCACTATACTTTTCCTATTTCCGATTCCCTAGCCTTATGAAAGAGCCACATATTTCTTGTACTCTCAGAACTAATTTTCATATTTCCCACGGCGGAAAGATTTATTCGAAAGAATAATCAGATTTTAATGGGTTTTTTACTCTAAAAGAATGCGGAATAGCGCCGGTGTACATCGGCAGATATGCGTTCCTCCATTCCCCGCATTACACTCTCAACCAACTCCACCTTCCCTAAAGTCGTTGCAATTCCAACCTCTTCTCTTGCCTCCATCTTGCTATTGGTCTTAAAGCTCTGAACTGCGGAAAACTTTTCCTTCTCAAGAAACTAGTAGTTTCCACTTTGTACCTATGTGCTGGAACATTGCACTGTCCTTTGGCAAGCTAGCTCTCGCGGCTATAACCAAGACATTGGTCTGAACTTTTATCACTTCTTACGAGCAAAATCTTGCACGCTTCTTTTCTCTCGGCCGCATTTCCATCTCTCTTTCAAAAAACCAAAGCCACATTGTAACTTTCTCGGCATCCTATTCATCGCAAAATACCGAAATTCACCGAGAAATACGAAAAATTTTCATTCAACGCAGACCCATTTTCCTTGATTAGCCTTGTAAGGTGTCAAGTACACATTTTGCACTTTTAGAGAGCCAGTGTTGCTTGGTGAGATATAACCTGCTGACCGTTTGAGGAATATAATTCAGAACGGATAATTAGTTCCTCGCAGATTTCATCTTTAAAAATGCTGTTAAATCTCCGAGGTAATACCTTATGGAATAAATGTATAATTTTGAACAGGTCGTTGAACAGGTATTTTCGAACAAAACATACAATTTTCTTTAGAGTTTTATTTTCAGTTACCGATTTTTCTAAAATATTTTAAACTGAATTAAGTTTTTAAATATATTTTGGTTAAATTCCACTTCACAATAGTTTTTCATGACTCACTTATAATTCTTATTAAGGGTATGCATGTGTTTGATAACCAAACTCAGAGTAAATATCATTATTGTATCCGAATGTTAAACTGAACTTAACCACTGAAAGGTAAATTTTTAGTGTTAAACTGTTATAAATTACTGCTTCTCTCTCTCTATCGACTGACCAAAACTGTTCTATTTTCTCCGGGAAGAGGAAGTTGACTAATATTCTTATCGTAAGATTTCTTTGCTCTCTGAGTGAGGCAGTGGGGTTTTGGATTGAGATAGAGGTGGTTTAGAAACGTAACCGGGAGGGTTGGGTGGGAAAGAGAGCGTTCGCGACGCAAGAGAGATTACAGTCTCGATACCCGCTTCCCTTTCTTCACATTTGGTTTCTCCACGTCTCCTTCACGTCAAATGACTCACGGATTCACGAAGAAAGATATCCGCCCTCCACTCCATCCAAAACTGTAAATGCCATTTCCCCTTCATTTTTAATATAATTCGACTCACTAAATACTAGACATACCAATTGAGGTATTTTTTTATCGTGGTTGGTACAAGGTATAGTTATCCGTAACTACCAAGGCTTAAATAAGTAGTTCGCAAGATATGTATTTTAATACCGCTTCCTTTCTATGTATAGAATGCGCATGGTGACAAATTGTTAATCAAGAAATAGCAAACGAAAAAATGTGTGAACAAAAAGCAAACAAGAAAATTTTGACCTTACTTGATCCATGTTGGTTGAAATATTTTAGCTGAATAGCAGAACTAATTGATGAAGTCATCACAGGAATAAATACAAAGAGACTCATATATTTCTTAACCCACCTATAGTAATATGTGTCTTACACATTGAAAAATTTCGAAGCAAGTTGTGAATAGGGCGTAGTACAAAAACTTTCAACAATTATTCTGATACTGAAGTCTATACAAAAACGAAAATGTCAAAATTTCATATTCTCAAACCGTTAGATGGGCAAATAAGAAAAACATGAAGTATGGTTGAATGTTATAATATTCAATCCATCGCTCTCGTAAAACATAATTTTCTCCATTGCACCTATTTTTGAGTGAATTAGTTTCAGAATTTGAACGATGGCACGAAAAAAACGGCTGACGATCAAGTTAATAGTCGATTTAGCAAGCTCTTGTGATTAAATTTATATTATTTGTTATTGACGGCTTGAAAAATTTGCAATACCAAAGGAAACAAACAAAAATGTGCACAAAATGCTTTAAGTCATATCAGACTGTTTTTCACTTGAAAAATAATCTGATAATAATCAGGTTTTTCCAGCGGAACAACAAGTCAGGAGTTCTTTTTCTATAAGTAGTGGATATTTGTTCAATTTAGAGATAGGAAAGAAGTGATAAAAGTTCAGACCAATGTCTTGGTTATAGCCGCGAGAGCTAGCTTGCCAAAGGACAGTGAAATGTTCCAGCACGTAGGTACAACGTGGAACCTAGTTGTTCCTTGAGAAGGAAAAGTTTTCCGCAGTTCTGAGATTTAAGGCCAATAGCAAGACGGAGGCAAGAGAAGAGGTTGGAATTGCAACGACTTTAATACAAATTTTTTCAACCCATTTTCTTTACGGTAATCAAAACAGATTTTTGATTGCTCCTGTATAAAGTAAACCCAGGAATAAGGAAACATTTTATCGTGTCACATGACTATGTTACAACGCTGGATAGTAGCTAGTTTAGACATTTATATTCTCGTTTCACAGGAGTCTTGCTCTGGCGAAGGGTTAGGAAGTACATTTTTTTTGCTTAAGCATTTCATTATTTTTTTAAGATCAGACCAAAAGGCACGAATATTAAATTTATTTTAAATGTCATATTAGTAATAAGAGGCTATATATTTCAATTACTATATAGTTAGTTTAAATTAGCAAACCATTTTGACTACTCTGATTTAATATTTAGGATACCAATCAGTAATTAATTTGAATCTACGTTCCTTTACAGCTAAAATTACGGGAGCAGCTGAAAATGTCAATTGTAATATTATCCATTTCTTTCACAAAATATTTTATCACACCTAATTTCTTTAATTAATACTATTACCAAAATTATATTTAATTGATTCATACTATCGTATAAAAAAAGCAAACAAAACGGTTGACCTCGAGACAGCATTGGTAGTAGTTTCCTCTTCAGAATCATTCCTGACACTGATCAAAAAATTAATTATTATCCCGCTCGTTTTAATCTTCCTATAGCTTAAAAGGGAACATTATCATGCCAGTACTATGACGTGAAATTGATGATAAAGACAAAATCTTACTGCCACCTTATAAATTGAATTTGAAAATAAAATATCAGGGCAGAAAATAGATACGTACATGCAAATTAGAGATATGACCAGCATTACTTCATTACTATTACTTGCTGTAACCCATGTTTTATGTATTCCTGTTAATTCCATAATGCTTTTGACAATATGGTTGCTATGTTATGGCTCGGTAACAAAGGATTTGCAATCACATGTTTAACGGGAAAAATGCATGAAATAACTTCCTGTACCCCTTTCTAAGGTGTTGCTGGTTCTCAAGGATTACGCTAAATATTTGCTATATGTTATTCTGTTGCATTTTTACCTTTGCCAAAATAATCTGAATGCGATTAGTTTACTGTAATCATAGACGCTTCTGTTGGAAGCATTTAGCTAATTCTTAGATATCACCTTTGAAATTAAACGCATAGGTATATGAATTCATTCAGCAGTAGCCCATTCGTTACCGGCGCCAACAGTTGTCTTATGGCTTATGGCAGTCGCTTACGACATAAGACAATAACAATTCGATAGCTTGCTTTATTGTAGCAGGTAGTAGCCAACGGTTTTTTTATATGCAGCGTTTTAGAGTACATTTTACTAAGATTTGGAATATTTTTAAAGCTGACCACAACATGTAGTGATTTGTAATACACTCTCGTGGGAATAAAACCAAATGCGCATTGTTGCTTGTAGTAAGCTGCAAAGTTAAGAATCCAAATAGTTTTTTTTCAGCCGTTACATTTAAATAAATCAAGTAATACCATACCAAAAATCTAAAATTTATACATTTTTTCCAAACGTGGCGATAAATAATGAAATTTCAATCAGAAAATGATATCTGAACTCTTAACAAAACAGTAGTGATTATGGGTATGTTAAGTTTATGAAAACATCAGCCCTTGTCAATTGGGCTATGGTTATTGCATTGAAAATTATTGATTACTCGAATGAATAACCCAGTATGAATGGTCTGCGAGATGAAGCTCTAAATGCAATCGGTTCCAATTTTAAAGTATTTAGAATGATTGATGGTAACCAGGGAAAAAGGTAAGTACCAAAAAGAGTTGGCAACCTTAAAAAAATAACTGTCTTCAGGAAACGAGTCGCAGAGTAAGAAGGCGCTGCTACGTTATGGTACACTTTATTAGGCTCTCAACAGTTTCCTGCGAAGGTTCTTCTCAGAGTTTTAATGTGGTTTGTGCTAAAATAAAGTATGTAATTTCAGCATCAGCAATCGATTTCCTATACACTGTGACTAAAACAATCAGAATTTGTTTCGCTTGGATGATAACTTGGACATAGGAAACAGGAAGACAAACGTGAGGAATTATTCAGCTTTTAGTCGCAACAGGTTATTAATTCTTTGAATAGTCCTCGAGGAGGAAGCCATTCATTTTCCCTGTGCGAGAGATATAAGATTAAAGCCATTTGACACGTATTATTTTGGAAAAAAAGCCAAGTAATTTAGTTCAAAAACCTCTATCCCTGGCCATTTACGTTGTAGCACCTTGGCCAGTATTTCGCGCACTCCATATTCCAACTTGCTTTTCCACTTGAGGCGGAGGAAAAAAACTAATAAAAACCTCAAAAAATGTTTACAACGGAGTGTACCCTATTAAGGCAAATAACTTCTCCGTACTCAGCCTGTTAGTCTTGACTCTTCTAAAAGGTTATAAATTATTTAAAGTATCCAAGTAATGAGTCTTTAAAATATAAGGATAGACGTTTTTTGGTGTCGAATTTCCGTGATAACCACAGAGGAGACCCGTTATCCTGGCGAGGACGGGGTCTGAGATCATCACAAGCAGGATTCTTGTTACCATAAAAAAACTTCCCTCTGGAGATTTTGTAAAATGTGTTACGCGTATCCTTCTTTGTATTAAAAAACAAACGACGAAACAAAGTTATATTCAAATTGCTTAAAAATTAATTGTGTTTTCTCGATAAAAAATATTCAGTCTTAATATCTTCATACTAAAAATTCCTTGAGTTTTCTAAGTAAAAACAGAATCACAAGTTAGAGAGTTTCCAAGATTTAACAGCACGTCGACTATATTTTTATAAAGACATGGATTATACACCATTCAATGCCACATTCAAATACAAGTAAACATATGATTTCGTGATTTTTACCTAAATAGTTGTAAGTTAAGGGCTCAAGTACTTAATTTTCTCTGCAAAAGATTACGGTTCCTGGCCCGAGTTGAGAAATCATTTAATTTTTTTTCAAAAATTTGACCAGTAAATAAGAATGTCACAAGCGGATTCACGAAAAAAAAATTCAAGATATTTTTTTGAATCAAAAGAAAGAAACGTGCCTAGAACTAGGTTTTTCTAGCGTGAGATGCAAAGTAGTCACCTATATGATATTCCCATGTCTTTTCACGCAAGAATTTTACTGATAATGGACCAGAAAAATACTGATTCAAGCTCTGAAAAGCAACAAAGACATCTTTATCTTCGCAGGTCGTTTGTGAACAAGTGTCTTTATCCAACGAATTATGTATAATCAATTAGGTACACATGCTATCAAATTTATTCTTGAAAATAAATTTTTATGCTTTTTATATTTCATTATAGCCATGGCAATTAGATTTATATTTATAATGACGGTCTTTTGTATCGATACCAGGCAATTAGTGATTTATGAACCGGTTATGCAAGATCTTGTTGAATCCTTTTTGAAATTGATCACATTGACTGAATGATTCCGGCCAGACTTCAACTCTAATATCAATTTACTCATCCACGCATTCGGAAAAGAGGGTGTGAAAGGAAACAGGAAATTTTTCATTAATTTTACTGATACTGAAATTTTGGCTGAAAGAGAAAGTTGAACCTTTTTTATTAACTGATGGTGTGTTTCTTATTCTTCAGTTTGAACTTCTTTGTCGAAAAATATGACTTTAACACTTAACAGAAGTACATAACGACAACGCTAAGCCGTAGTATTCATCCAAAATTTTTGCTAAATTAATTCGCACTTTGCACATATAAGTTTATATATTTATTTTTTCTATAAAATCTTCGGTCCACTACCTCTTTTTCATCAATTTCAACAGGTAAAATTTTAAATTTTGTAACCATAATGATTTCTATATCAAGTTTCATATTTTATAGAATTTTATAATTTTTTATTTAATTATTAACTTCCAATTTGAATTGAGGAAGCTCAATAAATTACAAACATCGTCCACTATTTTAACATATAATTACTTATTTTTTGTGTTTTGTCGATATCACGATGTAATTTAATTGTTTTCTTTATCTAAATAGAAAATTTCTGAAAAAAGAAAAGCAATATGTTGAAATTTTTGGATTGATAAAAGCCTTTACCAGTTTACAATTCGATAAAAATATATTTCTTTATCATGCACTTAAATTTTTGTGAATTTAAATTAAATTATTACTGTACCTAGTCCAAAGATTAATACATGTGTATTCCGTTCTTCCGGTACATTTCTCACAGTACAAAATTTCTCAGAGTTAGCATTTGAAGCCGTATTATCCCCTTTACGGTTCTATATGATTTGTCACCTTTCCTGATTGATTTTATTCCTACTTATGAAGGTTGCGCCAATTCTCCTGCAATTTTCACTACAAAAACACGTGAATGTGCTCCTGATTTGCTACATTTTGTTCCTCATTGCACATATTCAGCATTTAACCCCGACCCCGTCTCTCAAAATGAAATCTTGGGTACATCACTGAACTCAAAGTAACTTCACGGAGAGAAAATTCAACTCTGCCGGGCCTCAAAGAAAGAATAATGACGAACTACTCCCAACGTATGAGCCTTCCTTACCCTTCTTATTTGGAAATGGAAACTCAAAAGGCAACTGTCTCGGTTATCACTGCTCCTAAGGCTCTCAACCGCCTCTCCAAAAATTCTTTCCAAAACAACCTGTTGGTTTACCTATCTTTTTCTACTTTTGGCTTCTGCTGAAATCGCAAATCATGATGTGCATCACTGTGGACTGGGAATTGACTTCGGCGTAGATAGTTATTACCCGCTTTACATGGGGCACGAAATCATGTGCCCCATGTAAACGAACATTACAAATCGTGTCATGAAAAGGGATAATTTTAACAACTCATGCCACAGTGCTTGAACTTGCGATGGCAAAATAGACCCTGCTCTAATTCAATATATATTGCACGCCAACTTGAGAAAAACATATATTATAAAATTGTGCAATTTCAGCCCCAAATATAATGGGATTTTTACTATTTGAACGTGGAAAACTATTATGCAGATAGACGATAAATGAACCAAAGAAAAGACTAGATTTAAATTAAAATACGTATTAAATCCACGCACCATTTATCCCTATTTTGCTAAGCACGAAGGGGGCTAGCAATCTTCAACGTTGCGTCGTACAGGCGGTAGTGATACTCACCGGCGGTAGAGATCCACTGGATAACGGACATTGGTCTAATTAGTAGCAAGGTTTGTTCAATGGGGTTTGCAGATGGCGATATGATTTTGTGACAGAAATAACGCATATAATGTTAAAAATGAAATCGCATTGTGGGAAAACGAGAGCGAGATACGTTAAGAGGGATCCGTGAATAAAGACATTCGCCCAAATGAATATCCTTCATGTTTGGCCTCTATCTCTCCAGTACGTAAGAGTAATCTTGACATGACTTTTCTGATGAGAAAAGCAATGCAATTACATTGAATAAAAAAATAAAAAAACCGTAGTTAAGAATAATCTCTTTGGGCTCATCAGCTTTCAACTCACCATGGGAAGCCTTAAGAAATATTGACTATGGAGTAAGGATTTATTATTACTATCATTATTATTGCTTATTTAGTCTGAGTTGGTAGAGACGGGCAGATAATATTCTACCCAGGCGGGACTCGAACCCGCGTCCCTCGGGTTAGCAGGCGAGGACTTTACCCCGCCGCCACCGGGGCCAATGTGGCTAGAAGGGTGGGTGGGTTTGATGTAATTTGAAAAAATGTTGATAATTTATTGCAACTTTCTTGTTAAATTGGCATTGCGCTATCGTAATGGACACATTTGAAATGAGTGGGCTTCGTTGGTTTGGCCATGTTGAGAGAACGGATGAGAGTCGAATAACGAAACAGATATATAAGAGTGAAATGAATGGTGCAACGGGGAGAGGTAGGCCGAGAAAGTTGTGGTTGTGGAAATTCTTAGGAGGAGGAATATTAGGAGTCTTAAAAACAGGAGGGCGTGTATGAAGCAGTGTATGGAGATAAATGAGATGAAAGAGCTTTGCAAGGATAGGTCAGTATGGAGGAAATTATTGAAGCAGAGTTAGGTGTACAATTATGTATTTTTGAATGAAACTTTGTGACTGCGCCTACTCCGGAAGGGAACGGCGTGATTGGTGTGAATATATGTAATTTACTGCACTTATGGTGTTGTAGACTCCTTTTTCTTTCCGCAATCCGGGCGTCGACTTCCGCTGCCAGTCTCGAGCCTGGATGTTGAGCACACCAATAGAACAACAAATAGGGCACGGCAAACGTCACGATCAGTTCTGCTCGAACCCACTTGGTGAAAAATTTCTTCATTCAGTCTCTATGACGGCCGGATCGATATCACGCGAACTTTTAGTCCAAATCTTTGATTCACCTGTTAGCTCCCACTCGTTGTAAAATGGAGATGGCACGCCAAATGTGAGGTATTACACTCAACGGTCGATTGAATGACTTTGCATTGCCACGTAGACTTATTTTCAGAGTTCAAAATTATATCTTTCCTTCTACAGGCTGCTAGTCAAGACTGATCGATAGGTACAGTCACTCGATCATGGGCTGACAGTTAAAAAGTGGTTCCAAAGATGACCAAACACTGATAGAAAATGAGAGAGAACGTCTTCATGCCAAAACCTTTCAACGGTTCCGGACAAAAGTCGTAAACGATTGGTTGAAGTGTGGTAGGAGGGAGCTTCCGGAGAGAGGGAAGGAGAAAGTCAGAAACAGCAAAACATTGCCCACGGGGCTTTCGGGCGTGATCATCGGAGAAATCAGTGATACCCCTGGCCCCGAAACTCGGTGGCCCGTTTAACTCCTAGCAATGAACCATCAGGAGGAGACACGTGAAAGACTCTATCACCCAGAGGCCTTTGCGAATCTCCATTCTATTGTCCGCCCGGTAATAGGCAAGACCTTCAGACAAGGGGGGAGGTGGTGGGTTAGCGGGGGCTTATCCCGGAAACCGCCATACCATCAGTCCAATAAGCTATCAATAAAGCATATAATACCTCGACACTAACATGGGAAATTAGAAAGTTCCGGTCACATGGTGGTCAGGCCAATTTGGCGTATTATTTAACGCCAACTACACCTGCGTGAAAGATAAAAATGACCAAATAGGAGTCATGTACTCTTAAACAAGTTGTAATTATAGTGATAGCTTAATTATAAACGGATATTATGAAAGCGCCAACTGCGTGAACTGATTGCTATGAAATACTAACAATAATGCCATTTACTCATTAACGGTAGATATGGAAAATTAATGTAGTGCTTACTATAGTCTATATAGAAGATATTTTGACTTGCTTTTTATATATCCGTTACAAAATGGAAAAAATCATAAATTTTAATGTTGCATTTTTAGATTATATGCTGGAATAGTCCATGTAAAATTCAGTAAAACTCAGTTAATGCGGCAGATATTTCTAAAAATGTGTCATCTGTTCTGGAAAATCATCTGATTTGAACTCTACGTATAAAAGCTATGAAATATATGTTGAAATATAAAAAATAATTCAAACGCATAAGTACAGTAAAGAACAAGAACGATCGACTCAATCAAACAGCGTAAATTTAACAACCACTAAATTTGAGCGCATGAGATAATGACGGACTGGAGATAAAAATTAAAATGAATAGTTAATAGCAGCATCAACACCAACCTATTTGTATCATGCAGTCCTTGCATCGTTGCGTCGCGAGTTTACTACTATAAATTGATAACATAACTTACAGTCAACTTTTTCCTCTGTATTTGTGAACCAAGATATCATAGAGCGTTAAATGTGCTCGCGTCTTTTCCATGTAACACATTTTGAGATTGAATAAATAATTCGCCGAGAAAGGACAAGATCGTACATTTTGAGATTACTTAAAAAATCACCTAAATGAAAAGTAACGGCTCACTCAATAAAAACTGACATTGAGTAAAGCAATTTGCGGGAGTGTGTCCGTGGTGGTTACCAAAGAACCAACAGTTTAGGCATCTTTTAAGACGTGAAAAAAGGAATATGATTCATATAGTTTTTAACTAGCCTCGATGTAGCTGTCGTCTTTCCTTATTTTAGTGCAGCCAAAGTAAAGGGATAAAATCATTGCATTTGGTTTGATGGCATCTCTGCCGTTCACTTTTAAGGATATCTGACTTCACTTTTAAGGATATTTGAAATCATTACCATTCGCATTATGGTGAAAATGAAATGAGTGATATGGCATCATCTCCATCAAATAATTCAGTTAACATTTAAAAAAAAACTTTTTATGCTAGTATCATTCCTTGCTCTATTTCTCTCCCGTTAACTACGATCGTAGCAGTAAAAATTGAATAAAAAGTCATTTTGCCTAAATCAGAAGCATTTTTCAATTATACCTTCCATAGTGAGGAATAATAGTTTGCTAATTTCTTTAATAAGCAAAGTCAGCAATAAGTGCGAGCACACAATTTATCTTGTGTATAAAAATGCGATAGGATTATAAGAGTCCAATTACGATGAAATAAATGCACTGCACTGAAATAAACAGAAGCTAACTAAGGTTTCGTACCGACCAAAATGGGAAATGACCCGAGGGTATTGAGGAACTATGTTAAACGTGCAGGTGGCAGAGGGACTTCAGCTCAGTTATGCCTATGAGTTTAAGTAATTTACATGTATCTTGCATATTTTGTCCTATTACATTTGCACTATGGTGTAAGTTATTATTCCCTACCTTAACTTTGTGCCGAAAGAAAGAAGATAGACGGAGAATTTCATTAAAATTTGATCTGTCCCAAAGTTAATTCTTCATAAATTTTCACAAAACAATTAAAATAAATTTTAGGAGAATAAAACGTCCATAGTAATGACTATCGCCACGTGTAGATAAAATAATCAATTAAAACAAATAAAACGAATTAAATATTCCAGAACCAACTGAAGTGTTTTACCATTTTGCATCACCTATAGTTTGAAGTGTTTCGCATGAAAACTAGAATGCCGAAAAAATTAACTAAGTTCTGGCTTTTATTTACACGTTAGCGCTGATGCTTGAAGGCGACGATGCTAATTGTGAGACCCAGCTCCGAGTAGTCTATCAATCTAACACGCCCTTCTAGTTGGCAGAGCGTTATGCAAACACAATTATCTTCAGAGGGATCAGTCTCACGGTCACATTAAGTATACAAGTTCTCGCTTGACCTCCCTTGGAGTAATTAAGTGCTAATCACTTTGCATCTCAATCAATCACCTGCTAAGCGTACAATGTTTTGGGGTCACATTTTGGAACAAACTAATGAATTCTTGGCCTTAAAAAGCGTTGTTTTCTTTGTTTTAACAGTTTTCTACATACGGAAGCTGATTGTAATGGGTTTGTTGACGGAGAGGAGGAGATAGCTGTTCGAATGGCTGAGATAGAGATGAGATGTATATTACATATAGCCGTAAGGTTATACTGATAGCCTTTCTTTCATTTTAGCCAAAAGGCATTGTCCGCATAATTAAATTATATAATTTAGGGGGTTTAAGCCTTAAAGGAATGTAAAGCTCCAGTTCTCATTGATGCTCAAGCTCATCCATCTCAAAGAAACTACTTTGAAGGAAAAAACGAAAGCTCTTCGCGCGACTTATTCAAATAACTGTGGAACAGGCCGAATAGTTACTCCAACGAGCTCACCAGCTAGTGGTCACCCAATTTTGTGAAATTAGCAGCAGAAAGCCACCTGATTTGCCATTTGAGTCCAGACCTCTTGATTTTGCGGTGAGTACTCTAACAAATAGGTTCCTTATAAATTTCATTAAATCTTTTGTGACAAACAAAAAAGGTAATTTTTCCCCTTACTGTATAAGTAAGTACACTTTGAAGCATATATTGAAGTATTAGTATCAATACAAAGAGGAGATTTGCTTAAACATACGAATTAAGTGACCAACACTTTTATTACGTTGTATAAAATTCGTGGTAACGATAGTAGGAGTGGTATATCTGTTACAAAGACAAGGATGACGCGAAAAGCTTATATCTTCAATGATAGATATTGGATGATGACATGAAGAGATTGGAGAATGAAAATGGAGAGTTATTTATAATACATAATGCCTCTGCAAATTTCATGGTACTGAATTGAATTTTATGGCTAGATCCCAGTAACAAAGGGACTGAAATTAAAGTTAAGGCATTCACTTGTTTGTTTAATCAACCTCGTATCAAACATGCTAAACGCAGTAAAATACGCCGACTAACATAATAAAGCAAGAGATTTGTGAAGTGTCTACCAAGGAATGAAGGAAAGTAAATCAGTTACAAGGATAATAGTGACAAAGTTTCCTTTCAGAGTGGCCTTTCTTCGTTTCGACACGTCCTTCATTGTATTCGAAATTCAAATGAACGATGTTAAAAGTTTATAGGTAACCCTGGTATTTGAGATATATTTTACAAACTTTTTCCAGAAGCATATCACTTTTATAACAGTCCAGTGAAGTAGAACAAAAAACAGTGAATTAAAGATTTTCATGACTCAAGTGTCATTTGGTGTCGTAGAAGAAAGATGATTATGTTTTGATAAAGATTGCTTACGGATGATTCTGTTATCTTAAATAAAGTTCCCGCAAACTTTGACTTATAAGTTCCCTTATCGGGCCTTAAAAACTTTAACTCGTAGTTGAGTGAGGACCCAAAGTGAATCTTTGTGAACGCAGTTCATTACTCTCTATTCAAAAGGAAGCCAATGCCTTATGAAAAAAGGGTGAAAAATAAATAGAGAGGAGTTAGGTGACAATGTATAACTTGATCACTTTTAATTCAGGTCTGAGGTGGAGGGAACATGTACATAATTCTTGCGGATATGCAAAGAAAAAGTAAGGATTTATTAAGCGAATAGTTTTAAGGGCTTCCGATTGAAAGGTAAAAGAGAGATGCTACTTTCCCCTGGTTGGGAGAATAATTTAACACACCACGAGAAACCGTGAGTCTTCGCAGAAATTTAATTAAATTCGCGAAGTTAATGATATATATATATATATATATATATATATATATATATATATATATATATATATATATATATATATATATATATATATATATATATATATATATATATATATATATATATATATATATATTAAGTGAAACCGCTTGCTTCATGCTACAAACTTGTACGTGCGAGTATAAAAGTTTACATGGCTTATGGAGGCAGATGAAGGTGGTTTGAAGCAGTTTGTGATTTGGAGGCTACACTCGTGGACAGATTACTCGAGAAGTTTACATCTTTCATCTGAATCCCAGGGGACAAATTTAAAGTTACCCTAATAATTTTAAATTGCTCTATGAATGACACTACCAATGACAATCTGCATTAATCGGCACTCGAACTTGGATCCCTCGTTACCACGTCTAATTCTTAAGCTAGATAAATAAACAAGGAATTTTTAGATGCTTAAAAGGTAATCAGGGTGTGAATAAGATATTTTATTTTCAAAAAATGGATTTCGTGGTGGAGAGTTTATTCAAATGACCACCCTCCCTTAATCACCACCGTTTCACTCATCCATACATTTCAATTCAATCGATGGTATGCGGGTGGCATGGTTGTGCCACCTTTCATGCATGAAAGGGAGGCCGCTGTGGTTCTTCACCGGGAGCGGTATTCTCACTCACTCGCCCACACGCCCATTTGCCGTCCGTCAAGTGACCGGGCATGAGTGTTGGGTATGAGGGTTGAGTAAAAATGGGTTGGGTTAAGAGAAAGGGATTAGTTTAAACACTTGAGTTGGTTGTGTTCATTCCGATGTAGAATGGGTGAAGAAGAGTGGGTAAGATTAACTGCATGAGTAAAGGACTTTCAGTGAAGATTATTCGTAGAATGAAGAAATTATGAATTTCTGTCATTAAAATAAATTTCGTCTTAAAAGTTTGCAGCAAAAATTATTTATTCATCGCATCCTACTTGATATTCTATTGCATATCAAATACTATCCAATGAGTCAAATGTCTATGATACCTAATGTTTAATGAATAAGAATATATTACCTACGTTTTGCTCCATATGACTTACTAACACCAAAGTTGAAATACTAATACGCTCAAAGTTGAAATGTCTCAGTCGTATACATACTCATCCTACCCTGTGAACTGCAATATAGGCGTGAGACAGGAGGTTTTAAGTTACCTGTCATAGAAAGAGAGAGAGAGAGAGAAAAGATAAAAATGGGGTAAATGGAGGTAAATTGTATTTTACAGATAAGTGTTATGCATTGTCACGCTGTTCATGTATTTATCTCTGATGGCACGCGTGTAAATGGAACTTTTAGTCTTAGTATCTATCAGATAATCAGAGTATCTCGTTTATTTTCTTGTCCCTATGAATCTGAATCTGCGCTAGAGATACAGCGAGGATTGAGATTCATATCATTTGAGTTCTGATCTGCCTTCTCAACTAATTTAAGCCGCTTGATGTACCGGCACGTATATCTAAATATCATTGAGGCTCAAGTGTCTGGATTAGTTGTAACGTTTAAATACTGGCGCTCCAGTACGCCCACTGCTTTTCTTTTTTCTTTTACGTTTACCTAAACAGCCGCGGAGACCGCTGTTGGTAGAGAGGGGAGGTACGAGCTACGGCTCGGGCTGACGGGCAGAGAATCAGGTCGTCCGTGAGCTCCGTTGCGAGCGGTTTCGGTAACGAGTCTCGTTTTTTTGGCTTTCGTTAGGTTTAGACTCCCCTTTTTTATAGGCATTCAGTATTTTCTATTATGTGGAGGTTGTTCCTTTTTCCTTCACCCTATCCTTATTCCTACCCGACCCCATTCTCGATGATGAACAGGTGTTCGAGTCGACGAGTGGTTGACCAACACTACCTACACTCAGAGAATTTCTAAATTTTTATTTAATCTATTTCATCGTTCAATCTTTCCCTCTTCCGAGTGCGGGCGGAATCCAACTCCCGCACTGGCGCCCATTATCGACGATCACCGCTGAGCCCTCCCGGGAGGAACGTCACATAGTGTGTCGATTGAAATTATTAGTCAAGTCGAAAATACCCACGATTAATCAACCAAATATCCTTTCTTCTGAGGCCGTCACAGGCTACTCCTACGCCTCATCAGAATTTGAAGAATTGTACTAATAACTCTCCATTATAAGGCTGATAAAACGGGCCTTTGCTTTACTCCCAAATGTGTTTTAGTTGACCCAGGTCCCGCAAATACCACTCTCGAGAACAACCTAGAATAAATCTCTTAGTACCAAATAAAATTGCTATGAATATGCAATTATCGTGCAGCGACTACAAGTTAGTGTGTCAAAATTATGATAAAAAATATATACTCTCCATCCCCGAATGTTGAAAAGGTAAAAGTACAAGAATACCTTGGTGTTCACTAAGACCAATGCCAAAAATTGAAAACGTTTGTATTTAAGTCTCCAGCTTATCGAAAATGAACTTACATGAAATAATTGATCGTTAGTCTTCTTCATGGTGATTTAATGTGACTTTAAATAGTATGATATTTTTGGAAGGGCTGATTAGGAATGTAGTTGATTAATGGGAAAATTTTACAATAATTTGTTTAATACAAAGCATACCCTTAACCAGTGACGTGATGTCAGACAAACTGCAAATTTTAAATTATGAATATTTTCAAACAGTAATTCTCAAAACTTCTGTAAGTCTTGTTACCTTCATTTTTTTTGGATTATAAGGATATAGCATCCTCAAAACTTAATAATTTTATCCTGTATCTCTATAAAATGGCATTTGAATTCAATGAGCGGTCTTTTGAGACCTGACGTCACTAAATTGGAAAATCAGTGGTGTCTATGTTGGAGGATATGGTTCCAGGAGAGGTTTAAAAGACAAACTTATGCTATCGTACAAGTATAAGAATCAATACTCCTTGTTTGTGCCATTTGATAGTCACGTAATGTGCATAATTTATTTATAGATTTTTGGAAAATGCTTTCGGTAAGACGAGTTAGATAAGAGTAAGTTATTCAAGACGATGCTGATGACGCACGCAAATTTTTAAAAATCCTGCTTTTTTTGAAAATTTCACGCACTTAGCCCTATTTTGGGATTCTTTAATATTTTTTAGAAGAGAGCTCTAGAGATTTTGTCAATATTTATATTAAAATCTGGTTTATTGCCTATTTTTGTGTCATTATGTCTCTACTCCTTGCAAGTAATTCGCAGGTCTCGTATGTTGGGAGAATGACTTTGAATCCCGATATAGCGCGCCCACGTCTCTCGTGTAAATTTTCATCTGTAACCTTTGGGAAATTGACCGCTTGTTCAGTCTTTGGGAAAAGTGCACCAAAACAACAAATTTTTCACCCGGAAGAAATGGAAAAGGGCCAGGGAAAAACCGGGAGTAAAAGGACGTACTGCATGTGCCGTTACGTCCAAATTCGTGAGAAGCATATTTTTCGGTTATCTTTGTCGGCTAGTTTTACACCACAGTAATTTGGAAATCCTTCAGTTCGGAGTTTAGCTAGTGGTCGGAAAACCCGAGCGACTCCCGCCGGCTTCCGTTTATTGCCCGTGCCCGTGTGATGTCAACGCCCGCTTGTGCCCACCGTCCTTTAGCCTCATCTGAGACAAGGACACATGCCAGGCGTGTGTGGAGGGAAATTTCGACAAATGCCGAGCACTAAGAGTAGAAAGCCCTGAAAGTATGGCCCGATACAAAACCGAGCCAGTTGCTTCGATTTCCGAATTATTGCGCTGTCAGATAAAAAATTCCCCGATGCTGCTATTCATTAGGCACCACAACTTGCATTGATGTAATGCTAATTGCCTTCAAGGGTCTATGCCGCTTCAAAATGAATATACTCAGTAATTCAGTCAAGCACGGATTGAAAATGGTATGTTTGACTGGCGCTAAAAACAGTTACTTGCATGAGTATTTATATGCAGGAATCTGTTCTTTGTCTCCCTGAGCCAACCATGGGGTCCCATAGAGACATCACAGCTGATAATTAGTTCACATCTATTGAGCTGGTAGACTGGGAAAGGACTGTCGTAGGATTGCACAATTAGAAACAGCAAAAGCGAAATTGTACGGATTCTTGACTAACAACACTAGTAAAATGGCTGGTATGTGTGATTTTCTCAATGCACCACAAGTAGATTGTTGATATTGAGTCGAGGAAACCAGAAATGATAGCTTTTTATAGCGCAAAAAAGGTTGACGTAGGCACATTGGATAAATGTGTTGTAGCTACTCACCCAGCCGCAGGATAAGGAGGTGGCCAATGGCAGTGTTCTCCAGAAAATTAGATATTTTCGTCAACTCGTTTTTCTTTGGCAGTCTGCGAAAGAAAAAATAGATATGATGTTAATTGATTTAAAAAAAATTGGTTGCTGCAGAGCTAGTAAGGAGGAAAATGTCCAGTCCTGAGGAGGAGAATGTCCAATCCTGGACTCCCAAGATATGTACGAATAAGTATCGGAGAGACTTCACTTACCGTTGGAATGGGCAGAAGAGTTTAAAATGCTAAGAGAAGTGGACTAAATGCAGAGTGTGCCCTTTGTAACAAAAGCGAAAAACTTCTTTTTTCAGTTTCAAATGCAATCACCCTGTGAGCTTGAAATACAAAGAAAAAAAGGTGAAGACTGTGCCAATATGGAGGTGTGAGGGATTTTTCGAAAAAAATGTAATTTCGATCACTTGCAGATTTCAACAAAAAGAGTATTAAATGAATGATTTTCAATCGTTTATTATTATTGAATATTAGAACAAAAATATTTTAGAACTTAGTTTAAAATTAGAGAAAAAGTAATGATTTATGACTCTAATAATAATATCATTTTTCGTTCAATTTTTTTGCCCTGCTTCAAATTATAATTTACCCCGAAAAAATGGTGAGTGTTGGTGGCATAGAAAATTAAATATATATTGCAGACATAGTGCTGATAGGCATAAAATAAACCATGCAATAAAAACGACAGAAAAATATTTCATTAAAATTTTAATAAATTTTAAGGTGTACTAGTTATGAGATAATCAACATGAATTAGGATTTTAAGTTGAAAAGTTCAATACGAAACAATAAATATTTACCCTATCAGTTAAACAGTTAAGTTTTCGGGGATATTTTCGGTTGAAACTATGTTGTAAGGAAACTTTGTTTGCAGTATTTACCACCCATGGACTTCGGCTTCCCCTGCAGTAAAACTTTAAACATCAGCCTGTACCCGTCATTTTCTTCCGCGAAAATAAGACATTTTCTCGGTGAATGGGAGAGCATTCCCTCGGCGTGTACGGCTGAGTCCGACACAAGTAAACCTCTGTAACCTAAATTAAGTTTTGGTGTTGCAGTTCGGGGCACGTTCGACTGTCGATGGAATTGGAGGACGGCAACGGGACATGTTACGGTCGCAAATCGAAGTGCGACCGAGAACCAATGTTTGAGAGCCGACGTGCTGGGATATTACTGGGAGTTACGAGACTCCGCAAAATCGGATTCAATTTCGGAAAACAGAAAATATCGCTGCAAGAAGTTGTTTTTATCAAGTGTCCCTGGTAAACTGAGCTGAGTCTTTTCCTGCCTTTCTGAGCTAGCCGAGTAATATTCTGGCGGATGTATATCACGAAAAGGAATTGCCATCCCGGATTGCTGAATCCAGAGATTTTGAAATGTGTTATCTCTACGATCATGGGGTTACGAGAATTCTTCATTGATGATACCCTTTTCACTTATTTTATACAGCAAAACTACGGATATAATTTTTTTAAATCAGATAATTACGGAATTACTTACTTACATGGAATTTTACCATTGATGATAGCGGCCAAAAAGTGGTCTGGTCAATTAGTACGGAGGTGGTGGATTCGAATCTTTATTGAATATTTTTCATCCAGGAGACGCATTTATAATTGTATTAAAATCGTAGTGATTGGAGGAGGCAATGACTAATACAAAAATTATTATCTTAATAATTATATCACCATGATTATATCATTATGATTGTTGGTTAGTTTTTCAAAAAGTTATGTTATAGAGATAATTAGCATATTTCTTATTATGGCTATGTATATCTGTGTCACCGTAATTTCTAGAACAACAATAGTGCTGAACTGAAGGAAAAGGGTATAGCAAAGGTAGGCCAGCATAAAGGGCATCAATAAATCTTGAGTCAGATGATCTATCACCAAGTATCATACTTATTTAATCTACGTAAAGTGGTAGTAGTGGTAAACGTAGGTGTAAAGGTTAGTCATATCTTATGCATGATTTATGGTTTATAACTTCCTTCAGCATGAAACAAATCAACGCTATATTCTTTGTCCTATAAAAAGAATTATGAACTGAATTTAATAACATTATTTTTATTATTTTATTTATTTATTATTTATATTAACATCTTGGCCAAATGTATTATTCGTATGCTACATTGTGATTATGTGGGTCTTGCGACTCACTTCCTCAAATGTAGCCTGAGCAACATCTTTTAATATATGCGCGTAATGTTTGTAGAGATAGTTGCGAATGTTTCAATAATAAGACGCTGAATCAACGGGGCACATGAGATTCGGGGAACGAGGCGTCGTTTTGATTGTTTGGGACGCGAAGGCTGAGCTCAAGGGCATCTGGAAGATTATATCAAGAAAAAGTGAGGACGAGTGAGGAGGGTAATTATTGGTCTTTCCATTGAAAAGGATGCGTATGACAAAGAATGAGAATGCGGAGGAATAAATGGTGAGCGAAGGAGACCTGGAGATATTTTGTACTATTATAGAGAGCTAAACTTATAGAACGGGTTCGAAGAAGGGTCGACTTTTCTTAACGATCGGAAGAGAACAGAATATTTCGGTGGCTTGGATGGAACTTGGATGGAAACTTAATGGTCGTATGGGTTTTCTGCTTTTTCTCGAAGGACCTATCTCTTGCATTTAAGCTTCCGCCGAAAGACCCGAGATCACCGGAAGCAATGGTGGGAAAGGGAACCGATGAATGACTGCAATAAACTGAGCAGTTGGATATCAATCCTATACTTTCTCAAATGGTTTGAGTGGTATCCATTTAAGTCGTAGGTCTGGGTAAATAAATTGAAATACAGTGTAGTGGTCCAATTTTTAATTCATATGACAGCCACTAAATGATTATGCATGAAAGCGATTTAATTGTGACATCATCCATCATTTTGGCTGCCTTTTTTTGATCCTAAGATTTCCTTTCAGGTAAAGACTTCCTACGTCTTTTAACCTTTATTTTAGTTAATCAGGCAATGTATTCCCATAAGTACCAAACTCTAGGCAATAAACATAATGGCTATCTAGGGCCCAGGGACTAAGTATCTTGTATATTCAGAGCCGGCACTGTTGATTCGTTATAGCTCTCTATCTGTACTGAATTTCAGACAAATTCAAGCAGCTAATTTTAATGGCTTAATTCTTACCTCCTTGAAACCTTGTAAATATAAAAGAAGGATAAACCACGAAAAAAATCGGTAAGCTGTTAATTTAGAGACAGTAAATAAATTTATAATTTCAAAAGTTAGTCTATTCGTTTTCTAACGGTAGTGTGTGAAAAAACATTTTTGTCATAGACAATGGAACAATAATTCGGAATAGTTCAGTCTTTTATAAAGAAGACTAATTGAGCTGATTCAACGCATGTGACAGTGTTTTATTGTGTATTCTTTGATTAACATAATTTTTTATTCAAAATATTAGTTGATGAACTTTTAGGGTAAAAGGCTGTACTACGAAATATTACCCTGCAAGCCACATCAAGGGTGTTTGGCAGAGGTGAATTATCACCAACTACACTACAGTGTAAGAATTAATTTTCACCAACATGCACCACACTATGCGCATGCTACAAATGCTTGAGAAACTAGTATATTAATCTTCAATGCAACTACATAAACGAGATACAACAGCTACACAGGGAACATTCAAATCATGGTGTTAGTACTATGTGGCAGATTTGTCTACATGTCTCATTAGACGAGATAACTACAACTGAGATTTGTCTAAGGAAAACATTTGCTCCGTACAAAACTCAAACGAAGACTATAAACTTAATGAGTCACTATTATGTGCAGCTATGTGATCGTGGACTCTTTTTGCCCAAATATTAGGATTTTCACCTGACGCATATATAACTAAAAAGTTTCATAAAGACTATGCCAGCAATACACTTGCATATTTAGGTAAATATGATTGTTATCTTCTGTATACTGCCAATTCTCCACCAAACTCCTCATCTCCTCACATTTCTTTATGTATTCTTGAATTTTTAGGTATTTTGAAGTCAAATACATTGTTTAAATGTGCTATCCAAATTGTTACTGTAAGCTTTTTGAAGTCGGCTTTTAATGTAGCGTAATGTGGTGGTTTGTATATATTTATTTTCCAACGACTTGAATAATGAGTCAAAATAAACAATGTATGAAATCAATACATACTCTCTGTACATTAAAAAAGATAATATATTCTCTTTAGATATTATGAGGTTGGTAAAAGTTGAAAACAATCTGGTTGTTTTATAAAATTTAACATTCGTCCCAACACCGCTACATAAATCACCGGAGGACACATTGTAATGCATAGGGAGCATTCCTTTTGTGTTTTTTTTAATTTTATATGGTAGTTTTTGGACATTTTTGGTGATAACTATTTCAAGAAACAAAATTCAAAGAACTTAGTTCTGATGAAATATAATTACAAGTCATAAATCCACTATTTATCGACGAGAATTTCTGCGGATTCAATTCCGTCCCAGCCCCATTATTGTTCCGAGTATTGCTAAAGTTGTTTAACCTTCATTCAGAAACACACCTTATACTTTGAATATTGAAATGAAAATAAATTGTCCTTGGAGTTATGTACTTAATTTATGCCTTTGAGATGTTTCGTAAATGATACGTCCCTGCCGAAAAAGCTCAGATATTCATTCTCACCAAGATATAAATAAGGACAAACTTCTGGTAGGTCCTATGCGCCAATCTTCGACGTATCTACCACCTTTCATACACTCAAGGTCTCATTGGGTGTTTAACTGTGGACCATTAATTATAATGGCATTTCATTTTAGGAATACTATCAAAATAAAAAGACGTTAAATATCCATCTATATTCGTCATTATTGCCTTGCCCTCTTTGCCGTGGCTTAGGGGCACCCATTTGTGACACCAAAATGCCTCTCGTTAGGGCCCGTTTTGAGAGGGGAGGAAGGTAGAGGTCGGGATAGGGAGGTAGCGAAATTTAAAGGAGCGAGGGATAAGGCTGGTGTAAGAGGGAGAAGACGGAGGAGAAATGGTGCGTTTCGCTGGGTCACCACCAAACTGCACCCCCTCAGTAACACTTTGGGTAATTACCTGGGGTCTCTCGACCCCTGTGGGTACCTAATAGCGCGGGACAGGTAACCAATGAGGTTACTGCTACGAGAGAGATGGCGTTAAATAATGATATTCCTCTAGAGAGATATTCCTCTAGAGGAAAGCAGCAGTTGGACAGTATCGAAACACCTTTCAAGGCGCCGTGGGACTCCCTTCCTCCATACTCCCTTTCTCCACACACTCTTTGCTCCGCTCAAAATAGAAGGTGATGACACCAATAATGTTTAATATGAATGGTTGATATGAAAAAAGGGCGCAATTTCTATGATAACGGGATATGTGGCGATAAATGGAATGCCTGAAACAAGCTAATTCGAGGACTGTTTCTTTGGAATTTGTGCAATGCATTTACTGCGTATTTCAAATTATTTGAGATTCCATGCATTTAATCACAATTTAAGCGAATGTAGTTTTTCAAAAGCGTTGTAGATATATCCAGTTGAATGAAAAAACTCCATTGTACGTCTTTAACAGAACGAAATGTTTCTCCCACAGGACTTGTCATAAAATATATGCATCGCAAATTTATCCATTTCAAAATTTCACTGTGTCCATTGTTGCTGATTATAATTGAATTATCAAGGTAGAAATTATTAAGTAAAACAAAATCCTAAAGTAATCTGTTTTTTTCCATATTTATTCGAGTGTATGCATTCATATTCCCCAACCATTCCTTAACTCAGTTCAAATACGAATGACGGATAAACGTTTTGAAGTTAAAGGTTGTGAATTGTTTGGTGCTGGTGCCAAGTTCCCCAATATTCTAATCTCGTTTTACGGAATCAACCTCATTATGTGGGATGAGTGATTAAGTGGTTATTAACTGAATGTATGTACCTGCAGATATGGAATGAATCCATCTGGACTGATAAAATCCATTCCAATTTCTAATCTACCGAGAAATGAGCTACATACTATAATGACAGTTATAATTTTTCAACTTTTTGATGAGCTATTGTTATATACCGAGGAAAAGTTAATACGGTGGTAGTGTTTTTCAATTTACGATAAAAAAAATTGTTTAAAAACATACAGGAAAAAGAGATTCCATGCCGTTCTTTTTGGGGTAAAATTTCCAACATTCAGCATGAAAATATAAATTCTTATTTCAAAATGAACTATCATGCTGTAATAAAGGATGATGAATTGAAGATATTGTTCCAATAAGAGCTATGGGACAATTGCTGAGCCTTTCTTCTTGAAATTACCAATTTTTAGGTTCACCAGCTGATATTTTTTGCAAGAATAATACGCTTATTTCACATTCAGTATTCTCTGGAAGAATCAATTTCTTCAAAATGGAAAACCCATCTGCAATGTTAATTCGCTGACTTCAAAGTTCATTCGAATTAAAAACACCATGATTATCAATGGAAGTCGGAAATGAAAGGAAAGAGGACATCAAATATGATTGGTTATCAAATGGAGCAGCCATACCAATCTCTTGCGCAGAGATGGACGTTCTCCTAATTTGTTCAACATCTGATATGAGTTTTCTGCGTTTATCCGTATTCGTATACTCTCCCCACCTCACACTTAGCCTTCGCTACCCACCCCCATACAAATGATATTGCAGCATAACCCCCTACCCTTCCTGCTGCGATCCACCAAGCCGTCCCTCTTTTCCCAACCCCCATTCCAGTGAGTGGGCTCCTTAGATGGTGATGGGGATTTCATGTTCCAAAGTCAATGCTCTCCACTCCTTCCTTCCCCCTTAGTCTTCACGCACACCCACCCTCTCCCCTTCGACTCCTCAAAATATTCGCCCCCGCTCACAGTCTCTCACGCTCCACGAACACTCCTCCTTTTTATTCCCACCGCTCGATTCCCATTCTGATTTCTCCCACTCACCGTCACTCGCTTTTCTTTGAGGAAACGCGACTCTCCAACACCCTCTATTTTGCCGAAGGAATTCCCACCTTGCTGCAGCCAGCTGGAATGTATTTCCGCTTTATGAGAAACAGAAAACTTGCTGGGAGAGAAAAATATTCTTTTTTTATCGTCACCGTAGTTCCGGGAGCTTCTTTCGTCAAAAGGCGCGGAGCATGGAAAAGAGATTTGGAAGTATAGTGAGCGAGCATCGAGGAGAATTGAAGTGGAAAGGAAATTGTGTGAGAGAATGAAATAGACGGCGAGAGATGAGAGAGAGTGGGAAAATAAGGTAGCTGAACGACAGGAGGATGTCTAATAGACAAAATTTGAAGGTATTTCAAGAACTTTTGTAGAGAGACATTTTCATGACGCTAAATAGAAGATTCTAACAGCGTGATGGATAAACTTTTGAAGAACAGACTTTGAGTTATTTCATAATTACTGCTCTTGGCTAGATTTCTAAAAATGAATACTGATGATGCTAGTGGTGACTTCCTGATGTCATTCGAACTTCTCCATCCCCAGACTATTGTGAAATTTTAGAAAGCCGCCTTACGTGCATCCTCCCCTACAAAATCTCTCAAGAAACGCTATCAAAGTGGGCTGTCACCTGAGGCAAATTGACCTTCACTTTTCACGTAAACCATGCCAACATCAACTAAAAACTGTGGTCGAACGAAGAAAGCCGGCTGCCAACTCATGAGCATTCTGCCTTGATTCGAGTCCACTCACTTCCCCGATACTTAACTACGAAGTCCCGTATTCTATAACGTTATACTCAAGAACCTAATCCTTAAAACTATTCATTCGAGTATATATTAGGATAAGGAATGAGGTAGTAGAATCTTCTTTCATGTATACTTGAAAAAGGGAATTTCTTTGTAACTTCATGTGGTGCAAGACTCATGCACTGTTCAGGGATTTTGAAGTTTGTTGGCTCTGATACATGAATTTCAGTCATGATAACCGAGATTGAAAAAAATGGGATATGGAAAGGAAAACCGGTGATTTAATTCAAGCGGATATTAAAATAGAATAGAAAGTGTTCAACGAAGTTATTTAAAACATAAAGCTCGCGTCTGCGAGTACAAACTAAGCACTATAAAATGATAAAAAAAGGTAATTGTAATAGGTCTTTGGGAGAGAAAAGACAGGAAATATATATTTTGCCTGAAGTAAGCAGAGCTTAAAGGGGATACGACGATATGAGATAGACGTCTGATAAATGAAAATAAAAAAGAGAGTAATCTGTAATGCAGTTGGCATCAACTGACCAAAGCGTAATAAGAAACAAAATGTGAGGGCAGATTATCGATGAGATTGGTTGGACACTGTTGTTTCCGCATGAAATCAACCAATGATATGTTTCTGCATATTTTTCCCACATATATCCTATTGATCTATATTCCTGGAATCTGGATTGTTACCCATTCTCATCGCTACCATGGTTGCCGTTTCATCATGTGTGATACATTGTATGCTATAGTTTCTCCAGTGTCTCAGCAGGCACCTTATAGTCGACGATGCGTTACCTACAGCTACGAAAAATATTCTACCCGAGAATGCAGCCTTAAAGCTCCATAAGCCTTAGCATCCACGAATCGGCTTTCTTTTAGTCATGGATTTGATCGGAGTCAACGAAAACAATATTATATGGACTAAAATATGCGTGTAATGCTTTCATGATGTAATCAGTTTGAGAAAATTAAAATATTCTTCAGTTTTATGAGTTCAGTATACACCTATGATTGTCTGGTTTCTGTAGTAGATATCTTACACAATTCTATGCCAAGAAAATTTTTGAAGCATATCTTTTGAAGCTATGAATACGTGTAACTATTTTGTAATATAGTTATGAAGATTTTTATCATTTATGCGCCTTTACAAATGTCTTAGTCCTGGTGTATAAAGGATGTCGATTTGTTTAGAATTATGAGAACACATGAAAGATAATCCCGGATACCTGTCTTCTCAACGCCATTTTGCGAAAGAATATCGGAGTGACTTGCGTCTTTCATGAGGATCAGTAGGAAAAGTGAAGTTTATTTTTGGAATGGATATGAAATGATTTGATGAACAAACTCCTCGTAAACAGTCAAGGCAAATCCGTTTTATTGATGTTGAAATGAAATGACCGAAAGTATTCACGGAAAGGGAGGAAAAATAGCACTCCTAAGATTTAATGTTATATGAAACTCTAATAGGGCAAAATTTTACTATGCAAAACATTGGAATTTCGAAATTTAGAGATCAGCCTAGACGCTTTCTTATTTTTCTCTAGTGTTTTCCTTGTTTTATTAACATGATAAAAGTAACCCAGCCCTTCCTCTCAGGGATATCGTTTTCATAAATGCTGTCAAGTGTAAGGATCACTTTATTTTTCTTTGTTAAAGAGGAGGGATGAAAATTATTGGTTTCCCATTAAAATTTTTGCATTTAATTTAAACAGTTAACACCTTTTTTCACGTCTCACATCATTTTCTTCGATTACTAACTTCCATTTTTATGAATCCTCTGAAATCTATTTGACGAAAAGTGCTTGGAATAAAGACCACTTAGTACTCTATTTTAATTAGTTACATACGCTATCTATTTGATTCCTTTTCGAAACTTTGGCCCTTTGTGTGGACAAATAAATGTGTATAATGATACTATAGGAAACTCTAATCGTAACTTACACATGGATACAGACCCAGCTTTAACCTCGTTTCTCCTGCTCAAATCTCTCAACCGTGATTTTATAATTCCTGTTTATGCCTTTTGCGGACAAACGGGATGCGCCATGTTTATTAACACCAATAGGCTGGCTTTTATTATTGTTGCTTTTCAGCTCATTTTCAAGTTAAAGCAAAATTGTATGTGCACTATGATTCCAATGAACAAAAGTTTTTTTAAAGATTTCGGGCTGTACAATGCGGAAAGTCAATTTTTATTAGAGGATGAAAAATCGTGAAAAGAATGGAATTTAGATGAAAGGTACGTTGTCTATTCATTAGTAAAATATATTTCGTTGGCTCATTATGTAAATATATATTCAACCTTTTCGTTCATAAAAAACCTTGTTGCCCGTTCTCTTTCATCTGTATTACTTCACGAGGCATATATGCCCTTTTATGGTACCTCAGTGAAGTTTCTAATACCTCATCCTACAGTCAATTCCCCACCTCAGATGATTCAGAATTATATCTGAGGGGCATTTATTAACGACTTGATTCAACACTCCCGGTCATCGGGTGTTCGGGATTCCAGCTGGACACATAAATTTCCACGGCCGCGACCTTCTCTGCCGCTATGAGGCATTCCTCCGGCACAGTGTGGTTTCCATGAAGGGGTGCAGAATAGGACCGCGTTAAAGCCAATTTGCGAAACATGCCAAATTTAAAAATTAGCGTCATCGTTTCAAGATGAATAAGGTAACAGGAAGTGTTTTCATTCAAAGTGTTTTTTGTCAATATCTCTCGTGAGAATAATGACTTTCGATTATGTACATGGGTCATTCCACCACAATTCGACCAGAAAATTGGCAAAATTGACCCTTGAGGTAACCGATTTCGACCAAATTTGGCAAATCATCTTCATTTGATTACAAAATAAAAACCCTAAAGCCATTTTGTAATCCATTCAACGGTTTACGAGATATTGCAATGTTGTAAAACAAGAATTTTACAAAAGCGTCGTCGCATTTGACGGCATATCTCCGGAAATAAGGAAGATAAAAATGCATGTAATGACTTATTTTAAAGGTATTAAATTGATAAAGATAATTAATGGATTATTACATAAAATTTAAACAATTAAATAAAGTTGATAACAAATTTAAATGTCCTATCGATTTTTGACGATGTAGCTTTGCCTTCGATTTTCCTTATTTTTTTATATGTTGTAGATACAACCCTCCTCTACAAGTTGAAAAAATTTGGTAGGGGTGATATTTCATTTAAGAAAGAAAAAAATTTTTGAGTGAAGGCGTAACGCTGGTCTCCCGCCGCGCCGGCGTCCGGCTCTCGCGCCGAACGTTCAGTAGTCGGTTCTCCAGATCTCACCAGCGCGCTTCCTTTTCCATCTTCTTTTCACCAATTTTAACTGTATACCGACCCTTTGATTCCCTTTACCCATGTCATTCGCTATTTGCTTCCCACTGGGGTGACCGTCGCTTTAGAATCCAGGATTAGCGACAACATGCTTAACAGCGGGGGCGACCATGGGCCCACCAGCGGACGTGCTCGGAGAACAATAGACAAACCTCGCCCCGTCTTAGACCTCCAATGGTACTTTCCTCTCTTCCCCTATCTCATTCTCCTCGCATACCCTTTATTATGTTCCTCCTAGTCCGTCACTCGGGTACTTTCTTTGAAATGTTGCATAGAAATGCCATTCAGCATCACCGTCGAAATCTTCTTAGTGATGCAACTGATTTATCATGTCGTAGCGGTTCTTATATTGAGCCACAGCACCGTCGGAATAGTAAATTATTCTACTTAGATAATGCACTCTTCTTCGAAGAAAAGTTATCAGTTTCCCTTGAAAGGTATAGAATGCACTCACGTTATGTTCCATACAATCTGAAATAATAACCAAACTGAAATGTGCGACTTTATCGCAGGTATTTCTGCTGTAACACTCAAATGGATGTACTGTAGTCTGATCGTTACACCAATGGACCCCTTGTCCAGCATCTTGGTGAAGAAAAGAAAAAGTTTCAGACAAATCGGCCGCAATGACAACTTTACGCAATTTCAGATTGTCACTGACATTTTAAATAAAATATAGTTTGCATGCGAGCGATGTAGTCATGCCTTCTTACTTTGGTGGTATTCTCAGCGAAAGCCTCACAAAAAATGTTTACGACCTTGACCTGTGTGGTTAACGCAAAATGATTTTCCTGAATCCATTGCTTGAAACGAACCTCATCCGTACATTTTCCCCTGATGGACTCTGAAATAATTTCTGTCATTCAGTCTCTACTCTCACATTTTCTGACGACATCATCACCGTTTTCGCCCTCTTCTCGTGGCAGAGTTTCTGGGTACTCACTCATGACGCACATTTCTAACGGAGGGCGACAGAGTGAGAATTTCAGGCAATCCCGATAAGTTAAGAAAATTTTTTCTCCGTTATCCGACTTTATTTGCCCTAATCCAGCCCCGAGGTATTGTAACTTGTAATTCTGGTGGATCATGCAGACACATATGGTGTGAGTGCCAGGTTCACCAGCCAACACGCACTCAGGAGGCTTCAAATCTGCAAATTTGGAGAAACCAATCTTTAAATTAGGATTTCTCTCTTAAAAGGCTTCATAGGCTTCCCTCAAATTGCAAAGAATTAACCTTTTCTGCTTTACTACGCACACATTTCCCTCCTTTACACTCTTGCACTCTTTTTTGCCCGCCATTTCTCTACTAATATCTGGTTCACGGCAGAACTTAATCAGTTTCAGTTCAGTGTCATTTAAGAGGTATTTGTTTCGTCTCGCGTTCGCAGAGCACAGAATTCCTTACTCAGATACGTATTTTTTCATCTTTTTGACCAAATACGTCGATGTTTGAAACTCATGCTTTATCTTTGAAACACTCCAAGATTTAGGTAGGACAGATAGGATTAAAAATTTTTCACTCATTTTCGTAGCGTTTAGGAACTTATCCTTCAGCTTCATAATCATTTCCTTGCCATCTTGGTGGAAGTGATCTTCTTGTTCAGGAATATCTTCTTGAATATTCACCTCCCCACCAGTAACCTTTTGAAGAGATCATCTCAAACAGCGGTTGCCACTTTTAATTTCTTCGCCAGATATTTGCTTGTCCTCTGCAATTTTTTTGTTGTTGTTACAGGTGTTTGATCCAGGGATTTTAACGTCTTGTTCAGTTTTCCAAAGAGAATTTCTTTTCCTGGAATGTACTGACATCCTTTGGTTTCATCAGTCCCGCTATCTTTCATAGAACTAACTGATGACTCTGACTGAGAACCTTGAGATTTAATAGCGAATGTAGCACTGGTTGAAGGTCCTTCTGCACTATAAACCCTACTCTGGTAATCGTCATTTGTGGCGAGCTCTGACTGACTTTCTGGCTCATGTTGAGAGCAACCTGGATTGTTCTTTTCGGCAACATATTCTGGCTTCTTGAATTTTTTCACACCCACTTTACATTGAACACAGACCTTCTACCCTCAAATACAACAGGCACTGTGTCATGATAGAAATTGTGGACCTCGCTTTTAATTGTCCACAAATTAATCGAGCGAATGTTTCTATGCAAATTCAAGGGATTGCAGCACCGCTCTTTACAAACCTCGTAGAAGAGTAAATAATCCTTACAATGACGGTTGCACACACTGAGTACAGCATCCACACCACTTCTCAATTCGATCAACTCAATTTCACGAGTAGAATAGCTGCGAAAACTCATCAATACTGTTACACTCGAACATTTCTGGTTTAAAGCATCACCAATTGAACATATCATAATCAACCACTGCAGACCAAAAAATTTTTACTCGCACTGAAACACGCACTCTCTAAAAATGGGACCAAGGAGAGTTTTGAAACGTCACTGACGGAGGATAGACGGCAACTGACGAATTTTATTTATTTATTTATTTATTTATTTTATTTCACCACCAAAAACGGCACAAAGGCTATTACATTGGCTGACATACTCAATAAATAAATAAAAAATTTCAAACAAAAACATAATATTCATTAAATAAAACAAATGAGGTAAGCGTAAGAAGAGACTTAGGGATTGGAGAGGGATGGATCATTTAAGTGGCGTTTTAGGGAGGATTTGAAAATGGTGGCAGAGGAGAAAAGGTCCAAGGAAGGATATTTCGAGGCCAAGGAGTTAAACAAGGAGGGGATTCGGAAGAAGAGAGAGCGCTGGGAGATGGAAAGACGGAATCTGGGAGTATGCAGTAGACAGTTACTGCGTAATGGACGGGAAGGAACATGAATACTAAAGAGAGGGAGTATTTCATTGGTCCGTAGAGAGCCACTGAAGATTCTTTGTAGGAACAGCATATCTGATAGGACACGGCGGTGAGTTAAATGTGAAATGCCAAGGGAGGAAAGGATGAGGTCACGGGATGAGCTTCTGAATGTGGGGACTCGATGGCGAACTATGGCGAGAAAGAAGTTGACTGGACGGTTGAGCAAATCCAAGGTAGTGGGGCAGGCGGTAGACCAAATTGGTAAACAGTATTCTAAGATGGGGAGAATACAACCGAAAAAGACAGTTTTCAGAGCTGTAGGGTCCTGAACGTCAGTGAGGCGGTAAAGCATGCCAACTATTGCCATCGCCTTCCGCACAATCATTCTAATGTGGCCATTAAAGTTGAGTTTTGAATCAAGAATGACTCCTAAGTCACAGTGGGAGGTCACAGGGAGGATAGGATTATTTAATAGAGTGTAAGAATGTGAATGGGGTTTGCTTTTTAATGAAAAGGTCATAAGAGCTGATTTTGAGGGGTTGATTTGCAGCTGCCAAGTTGAGCACCAATCGGAAACAAAGTTGATGGCGGATTGAAGGAAATGTGAGTCGGAGGGGCGATCAACTTGCTTGAAAATTTTGCAATTGTCCGCGTACAGCAGAATATTGCAGCTGAGAGGGATTATGCCCTCAGTGATGTCATCCAAATAGAGTGAAAACAGAAGAGGGCCAAGGACGCTTCCCTGTGGTACACCAGACACAACAGGTAGGTAAGAGGAAGAGGTGCCATCAATGGATACACGTTGGAAACGGGAGCTGAGGAAGCTGTGAATTAAAGACAGGAAATTTGCGTGGATGTTGTACCGGTGTTGGAGTTTATGTAAAAGTAAGGAGTGATTTACGGTGTCGAAGGCTTTGGAGAAGTCGATATAGCAAACATCAAGTTGAGAGTTTGATTCGAAAGATTGTGTGATGTGGTGGTGCAATACAGCGAGGTTAGAGAGGCACGATCCACCAGGAAGGAAACCATGCTGATGAGGGGAGATGTGGGGGAGGGTGAAGTGAAGAAGATGACTATGTATAATACGCTCAAAAATTATGGATAGAACAGGTAAGATGGATATTGGGCGATAATTCTCAATGACACCTTTGGGGCCATGTTTTAAAATTGGGGTGACATTAGCGTTTTTCCAGTGTGCAGGAAAAGAACCAATGGAGAAGAACCTATTGAAGAGGATAGAGATGGGGACGCAAAGAGAGGTAGCGGTGCGAGAGAGAAAGAGAGAACCAATATTGTCGGATCCAGTGGCCTTTGACGTGGGTAGTGCGGTTAGATAAGACAAAACTTCGTGGGGGTTGGTAGAGATAGAGCAGAGGGACTGATGGCATACGGGTTGAAGCTTAGGGAGGGGGAGGGTTGGAGAGGCGGTGTTGAAGTTGGCACAAAAATACTCGTTGAATACATCGGGACGATCTTCACCTTGAAAACATAGTCCATTAAAGGAAACAGAGGTGGGGATTCTGTGCGACTTTCTCCTAGCATTGATAAGGGTCCAAAATCTTTTGGGATTGACACAAATTCCCTCCGTTATTTCACGGATGTGGTTCTTGTAGTCCCGGCGAATGAGAAAGCATGAATGACGCCGTTGAGTTACGAACAAGGCGCGGGACAGAGGGTTGGGGTGACGTTTCCAATGCTTCCAGGCCTTGAGTTTATTTCTCAGGGCAAGCGTCGTTTCTGGGGAATGCCAGAGGGGCCGCTTTTTAGACAAACGTCGGACGGGTACAAAGTCCTCGATGGTGGCGTGGAGAAGGTCGTAGAAGATGTCCATGCCCTCCTCGGGAGACCCGCCCTCCAGGAGGGCCCAGGGAAGGAGTGAAAGTGCACGGTTAAGCTCCGGCCATGCGGCTTTGTTCCACGCTCTCAGGATCCTGGGGGGGTGTGAGGAATGCGGCAGCGGGGGAAGGGGGAGTACAAGGGAGCACTCGAGCGACTCGTGGTCGGACGCGAATATGTTTCTCCCGACGGAAACAGAGGGAAGTTGGAATGAGGAAAGAACCAGGTCGAGTGTTGCCATATTTCTGGTGGGATAGGGGTTGCACTGGTCAAGTCCAAGCCCGTTAATAAAATGGTGGATGAAAAAATCATCAGTGGGGGTGGCGGCGTGGCCTTCGGTGCGGGATGTCCACTGAATTGAAAGATTAAAGTCCCCAAATAAAATCACATCACCTAGCGAGCGGACATGGAGGACCGAGCTGAAACAAGCCTCGAGGACGGATAGGGTGCTGTTGGAAATAGACGGATAGGGTGCGAATTGCTTGCAAATGCGATAGTTAGTGAGGGAAAAAAATGTCACGGGTAGCTCTTCGCATTTACTGTTGTTTTTTTATCAGGGGTTAATATGCGAATGGGTGAGGGTGGGCGACGGCTATTAGGCGCAATGGTTGTAAAGATGTTTCTCAGAACATAATAAAGGGTGTGCGAGGAGAATGAGATAGGGGAAGAGAGGAAAGTACCATTGGAGGTCTAAGACGGGGCGAGGTTTGTCTATTGTTCTCCGAGCACGTCCGCTGGTGGGCCCATGGTCGCCCCCGCTGTTAAGCATGTTGTCGCTAATCCTGGATTCTAAAGCGACGGTCACCCCAGTGGGAAGCAAATAGCGAATGACATGGGTAAAGGGAATCAAAGGGTCGGTATACAGTTAAAATTGGTGAAAAGAAGATGGAAAAGGAAGCGCGCTGGTGAGATCTGGAGAACCGACTACTGAACGTTCGGCGCGAGAGCCGGACGCCGGCGCGGCGGGAGACCAGCGTTACGCCTTCACTCAAAAATTTTTTTCTTTCTTAAATGAAATATCACCCCTACCAAATTTTTTCAACTTGTAGAGGAGGGTTGTATCTACAACATATAAAAAAATAAGGAAAATCGAAGGCAAAGCTACATCGTCAAAAATCGATAGGACATTTAAATTTGTTATCAACTTTATTTAATTGTTTAAATTTTATGTAATAATCCATTAATTATCTTTATCAATTTAATACCTTTAAAATAAGTCATTACATGCATTTTTATCTTCCTTATTTCCGGAGATATGCCGTCAAATGCGACGACGCTTTTGTAAAATTCTTGTTTTACAACATTGCAATATCTCGTAAACCGTTGAATGGATTACAAAATGGCTTTAGGGTTTTTATTTTGTAATCAAATGAAGATGATTTGCCAAATTTGGTCGAAATCGGTTACCCCAAGGGCAATCACCTGGTCGAATTGTGGTGGAATGACCCACATACATGCCCTTTTCCATTCGAGAGTAGGCCGAATGCTGGTAAAAATTACTCCACGGATTAGAATAAAAAGACACAATTTAACTTTACTCATAGTGCTGTGCGTATAAACTAAGAATATATGTAAATAAAAGAGTCAAAATACAAGAATGACTTGGAAGAACAGGGCATGGGTGGTTTTTGCACTGTGGATGGTCAAATGGTCACCTGCCTTGGATTCTTGCAGTATTGATAAATAGGGCTGTACTACTTCATTTTAAATGCCATATTGCAGATAATTAGCGAGGAATATCTGCAGATAAAGCGGTGCTGGCTATTATTGACGCTCATTTTTTCCCGGTCACAGAAAACACTTAATTGAAAAAGAATCACTGGTTAACTGGTCAAGTTCAGATGGATATAATTGTAATTTGAATTAGGTTTTGTGACCTGGATCAAGTTTATCACGGGGACAGTGCTTTTGTATCTAAGTAAAAATTTGAGTAAAACTTTGCGTATTTTACGCTGATCACAGTTCCTGAATTACCTTGTTCAGTGCCTAGAACTTTGTTAAAAGTATGTATAACATAATTTAATTAAACTTGCCTCTTCAGTTCATCCTGCTTATTAGTATTCTACCCAGAGTGACGCAAAACACCATTGATTTCCAATACTTGAGGTATTACCCAGGTATGAATGGCCACGAACGAGCGGACCGCATCGGATTGGTTTAACACATATATTGGTTTTTGTGAGCGTCCCAAGTACTGCGGATAGTGGTGGCATTGCAAGTCCGGTGGATGCGGCGTGAAGTAGCTGCTGGATAAAAATCAACAGTTTGATTATTTGCTCTTAGTCTACAACACCGTGTTGTGGAACTTAATTGTGATGCATGAGTAGTTTATAGAACGGAAAAGAAAGCGTTAATGATGTGAATACTGTGGTTGCGAGCGTTGGAAGTAGTTACCACCACTTCATCATCTCTTTTAAAAAGTGTTACAACTCACAGCTTAATATAATGCATAAATAAGTTTTTGTGTGATGAATACTTTTCATGATGGCAATTTCATTTTTAAGTGAATTAAGCTATAGTGTTGTTCGATTGTAAAATTAGATTAATACTCTAAGAGGATGTGTTTAGAACTCGTCAAGGAGGAACACTTGTAAATAATTTATAAGTGCATGTTATATCAAAATTTGGAAGAAAGAAAGATGTATGTTATATTGAAATTTAGACGACCAATTATTTTCTTATACAATTGTAATGATTTTGCATACGTAATTATAATTAATTCAAGTTCAACTTCAGAACGCTGGTCTGTTTAAATTATGTCATGAATTCGTATTTCGGTTTGCTTTTGTTTTTTTGTTGTTGTTCAAAGGCTTGAGGTTCACACAGTAAAAGATGATGTTTTCCAGTGCTTTAGAAGTTTAAAGCACCATATTTTGTTTTGTTCTCCCAAATGGATTGGTGAAATCAGTTTCGATTTATTTTATAGCCTGAGGGGATTTGTGAGTGGACAAAAAAGTACTCAGATTAAATAGTGACAATTTCCGCGGAACCGTGTGCATGCCCATCTACAAGATGCGTTTTTACTGAAATCTAGTAATACGGCCTTTAGTCCCCAAGATGTAAGATTAATTATTTTTACTGTCGTCAGGGATGGATAAATAAGTCGGAAAGAAGTGAAGAAGATGAAGATTTGTAGCCAAAAATAAAACACAAAAGACCAATAATGCTTCATTCGAAGGCAATTCTCAGAAATTTCCTTTAAATTGGCCTCCGGGTGCGACAATGGAATGATATATCCAAACGCTATCGAAAGTAATTAGCCTACAAAAATGCATTAGTCTTTTTGATATATACGTTCAGATGCTCAAATATATATACACATACTATGGTCATTGTACTTGAGTTTATTCCGCCTCTATCAGTCACACTTAAAAAGGCAAATCAGCTAAACAACTCTGTATATCTCTCTATGGATACGGATCGCTAATTGGTCAGGGACCACGTCCCACTGAACACGACGGATGAAGGAATGAACTGGGGTAAAATGATTCCACGTGGCTAGGGGATCACTATAATTACTCGTCATTTCCACTGTGCCCATTACATTTTAGGTCAAGCAGAGCAATAGGCGCAGGGATGGATGATGAGAAAGCGGGAATGGAAGATGAAGTAGGAAGGGAGTAATTGGGAGGAGTATCGGTGGCGGACAGAACGAGAGGTGAGTTGCCGTCCACTGTGTTATGCACTTGCGGCATTGCGGAGTTACAGCTACGGCGAGTTCCTCGGGGAGTACGGGGGGATTCATGGGGGAATGAGGCGCGGGGTGCCTTAGAACTGGTGGTGTACGGAAGTGGTTACCTGGTTTATGCCCGCATTAGCTGTATCACGGCTGGGATTGGAATCCCCGAGGATGAGAGACATCTATTCGTTATTTTCAGGGTAGAGCATAATCATCTGTAGCAATGCTCGCAAAACACGACGGTATTGCATGTCGCAAAGAGAGTTACGATCACTTAATTAACGAATGATACCACGCGCTCGCAAAATCATTAAAGACAAATCTCCGAGCTATAAAATACCGGCACTCATTTGCATTGAGTCTTACAAAAAATGTCCTTTGCAAGAATAAAAGTTTAATCTATACTAACAGAAATAAAGCAACAAACTTAAAACAATTTGTTCATTTATGGATTTTAAAAAAGACTGAAAAATAATGAATGGTCCGCCTCAAATGCATAGAGGGACAATTTTACAGCCTCCGCTGGCACAGATAAATAATAGGAAGTGATAAATGAAAAAAATTGGCATTAAAACTATATCATCACATTACTGTTAATTTTTTTTAACCTTTGTCTCATACATTTAAGATGGCCTAACTTTTACTCACCGTAGAGAATGCCACCACATTCCAAATCAATCAATCCGATGGCCGCAATCCGAGCTTTAGGGCGGGGTACGTACCGTGCTGGTGTTGGATAATAATCACAAAAAGGAAATGTGAATGAGGATATGGGTATCTAAGCACGAAGAGGAATTGGGGCCTGGTATTAAGCAAGAAAGTTTAAGAGTGGCTGACGACGGAAGGGGAGGACCATAATTCGGCTTGATTGGTGAGATGGCAGAGAGAGAGGTAGATCCATTAACAGGTAGATGTGTCTGCAAAGAGATCCTAAGTTGGATGGAGTCGAATCGTGGCAAGGAGGAAAGAAAAGTGGTTTGGGGTGGGGAGTCAATGGACATGAGGGCTAAATATTGGTGATTGACTTGCCTTGCCAGAGGAAATAAGGTCTCCAGAGTAACCGTAAAACGGAGAGTCAAAGAAGCGACTATGTCAGGAAGGAGAAAAAATTGAAGAGTTTTTATTAAATCAATGGGTAAGAATTCTAAAAAGAGTCCTAAAATATTTTAGGTCGTACTTATGCAGATGGTATAAAAGAACAATAGGGACCCGTCGTTTAAGAAACACGTCATGGGGATCATCATGGAAATCTTTGCTAAATGTTGCCAAACATTTCTTGCGTTTGTTTTTACGGTAAAAGATGGAATACTATGTGGCTTTAAGATACACATCGCATACTATGTTTCTTTAATCAATGAGACCTTGAATGAATAAATTCTGTTTAAATGCAGAAACGCAGCAGCATTTTCATAACCAAGCTTCAGAAAATGTTCCTCACAGGCACCAAAAATAAATCATGAAAACTTGAAGCGCCGTATTTTCCCCATACCTAAAAGCGCTGGCAGCGGTCGTTTTGATCGGTAAATGTTTTCTCTCTTTTTGCAGATGTGTATGAACAATTTCACGCATGTATTCTATTTGTAAGTGAGATTGTTTTATTTTTAACTCAAATTTACATTATTTAACAAGAATAAATAACATTTACAAACGATTAATTTTTTCAACTTTAACAGAAACTTTGGAATACACAGAATTATCACCAATATCGTAATATACAATTATAAATGGTGGTAGTTTAGTGTATACACATTTTTCAGATTTAGTGTAAGTATGTTATTGACCATCATTGATTAGTGATATAATGTAAGTAAGAGCATTAAACCATGTATATTGCTATTAGTTCTACCATCCAGACCTTATTTTTCATTTTACATTACACAAAGAATAAGTTTTTCACCTCTTGCTGTACATTTTCCGCAAGTATATTTTTGTCATCATGAACATTTTACCATTATTTTATTCACTTTACATGCATGTACCTATCACTGACGTCTAACTTATATACCTAAAATGGGAGGTGGTGACCCTGGTTGTGACTTGATATACTCACTACGTAGTTCTTCAGCTAGCGTCAATATGATTTATGGCGGCTGATATTTTATGAGGTGACCTCTTTATATATTGCCCATGCGTTAATGGCAGCTAAATCTAGGATATTTTATAATACTTGCACATGCCATCGGCATGTTATAGCGCGTGTGGTGACTTTTCTTGCCATTTGTTCCAGTACTCCATACTTCGTTGAGTTGTAGGATACAGACGGACCCTGGAAAACTTTTTTCTGTACTATTTCATTCAACGCTGGGATGCATGGTGCTCAGAACCAATACGTTTTTGTTTTTGTCTTGGTATACAATCATTATAATATATTCATGATTTAGAACTGTGGTATCGTACAACTTAGCCTTTGGCGTACAAAGTACTTCAGGGACCTCACGTCTGAATCTACTCCTAGTGCCGACACTGCTAATGCCTTTCTTCTTTATCTTTTTAGCCAAAGTCGGTTACGTGTAAATATTATCTGTCATGACATTTCGTCCTGAATTCAGGTACGGGCACAATATACGTAAAAACCATTTTTGGGGAGACTTTCGTTTGGCAAGCGCAAACCATCTTTCCCCAGATACGAAAACCCATTGCAGAAATATTTCGAATTAACATCTGGTAATTCCCATAATTTCATTCCAAATTTATCTGGTTTATTTTCCACATACTATGCGAATCGACACCTAGTTTTAGTAGGAAAAAGCTGCTCATCCACTGTGAGGTAATTACTTTGACTATAGCAAGCTATGCAACGTTTCACAAAGCTATTACATAATTCGGACACGAATGCAAATTTATCTCCAAAGAGACGCTGAGATCTTATACTCCAAACATAAAACGTAAGTACTTCATAAGCGAGCGAAATCTGCTTCGTGACATTGTCACAGAGAAAAACACTGACCCCCATTCACTAGACCATAACATGTCATAATCTTGCAAACCACAGCCACATGCTCCTTGTGTGTACATTAGGGCAAATAGTTTCATTTTCCTCAATAGTTGTGGCCCAATCTCCCTCACCCAAGAGCATTGCTTCTGCTTATGCATACTTTGATATGCCGTAGGATAAGTTCATCAATAAATAAATGCCATGTGCTAGATACGTTCTCTTTAGACGCTCTTCATTTGGCTTGAGGTGATGGTCACGGATTTTCTTTTATAATATTTTTACTCGCAAGACTTCCGAACGTATTGACGCCTCTTGGAGTGACAACTCACTCATTGAGTCCATCCTTACCTAATAGCTGAGTTCCAACTGCTGGAACAAACGAACCTTTTTTCACGCCCTCGACCTTTCCGTCCCCCTTCCCTTTTTGCGCTTCTTGGAAGGAGACAACGCTTACCGGAAGCATTTTCGAGGGCAGCATCACTGTGAAGTAGGAGATTTCTTTGAATCGTGTCAGCAGCGGTCGGCACTCCCTTGTAGTCCCTTGCACTTTCTCTTCTCCGACCTCTCCGTTGTCCTCTCCCCCTCTAACAAGCCTCACTCCCCGAGCACTACCGTGACCGAGGAAATTTAAGCATAAATTACTCGAAATTATAAGAGAAAGACGGTAAACGATTTTTTAATGATTTTCATATGCTTACATCCTCCTCCTAAAATACAGGGTCATAGTTACATCGAAAGATAACTCACCAGAGTCATGAAAGGGTGCTACCGTCTGATGATCTTACGGAGATTCTCGTCTCGAGGTATCACCGTCTGAATTGCCCCTCCTACTTTCAGCAATATCACTTGAAGTATGAGAGAAGAAAGTAATTTCATCATTCGAATCAGAATATACTGGGTTGAGTGTATCAATATCAGCATCATTTTCTGATGAGTCATGCAAAATTTGCACAAGTTTTTATGACGTAAGACTACGTCGCTGGGACATGTCTCAGAGCGTCGAGGTTTTGCTCCCACCCAATGCGGTGTCAAAGCTACACTGAACGTGTAGGGATAAATACAGGGATGAAGTGGAAAAGTGAAAGAGAGATGCTACTTTGCTCTGGTTAGGCCACACTTCGAATACGCCGCGAGCATTTGGAACCCTGGTCAAATAGATTTAGCCAAAAAAATAATAAAATACAAAGGAAAGCAGCGCACTTCGTTAAAAACTGCTACAAGCGTACATATAGGATATTATAACTTTTGGAGGGATTAAGGTGGGAGCCTCTAGAGACTCGGAGGCTACAAGTTAGGCTTAGGTTGCTTGATAAATTCAGAACTGATATTTTTCAGAGCGACATAAGAATATTATCATGACTCCTCACTACATCTCTATGTCTGACAGATGCGATAAAATAGGAGATATACACTGCCGAATAGATAGGTACAAAAACTCGTTCTTTCCGCGAAGAATAAGCGATCACAAAAAAAATTGAGTTCCACTAAATACACTCCTATAATTCATGTCGCCATTTCATCTCCAAAAAACTTAAACCTTTACACGGCTGGTAACCTAACACCCCCTGCCACACGCCCATGCGGCGGCACGCTGGGTATTACATAGATAAAGGGGTACATGAAGGATGTGGTGAAAAACAAGACATCTCGCATAACTTAGAATAAAACAGAAATCTGAACCTATTTCCTAGAGGTTTTATGTGTATTTCTTGAGACAATTTTGAGAAAGCCTATGAATAATACTTTAACATAATTGTATAATAATAAAAAAAGAAAATTCTATAGAAACATTCAGAAAATCAGTTGTGAATTCAATCCGTTATTGTGACTGCTACTTATCATCATCCCAGAAAAAGTCGTAATTGAAAGGAAAAAAATAATAACCTGAAAATTTATAATACCGGTCAAAATGACCGCTCTGGCGCTTTTAGGTATATCAGCAATTACGTATTTCATGAGCCATGCATTCAAGAAGAGAAATGTCATCAAATATCAAAAATATTTAACCATCGTGAAGGAAAAGGGGCCCATTTTAAATTTAAAAACGGTCAAAATGACCGCTCCGGCGCATCTAGTGTTAATGTGTACAAATTGATACTTTCACCACTCACCTTAGAAGTCGCTTCTACATGAACAGTTTCCCAATGGGAGATTTACTCATGAGTACACGCATATTGACTAAATCCAATGTATTCCCCCGAGAGAGGTGAGACTTCATCGAAGGAAGGCAAGGAATGACGGATACTAAGGTGACGGTTAGGTTGGTTACAAGCAGGAGGCAACAAAAACTTAGGATTGCCCAAGGTTACTTCAACAATTGAGGGATGGGAAAGATGGGAGGTGATGGTAGGTGACATGCGACGTATTGTATTTTGGGGAGCAGCAGAGTGTGGGTAGGGGATGCTTCGATGTTTCCTTCCCATTGTTATGATGTTTTTTTCCCATTGATTGCACATGCGCCCAGAACTAGTCATCCTTTAGAATCAATGTGCGTCAAACTCAGTGGTCGTATGAACCAAGCGAATTCGTATTTTCTCTGATTTTCTTGGTTGTTGGCGACGGAAGAAGGGAAGGGCAACGCTTACGAAGAGCCTTGCTCGACTACATCAAAACTTTCAATTAGGACGGTTAATTAAACCTGAGTCTTTCTATGATAACTATTGCCAGCCAGAATAATTATGCCATGGACCAAGCTGAAAGCAATCAGTCTGAAATTGTGAGAAAAAAATGTTCCTTGGGTGATATGCACGACTGAATTTACCGCTCGAACGTCATGGCATCATCTCCAAACTTTAAGTTTTTGAGCACACACGCGCAGCAAAGGATTTCTGTAATAGGAATACTCATAATGGAATTATATTTGGGAAAAACGGGTAAGAAAAAATGCCAGGGATCGTGAGAGTAAAAAGCTGGCAGTAGTAATTAGAGCCCCGCGGGAAAGTTAGCTCATATTCGATTAATTCACAATTTTTTACTTGTTGTCGGTAACTCTGGACTCATGATAAGAGTAACACGTGAACTCAAGAGTAAAATGCTGGTGGTAGCAGTTAGTTTCCTGCGGGGGAGTGTTCGCATACGATTAATTCAAGTTTTTTTACACGTTATCGGTAACTCTGGACTCGTGATAACAAATAATTTCGACCGATGGGTGTCATATTGTATGAACTAGTATGCCTTTGATTAAAAGTCGTCCTTACTACTGCAATATTGAAAAGCGTATTATCGTTCATACAAGTCACATTCAGTGCAAACTGTATTCGGAAACCATAATCAATGTCTTCACTCTGCCAAGGAGCGCCTAAAAAACGCTGCTGTGACCAGTGATTATTCGTAAAAACGAGTAGCGTTTTCACGTCGGGTCCAAGAACCGAGGTTCGTAATTTCAAAACTTCGTTCTTTCGTAATATCGCGTATTAGTTCATAATTTAGATGCTCATTTGGTCAAGACCGAAGATTTTGCTTCGTAAAATCAAAATTTCGTAAGTTACATTTTCGTAATTTTGAGTTTCTGATATATAACAAATTTTCATAAATAATATAAAATAATTTCTAAGACGATGTAATACTACGATAAAAAACTTGGTAAAGCAAGCCTGACAGAAGAACCCAAATGCCATTGCATATAGACATCGTTTTGACATGACCAGCCCTCTAGACTACCACACCTCTGTTTATTTTCGTTCTATTCTCTCCGAGCAAAAGCACCGAAACCGAGGGGTCGGTAACGCCCAATTTGGGAACCACTGATCTATCCGACATATACCGTGCCGGTTTTTACAACGCTTCTTTGTTGGGGTTCGCAGTCTTATACTCGTCCATCATTTCATTATTCTCTCGTTGCAGCTCCATAAGAACTCTTTATCTGTAAAGACGCTGCCCATTACTAACTAATAATATGTACCAAAAACATCTGCAGGTGAATATTTGAATAGAAATTGAATGTTACTGAATGATGCCTGGAGGAAGAACTGCATAGGACAGAGGAGAAGGCACTTGCTGTGTTGACTTTAATAAGACATGATGAGCCAAGGGTAGAAACGAATGTGATGAGACCGTTGGGGCTATGTTTAGAACTCCTCGGATTGATTCGTGCACATAATAAGAAGTCTCATGATACGACGACGAAGGGTTTGAGATTTTGGTGTATTCAAATCACTTGTAAACCTGTCACGCAGCCCTTCCGGTTGAGAATTCTCACCGGAATATTGTGGAAATAGATGAATTCTGCGAATACAGGCGTAACATTCCATATACCAGACAATTAAGTAAAACATATGTGTGTGCGAACCACGCCAAAATCTCCAATCATTCGTTTCTGAGAAACAATATTCCTGAGTTACGCGCTCAAAATCATCCCAAGAGATTTCAAACACAAACCCTGTGGAGGGATATAAAGGTTGTGTAAATTGAGGAATTACTTTCCATTCCTGTCTGGCCTCGCGTTTGTTACCCAATCCATTTTTAAAACCCACAAAAACGTTTCAATTCGTGGAGATTTTTACGAGATAGCATTGTAACTGGATTTGGATTGGAAGATGATGATGTGGCGAGTAGTATGAGGAGGACCGGTAAGGGGAGATTAAGGGGCCGCAGATGTAGGCAAACAATTGAAATTTCCTCCGTAGTACATCCATATTTCGTCGCACTTGGATTAAAAGTTAATTCAAAATCGGGTATCCGATATTACATTTGAACATTAGGATAAATGTTAATTTTAGTTTTGTTGTCAACAGTCAAGGCCTTAACTATATATCATTAAAAAGGAAAACTAAGTTTATTTCATCCTTTTTTTCAATCATTCATTCATTCATTCAATAAACGAAAAATTCCTATTTTCAATCCATTTGTAGCAGTGTGGTGTCCTTTGGTAAGTAATTTTCGTATCACTTCCCTAGATATGAATGGTTCAATGATACCAGAGAATTGATTGTAGGTAACTTCAAATGAATAACTAACTCATACTTACTGTAAGACTTCACATGCGAGGTGTGTTCAAAAAGTAAGGTGACTTTTCAAATTTCGCGGGAAACATACATTCGATATTTTCGATTTATTTTCTTTTGTTGTGTTGGTACGCATGTCCCAAACATTTTTTTACAGTTTCAACAATGTGTGGTTGGTAAGAGCGAAGGGATCGACTCGATAGTTATCGATATGCAACTTTGTCATCCCTGACATCTCCCGCCACCGGGCAAATGGCCCTTGACAATCATGGAGTACGGTAGTTGCTATGTTGAACCCCTCTAACATAACAAACAATATAGCAAATTTAGTTTGTTATTGACAGATACAAATATAAGACGTGTTTTGGTGTTCTCGGCGATTTTCTGCTATTAATAAAAGTATCAATGAATTTGCATCAAATGTTGTGTAAAAAACGGATTCCAAAACACTTGAAATGTTGACCTTGGCATACGGTGAGTCTGCTCTGAGTAAAAAAAGTGTTTATAAGTGGTACAAGCTCTTTCAAGATGCCAATGATGAACCTCGCTCTGGACGCCCCAGCACGTCAACAACAGAAGAAAACGTTGAAGCAGTGAAGAATATTGTTTTGAAAAATCGTCGAATCACTATTAGAAAAGTTGCTGAAGATATTGGCACATCGGTTGGCTCGTTCCATACAATTTTTTCGGATGTTTTGGGCATAAGACGTGTGTCAGCGAAGTTCGTTCCAAAACTGCTTAGTTTTGACCAGAAGAACCGTCGCATGAGCATCGCTCAGGAGCTGTTGAATGACGTCAATGATGATCCTGATTTTCTCAAAAGGATCATAACTGGTGACAATTCATGGTTAAGACGTCGAAACCAAAGCCCAATCGTCCCATTGGAAGTAACCAGGAGAACCAAGATCGAAAAAAGCACGACAAGTTCGATCAAATGTCAAGGTTTTGCTCAGTTTTCTTCGATTACCGTGGCGTAGTGCGTCAGGAATTCTTACCACAAGATCATACGGTCAATAAGGAGTATAACCTTGAAGTTACGCGCCGTTTGCGAGAAGCAATACGAAAAAAACGTCCGGAATTGTGGAAAAACAATTCATGGCTTTTGCATCACGATAATGCACCTGCTTACTCATCGTTGCTTTTGAGAGTTTTTTGGCCAAAAACAACAACACAATCATGCCTCAGCCACCATATTCACCGGATTTGGCCCCCTGCGACTTTTTCCTGTTCCCAAAACTGAAGAGACCTATGAAAGGATGCAGATTTGCAACAATTGAGGAGATAAAGACTGCATCTCTGGAAGAGCTCAAGGCTATACCAAAAAGTGCTTATCAGAATTGCTTCGAGGATTGAAAAATGCGTTGGCACAAGTGTATTATATCTGGGAGGGGATACTTTGAAGGAGACAACTTGAATATTAAAGAATAAATAAATATTTTTTCATAAAAATATAAAGTCACCTTACTTTTTGAACACACCTCGTATAACTAATATATTAGTCTTTATCTGGTTTTTCCCAGCATGTTGAACTTTAAAGCGTTGCAAAGAAAATTAATTAAATGGCTTTTAAACTATACAATCGTTAATCTCATAACAGAGAATGGAAAACCACGTCATTTGGCTAAACGATCCTTCTTTTTTGTTTACAACTAATGGGAAGTTCATGTTAAAATCAAATGGTTAAATGTTGACGGTTATTTTAACGCATTGTATAATCTTCAAACATTATTGTATAATTCTTCAAAATACTCTCTCCAGCAATCCCCGATATTGCTCTCATCCCACACGATCTCTCCACTTTTGTTCTATACCGCATTCATTCCCCTGCCATCACCAATCTTAGCCCTTTTTTACCCACTGCCAAAACAGCTTTTTGTTGCCTTCAAAATCGCTCTGCATGTTACTAGTTTCATCCGCAAGCATTCATTCTTTACTCTCTTTCAACAATGATTTTGCTTTTATTCTTACCTAACAGTTACCTAACCTGATGGAAAACCCGAGAAGACTTTATTAGTATTATATGCCGGGAAAAACCAAATCAACATGCAAAATGGGCATATGACCACCTTACTTTTGTAGGCCGACTTTTGAATATAACGATACCAAATTTCAAAAATTATGAATATCATACATTCCATGTAAAATCAATCTCAGGAGCCTTATAAAGTTTAGTAGGGATAATTGAAACATTGCTTCATGCCAATCAATTAATATAGAATCACATTTTTTATCACCCCAAATTTCCGAGCCAATCACTTGCAGTAGAGAATGTGGTTTCAAATACTCAAGTAATAAGATCTGAATCTACATCGCATTTTGTTTTCTATTTCTCCACGAATTGAAACTGTCCCCCTGAATGTGCTTCTAATTGATCCATCCACCGCGCGGAATAGGTACGTCTGCAAGTGAGTATTTTTGTAGTCTTCATTGGGACGCAAACACAGTGCATGCCCAAATTGGAACGTGATACGCATTTTTCTGTCAGCCAGAATGGAATAAAAGCCTTCCTTCGTATACTTATGTAAGAAACCACCCCATACCTTTAATAGTTGTCAGGAACTAATGCGCTGAAATGGATACTTTGAGGCCTTTTATACGTTAAAATAGGGGCCGGTAATTTCACTAGAGTATCAGCGTCGCTGCTGTTCACTGGACATCACACCAGCTCCTAGCTTATCCTGCACATTGCGGAACAATTTATTCATTGAATGCTTTGCGGAGCATTTTCCTGAGTAAAATGACGGAACCATCTAAAAGTCTTTACTTCGAAATTAAACCCTCGTCACACAAAATTAGAGTTTGGAAAGAAGTTCTGAAATAATATTTTTGCTATAAACCCTATTTTTTCACATTTTATTTAATTTTTCTTCGACCATGTACCAATTTGTCTTACTGTTGATTGATAAGGCATAAAGAAATACGATTTAAAGGTGGTGTAATAAAAAACAGAAAAAAATTTAAACAAAATAGATATTTGTCTAATATTTTGCATTCAAAGTTATTATAAACAAGCATATAGAACTTTCCCCCAAAGCAGAAAATCGAGCGACGGCGCGACATTTTCGCAGCACGAAAATGGGGCTGCATAAAGATATTGCATACAATGAATAAATATTAGAACGCTATTTACTAAGCTCAGTTAAAACAAAAAGTTTTCCTTTGGGAATTGCTTACTTCTTCACCTATAAAACCTCTATAATTTATTAATTGCTGTAACTCCCCCACTCGCAGAAAGTTTTTTGTCTAAGCATCAACCGTTGCAGAAAGATAAAACACACTCTGCTCCGGGGGAACTTGCTCTTAATTTCAATCCAAAAATATGAAAACAACCAACTTCAACCAACACTTCCATATAAACGACCACTTCCAAATGTAATGTTGGAGTCACTTCATTCGTTGAAAATGCGAAACAAATAATAATTGAAATCCCTTCAACTGTACAGCAACAAGAAAAACCAAGCGAAGAACCCTTCTGAGTATTCCAATGCTTAAAAATTAGTCTACTAAAGATAAGCTAAGTTCAGTTTCTTAAGTTATCACATAAATCTTCCGACGCATAAAAATTATTTCAAATAAAAAAATTAAAGTTCAAACTTTCTATTCTCCCAAATTTCGGGTGGTCACGCACCTGCAAACTATTTTCCATACACCTCTTTTTGACAACGCTACTTCCAGGCCCTCGACTGCCCCAGATGTCTTCTACAAGTTTGAGAAATATTGGATGAATAGAATCACATTTTTTGGTATGATATCTTGAATTGGGCGTGTGGATTAGCAAACATTTCCTTGATAACTACCCAACCTATTCTTCTGAGAGTGGATAACTTTGTGGTATGAGGAATCCATTGGGACAAGTTTAATTCTCGTAAAATCGCTCTGATGGCCTAGAAACCACGTAGAGATTCAATTGGGACGAGCTCTTTCGGAATTATTATGAAAACGAAACTATTATTACAGCGAGAATATTATGACCACGGGCTGTTACGAAAACAACTCTGAAAATGAAACCATAGTTTTTGCACGACTGCTGTCCTAACACCTCCACCGTATCCCCATGCGGTGGCTTGCATGATAGTATGCATGTGTAGAAAGTGTCATACTGACGTGGAAGTTAATCTTTTTCACTGTAATTTTAGCTATATTTGTATATACGCATGCGCTTTATAATTTTTTATCAAAACTGGATATCCGATATAACTGAATGCTGGCATATTACGGTTTAGTGGTACGAGATACCGATAGGGATTGGTTCCAATACCAAAAAAAATCTGTTTAATGCAAAAATTTGAGCCCAAATTTCCATAAGAAGTGCATAGACAGAGACTTGGGTAACTTTTGTTTGCATCTGCAGCCACAATTTAATTATTTATTCGTTAATTTTGCTTCTTAAGTTGCTCCGTGGAAGACCTCTGAATGGACGCGACCAATCACAAATAAGTAATCATTCTTTACTTTTCTTCGATTAGATAAATGAAGAATAGAATCTGCAGGAATTTGTGATTTTATATAACATAAACTATATTTCAAAATACAAATGTCCATATTATTCTAAAGGAAACGATATAATATACTGTCCTTTGATCAAAGCTCGGTCCCCCGGTACAATACTATAATAAGCCCTGTTGTTACTTTCCCTCCTCTGGGAGCATCCCTCATGCTCTTGAACTATTTTCCTCTCCACGAGAGGTGGGGTAGGCGAGCTTATTAAATGATAATAATTTCAACATTTAAACAATGCAGTCAACGTCAACCAAGCGTGTGCCCTAGAGAGTTCGTTGGGTGCAGGTGTACTGTTAAATATCGGGTTTTAAAGTTAATATATCGAGATTGCTTTTAAAGGTTCTGTGGTAAGATATTCATGCTCATTGAATGTTTCAACCCATTATGCGTATCAATATTCCTTGAAAAAGAAATTAAGTAATACGAAAACAAATTTGAAATAACAGCAATTAATTATATTACCGGCACATTAGCGATTTGTATGTAAAAGTGGATATTTTAACTCAAAAGGTTTTTTATGTATAATCTTACACGGAAAAGGCTTCAACTTATCCTATTAGCGTAAAATGTAGGTCACAACGACAATAGGGACGACAAATTTCTCTCCACCTTCGTCGTGAATTCATGTCAAGCACAAAAAACCGTGACATAAAATAAGACTTGATACTTTCTTCCACCAGATCTATGGTTCGGGCGTTACGCGAAAATTTATCGGTCGAAGTAAATGTGAGGCTCTCACAGTGGATGCAAAAATGTCAAGTTGCCCCAAGCAATAGACGGCTAACTGACTTCAACTACGCAATGAACGCCTTAGCAATAGCTGATTCGCTAACATTAGCAAGCTTGATTTTAGCAGGCTGCGGCTGTTCATGCAGTGTGAGATGACTTTTGAAATTGATGGTAGATAAATGATGAATAGTATCTGCAGGAATATTCTTTCTAATTCTCCGGTTCATGTAATAATTATAGTTCACAAAAACGCATTTAGTAAACATCCTTGAAAAATTGGTATGATGCCAGTGGTACAATCCGTAAGTATTACACATTATGGCCAGGTGAAAACTTTTCTAAGTCTGCATAAAAATGTGTATTCCAAGAGTTGAATATTTTAATTTCTTATCAAATTAATTGAATAATGAAATAAATAACAAGGTACGTCCAAGATATTGTTTCTGCATATGATTATGAAGATTAAGTTGATTCACTCATTCACGTTGATTTACCAAAATTCGATTCGGAAGATGCATACAGAATTAACCTGCTCCTTCCTGTAATTGAGTCAATATTCGTCGTATGTCGTATCGCTTCCATCGTATCGCATCCATCATATCTCTCTGTCACTTGCTTCAAGCGTAAAAGTGAAGTCATTACTAATTATTGAATGAAAAATAATCATACGACATAAGGGAATATATATTTTTCAAGGGTTGGTGGAAGCCTGTTTGATGGGCGTTTTAGGGGGTGGGAGAAGATAAAGGAAGATTAAATAACAGACCGCGACGCGACTAGTTGCATTACTAGTCTGCTGTGTCGCACACAAAAGCCTTTTAGCTACACTTCACCGCCTCGTCCTTCCACGATCTCCTCTTCACCCTCCGCTGTCAACCCCAAAAGAGGACGATTTCCCATTAAAATTGAGTGCCATTCCACACTTCTTTCTCTTGCATCTCTTCTCATACCACACACGTGCCCTAACCCTTTCCTGCTCCGCTTCCACTCACCAGAGCCTCTCGGCAACACCACAGCTCCACCAGGCATTCCCGGCTGTTACTACCAACACCACTGCTGCTTTAACACCCCCTCAACTGCTATTGAAATCTATTTTTTCTCTTCTTCTTTCCATCATTCTTCACCCCGATCGTGCCTTTTCCTCGAGATCTGCTCCATCCTATTTACCTCTCTAGCCCTAATATTCTATTTTCTCACGCCCTTGGGTTATTTTTCCTTTTATTCTGTGACTGCCACATCATCTACATCACCGTTAAAAAAGCTTCTCTTTCTCTTTTAAGAAATTTTCCTTTGCCATCGGCAAACTTACCCTCCCACACTTTCCATGTCATTCTACTTGTATCTTTCTATTTTTTTTATTTTTTAGCCATTCCAGCTGCCCTACCTTTCTCTCACGAGTGTGTTCTCCGGCGACCTTGCCATGGAGGTAAATGATATCCTTTGAGCTACTGTTGCACTATTTTTGACTTTCATCTTCCTCGTAACTTTTGACGAATAAATTTAAAAAAATTATTTCTTCCTTGTCTTTCTCGTTTTACCGTTCTTTATAACTCCGTATGGTTTTCAGCGCTTTTATCTGTCCTCTCTTTGTATATTTGGGCGTTGATAGTCGATCGTTTGGAATCGGTGGCGTCAAACATATGGCAGGCACGTAAAGTGAAAATTATAATAGGATAATATATTTTATGCTTTGGTACTCTTAGACGGAATAGGATTTGAGCGTGTATAGAAATGTTGAGTATTGGACTCAATATTTTGCTTTTATGTTTATGCCGACACAAACGGACGGTTTATGACATAAAATGCCATTTCAAATGGCTCTGTGAATCATCTACGAGAGGATTGCTTTCTTTACGGAGTGGTGGTTTGAACTCCTCCGTTGAACTGGAAACCAAATTACTTAATCGTTCACGCGCAGTAGTGGTAACGTTACAATGTCTTATACCCTTTCATGTTCGCCAGGAAGGAATTCAGGACTTATATTCAACACTTCCGTTTTTGACCCTCACGCATATAAAACTCCAGAGTGATAACCTTACGCATTTTGTGTCTCGATGCCATTTCTCTTGAGTAAACCTCCTATTATATCACTCCTTAGTCCCGACCATATTATCCCATCACCTCAATCCCCTTTCCAAGACAATTAACCTTTTCAGGTTGGAGTGGCATATACGTCGGCACTGGAAGAAGGAGACTTTAATGGAGATGCACTGTATACCCACTACCTCTCACATCCCTTCACTTCAATTCACCTATCGACCCGTGCAAACCCATACACCTGTCTCTTCACTTCAGGATATATATTCCATCTCACATCACACTCTTCGATCCTAATCTAGGCCACATGTAAGTGCCACGACTGCGCAATTAATTTATGAAACGAGCCCACAAACTCTGCTGAGGAAGTGAAGAGTGGAATGGAGAGGGAAGATGGGTGGGAGGTCCGAGAGCAACGAAAGCTCTTCATGAGTATGGGTGACGGAGGAGGAGTCTTTCTTAATAACGCAATGAGGGCGACAGACATGATGGGATGCTATATTAGGCCGAACAAATTTCGAAACTTAACCAGACGATAGAGTGACCCAACGGCTCTGTACATTCATTTTCCCTTCCTAAGATGAGGAAAACACTGGACCTGGAGTTTCCCTTCCAAAGTGTTAAAATCTAGGCTCTGAAACGCAACACTCCACGTGCCACGAAATTCCCTCGGCTGCCCTTAAAATACGTCTGCAGTTACATAAAGTTCCAACCAAATATGGAAAAAAGTACTGTGAATTTGAAAAAATCACAGATAAGCAAACAAATATGTAATTGTATTTAAGTAAATTCAGTAAATGTTAGTTAAATATTCTTCAAAATATTATGGTGTGTGTGTTTCCACGATATTGCTTGACTAGGAAACTGCACTTTGATTTTCGATCGAATAACTTTTGTAGTCCAATAAAAAATATTTTCTAAAATGTCTTAATCATCCCTAAATAACTCTAGGTTATATAGAAGCCATTTTAAAATCGCAACAATTAAGTCCTAGAACTGGCTAAGTTTTGTTACTCCGAGTTTAAATCTTAATTATATACTTGTAAGAGAGTAAACCGCAATGAAGATTAATCAATGCCTCATCCGATACACTCTCTATCTTTAATTAGCGAGATCTACATCTGAATACTATTAGTTATACTTTCCGGAAAATTACAACCAACGGTAACAATTCAGCAATTGAGAAAAATTGTAACTTGTAAATTATAAATTGTAATTGTAACAAAAATTGTAAAATGTAAAAGCAACCACGTTTCCATCGAGGTGAGCTGCACTTTGATTATTACCACCAACGCATCCATCAGTCAAATAAGTCATTGAATTTCAAAGATTTTTTTGTTTATTCACGCAAAGTCTGAGAGTATACATTGTGTGCGAAGAGCACGGGAAATTGATCCTCGTTTATAGTACATCGTAGTTTCAGTGCCTCGTTGAGTTTACCATCTATTTTGGGTTTATTTCAAATCCACGTCCGCGGGTTGCTCCGATACCGCGCGGGCGAGTGTAGGGGGTGGGGGTGTTTGTACTCACAACCAGGCCGTATTAAGATAAGGAAAGAGGACAGGGATGAGGGAGAGTAATTGAGGAATTGAATGGAGGACCTCCTTCCTTGATAATCTAATCCTTGTACATATATCCTGTTGCACTACTGGTTTTTTACAGGTGTTCCACCACACTGGGTCTAAGTCACAACATTGTGACTAATATTTTTTCTCAATTCTCATGAAGAAACTTCTATGGCAACTCCAAAGCATATTTTTACATCGTATTTTGCCATAGACATTTTGGAAAAGTTCTGCCAGTTAGTACAATGTTTTAGAATTCAAACGTAAATGTGAGCATTTAATCCATAACTTTTTTCGTTCAAATCAACTTATTTTAATTTAAACACCTCTTTCTTCTAAGTTTTCTTCAAGGGAAAATAATCAAATTATTTCAGGATTATGGAGTGAACGTAGTTTTGGTTTAAAATGACTTCAGGAAACGATGATGTAAAATTCCAAGCATGAGTTGGCGATAAGTACTTATTCAAATTTCCTGCCGGAGGCTGAGGAGGAAGTTCAAGTTATCAACAAAGGTTATTACTTTACGAGTTACTACTGATTGCGCAGGAATTGTGCACGGGAACAGTTTTAAGGATATGGGTTAAAATTGTTACTATCAACTGAGTAAAAGTGTGGCATTTATTTATGCTTTGAATTTTCTAAACGCTTTGTATTTACTTAAAAATTGCGTTTATTATGTGAAACTTCTCAATTGTTCTCCTATTTTAAAATTAGAATCATTCCTTACCAACCATACCCTTGAACGTGAATAATCAACCGGATCATTATGGTGTATGTACACTATATATATATATATAAATGAAGTAGTGCCTGCATGGTCGCTACTCTTCTCGAAAATTACAGAACCAATTGACCGTAAATATTTCACGTTTCTAGCGTATATGCCTCCTTTGGCTTTAGCCCATAAAAATTTTCTCAGAACTTCAGGACCAGAGGACGGGTCCATAATATTTACACCCATAAGAAAAGCATTGGATGCTTTGCAAAAGGTACTTTTTTCTGTTTTAAAAGTAGTTTTTATCAAGATATAAGGTTAAAGCATTCACTATCCGATGATTGAAAATATGAAGATTGCAAGTCTTGCAATCGATGATGTTGAACGTATCATATTTGCTAAAAAACAATGTTTTTATGCGAAATTTTTCAATTGTACTCCGATATCAACAAAAACATCATTGCTTGACAATCTGAGGAATACCATCGCATGGGATATTTTGCCATGTTCTTTTATGGTTTATTTACTGTATGTGATAAACATGAGCGGTGCCTGTATGTTAGTTATTCTTCCTCTGAAAAACTACTCAACCCATTGACCTCAAACGTTGTTTGATTCTAGATTTCATGCTAATTATACTTAAATATTTAAAAATAAATATCTCAGAACCCCAAGGACCCTAGAAACCAAAATTAGACCCAGTTAAACCATTATAATCAGATCTTAGGTTTCCTATTTTGATTTTTAAAATAACTTGCAGTCATCGCATAAAGTTCTTATTTTCCTACCAAATATCTTATAAAATATAAAATTTTGCATGCTGGAATTGATTATGTTTTGCGTGTAGTATCTGCCTGATATTACGGTTTCAATTTTAAAAACAACAATTTCCCCCGAATTCAATAATTGTATATTTCTTTGGCAACCTGAGCAAGGTTAATAAACAGAAATTTCCTCCCGGACCTTATATATGAGTAACATTAATATAAATTATCATAATTAGAATTTATCAATGAGATATACTGCGGGGTTTTGCGCACCCCAACCTCTATATATGCCCTAAACGTCTTTTACATTGAAATTGCATTTTACAGGTCACATTAGTTTTTATGATGAGGGGCCATCGTGTATGCGTAGTATATTAATGCACATCTGAATACGTAATTAATTGCTTGGTAGAATACATTTTGCGCACTACAGCAGTACCAGTTATTATGCTTATTAAACCTCGAATAGTCCAAGAGCTCAAGAGAAATGTATGGAGTTCCATTGGGCTCTAATTCCACAAATAGTGCTTTCTCCTCCTCTCCTCCGAGTGAAACAAATAATGAGCCCTTTATCTGGAATATTTTTGCGTAGGTACATTTATTTATCAATACCTAGACATAAAAGTGTAGTCGTATGTGTCTAGAGATCCAATTCAACCCCAAAAATGTCAAAAGATCCAATGAGAAATATAGGTAAAGAGAGATTATTATGGCACCACACTACATCTGTAGGTAAAAAGAAAGAAATTTATAAACTAAGAAATGCCCATCCCGTTATTGATTTGTTTGAACAACGCGTTTCGACGCTTAATGCGTCATCTTCTTATACAACAGAGTGGACATTTCCTAGTTTCTTTCTTTTTCATTCAAGACGATGTTCCACAACGTCTAGCCAAATACCGTTAAATATAACAATATCTCTAGATCTGAGGCAAACCATAAGACAAGAGAGATACACTGCCGAACATAGAGGTACAATATTTCGTGCTTTCCATGCAAATGAGTGACCACATTCAAAACAGAGATCCACTCATTACACGACACCATTTTACCCAATAGATTGTATGCATATTCTGTTTCAGGTTGTAGATCGTTATATACACGATGAGCTCGCAAGGCGGAACTTTTACTTAAATTCTGATAAGAGAAATAAATATATTTCCATAAATCGAAATGTCCAGTTTTCAAAAACACGTTAAAAATCCTGAAATTTGCCTCTGTCGTAAATTGATTTTCTCATATTTCCAGATACAAAAATTATTATTCTGAGTCGTTTTTAATAAAGTATTTTGTAATGTAGACCAGCAATTTACTGCTGCCCCATTTCCCGTATGTTTAGCATTTAATCAATGATCTCCCATTTCTCTCTACTGCCTAGAGGCAGTCTTGATTAATTCTACATTCCTCGGGATGTATAGCAATTTTTCATTTGGTTTTGCCAAAACATAATATTTTGCGCCATTTTATCTATATTTTCAATATTTCTAACAGTTTCTAAAATTTACACTAAAGTGTATTAATTTTCATTACATTTTATTTAATTTGTAGTTTTTATCGGCTCTGCATAATCAGTACATCAAATTTTATAATATGAACGAAGAAAAAGTTTAAACGGAAAATAAATTAATTCAATACTTGTTTTAATAAGAATTTTTATGGATACACGGGCAGAGAGAGTAAATTTTCTTTTATGCTAATAAAATTCTCAAAAGGTATTATTAAAGCTAAGGAAAGCCACTCAATTATCAAATATTATTTGCTGCAACTCGATGTATTTTGTCTCCAATGAAAATATTTTTGTGGATTTAAATATTTTTATTTTCCCTACAAAGTAGATATTGTTTAAAGCTACGTGAAAATAGTACAAATACACTTCTGCTTTCTTCGTATGCCAACATGAGAGCGGTGGGTAAGCGTAGAAGGGAAATCAGGACTTCATTGGAATGCCTTTGGCTGATTTCATTGATGTATATGTGGGATTATACAATCAAAGTAAAATAAAGACTAAATTAATTAGACTGGATGTAGATTTTCTCTTGACATAAAGTGCCTTTTATGTGGGGAAGAGTTGGTGGTAAATACGTGGATGGGGACGAATGAGGGGAAGGAGGGGGGGCTCCTCACTTTGGTTGTACCAACGCGACTAGTTGAGAAAATTGAAGGAAGTTGAAGGAAAAGATGTGCGAAACAGAGGTTAATAGGAGGATATAAAGGGGAAAATAGAGAAAGAGGACTCAAGTTCCTCGGAGTCCACGCTTTCGGACTCCTGGGCTAAGGACTAAAGGCTATCGAGTGGGCAAACCACTCAAAAGAGCTGATGAGGATGCGGGAGGGGGATGAGAATTGCTTTTTCCAATTCCAATTCGCGGTCTTTGGTTCCAGAATCTCATACCTCCTTTTTCTTCCTGCTCTTACATACCGCCAAAGCCAATCATTCTCTCGCTTACCAATATGCTCTTAGGATCATTTGACTCAATAATCACCACCATACCAACAAATCTCAACCTTCTCCTCAACTGATTCCCAAACACATTGCATTCCACAGCTGTTTAAAAAACTGTTTCACCTTCCCATATCCACTGCTTATATTGAATGGAAGACACTTAAGATGGACCATATTTGAGTGACGAAAGTATTCAAAGACCTCGGGCTAAACCTTGCCGACTAGCAACAAAAATTAGCCCAATATCCAGCCATTTTTCTATACACATATATTCCTTCTCCGACATGTCTGCTCTTTTCTTCTGTTGTAGAAGGAGCATTCTTCTTCCACCGATGAAGACTTGAAACATTCAGTCTCTATGTATTTTAAGTGTTTCAGTTATATTATTGACGTGCATGATCGCCGAGAGCGTTTCTTTCTCAAGTTCCTCAGAGGAAAGGGAATATGTGAAAATAGGATGGGTGGGGGTTTGAGTGGGAAAGAGAGATAGAATGGGAGGCGAAGCACCTTCTGTGGCCCCATGATATCAACCCTCTCATATGTTTCATCTCCTCTCCCAACGTCTTCTCTTTCGTCACTTTGACTTCCAATATTTCTTCCTCTTAAATCACTTTTCTTGACGTCAACGTCTCCCTTTCCAAACAAAAATTCAACTCATTCGTCCATATCAAGCCCACCAACACGCAGCAATATCCACTTCAACAGCTGCCATCTCACCCACACTAAACGGTCCTTCCCCTACTCCCTTACCATTCGAGGCCACGGAATTTACTAAATCCAGACTCGTGAGACCAATTCCTCTCCAGCATTCACCAATCTCTTCTTCGAAGAGGTAATCCTGAACGCCTCTGCCAAAACATTCTGAAACAACCTCAATCCTCAAGGCTTTTCTCAACAATAGCTGTCCCCGTGAAAAAATCTCCCTCTGCATCATAAATTTCCTCGGTGTTGACTCCCTCAGGCGTATCAACAATAACCTCTTCCTATTTCCCCAGTAAACCTCACCATCTTGATTTTTCTCTCTCATTGTCCCTTTCTGTAGACGCCTTCCCAACCTTTCAGCTTTCTTTCAAACTATTAAACCTCTCTCTAAACATCTCAAAACTTCCGAATTCCTTCCAATCCCACACAATCTCCCGTGATGTAAAACCTGAACCATCCTCATACTCTGTCTCTGCTCTACAAACTCCTCAAGTTTCCTCTCTTGTCCGTTCCCTCACCTTGATGCATTACCCAAAATATCGTCAGTATTCTCCTCTCCCAATCATTCTTCCTTATATCCACCTCTTCTGTCAGGGACCGTATAAATGGCTTGCCGCTTAAGCTGCAACGATCCGTCCTCTCTCTCTGTGTCCTTCGCAGTTGACTCCCACGTTTCCTCCCCAACCTTCACTTTCAATAAGATGTTTAAGGCGGCTTTTCTTGCTTTCCTCCCCCCTCCTCCTCTACCATCCAAATTAAGGATCGAATCATGCCACACTGAACATTTAAATTATCATGCATCTATACCTTCCAGGCCTATTATCCAAATGGAATCAATAAATATCACAATCTCCCCTCTTTTCTCCTTGGCCATGCCCCCTTCTTTCCATCCATGTCTTTCCAACCCGTTCTTTCTCTCTCTTTTCCCTTTCATCATCCTCTCCTCACCTTTCCCTGCTTTCCACTGAGACTGAACTCCTTTTTTTCCCTTTCCTCCTTGTTATACTTTCCTAGAATAAGGGGTAGTATCATCTGAGATTGGTAATCATGTATACCTAACGTACATGAATTTTGATATTTGCAAATAGAATCATTGACCCTACGGTAAATATATCTACATGAAGGATCACTATAATGACCAAATATGAATATAAATATTGAGAGCTGGTTAGCAAGAGTCCTTCTTTGCGTCTTTGTGTTATTTGACTGCCTCTTCAATGCATGATAGAATAAGTTATTATAGAGTTTACAAGGAAGTTACTCGTGGCAATTCGTGGATTACATATCAATTAATATTAATTTAAAGTAGTTGATTATAATTTTCGCAAATTTCCTCTGTAATGCATTTTGCTTACACTATTTCACAGAAATAACGGGGTAAATAAGACAGATTTTAGTTGATTTTCCGATAATTGACAGAATATACATTGTAAACGTTTCTGGTTAAAAATTGATATTTCGTCGGTAATATCAGCCTAGTACAAGTATTGCTTATATATACTCGGCGGTTTAAAACCTGTATCTACTTCAAAAGTGCCCATTCCTATTATATGCACGAGAAAAAATCGATGCATCAATCGCATTACACGCCTAATCTCTACGCACCCACTAAATATTTCTTGTTGTTAAATGTTTAAATCTGGTATTTAGTACAAAATATTAAACTCATATTCTCAAAAAAGTCTAAGGAATATTGATGATAGGTTTTCATCTTCTATCTTAATGTATAGATAATTTTATATTTCTAATACCCTGTTTACAGCCACCAAAAATTTGAACTATAGCAATGCAAATTTTAATATTTGTTGGAAACTCAAAGAATGAGTGCTTGATATCGGGAACTAGGGTTGCTGAGTCTAGTTCTCACCATGAGGCAGTTTAAGTGAGTTTTTCCAGGTTTTTAATGAGTTACTCGCATATAAAGCGTCTTAATACATCATGCTTCATCATATTCATTATTAATGATGGACTTTGATATTGTATTGAACGTGCTCCTCCGTTCGAGAATATTGCTTAGTCAAGGGATTACTGCACGGGAACTCGTTTGCTTCGCGAATAGTGATGGATGGTCCGATGAGTGTTGAGCCTGAGTTGCCACCACGGTGATCGCAGGGATTGAGCTCATTTGATCGTATCTCGGTGGCAAAATCTCTTTGATACATTGTTCAGAGGCTGACGCCAAGTCATCCATCACCGAAAAGAGTGGATGTAAAGATATTCGGGAGCGGACGGGAAAAATGACGGATATGTTGGGGAGGGAGGATCAGGGGGAAAAGGTGGACGGGAGGGGAAACAAGGTGATGAAGGAAATGGGAAATCAGGCCGAGAATGGAGTAGAATAGGAGAAGAAAGAATATTTTACGGTTGGAGGAGGTATAAGTTAAAAAATGAATCGATGATATAAGCACTTCTCCGGTACCGTATTATGTTGCAACTAATGGAGATATTCCTTGAAGGTATTTTGGAGAAATCAAAATCACTTTACTGATTCCTTTTTGTACATGATTGATGCCTTACAAGCTAATTAAAACTAATTCATGCATATCCTGGCTGGTTTTTTTTCTACTGCAATGTTAATCAGAGAGATTCATCTAATGTAATGAACGTAATGGTGGAAATGTTAGCAAAATATCGGCGATGGATTGAAGGCGCGATTACACTGTGCCGCTACCATCCATATTACTTTTACTCAGAAACATCAAGGCTTATTTATAACACTTTCAATTTATTGGTTCAGTTCAGCTATTTCAATGTAAGTAATGATCATGAATTAAGATTAGATTGGTTATTTAAAAATCTAAATCTTATAAGAAATAGGTTAATGCATTAAGCGGTCTGTCTTGAATTATTTAAGGTAAAAATACTCCTCCCAAGGAAGGAACTATTTTTTAACGTTTTTTCCCAATGAAAGTAGGGTAAATATTCGTTTTTCCTTGCAATTTATAATTTACTCCGTGTCTGAGGTAATAATTGAGGCCTGGTTCAACGATAATTTGTCGCACTCAATTTCATGCACGTTTTCGTAAACGGCTTTAGGATCATTGGCCTGAGCAAGTCATTGCATGTCTGCACGAGCGAATGGATGAATAAGTGGTGACATTGTACATGAAACCACCCTTGTGCTCATAAAATTTTATTGGCATGAATATGCGATTGTTGTTGTTCAATTATTCTCCTCTCTCCAGCTCCATCATAAGTTTTCATGAAGGCTTGGATAAAGACAGTCTGTTCCAGTATTGAGCACGAAGCGGAATTAATCACGAAACAAGCGATTCTTAAATGCTCTGCAAGAGAACCAACTACATGAGAGAATTGCAACGGGTTTAAACCCAGTGTATAAAGCACAAGGTAATCTCTGCTAATAATGCATCTGAACCTTTATTTTTCTCTTGCCGTTGCTTTTGCTATTGATATAACTTTCTGCAAGAGAGAACCTGTGTCCTTTGACGGGAGTCCAATGAAGTCGTGAGGTTGATAAAACATTTGTACAGGTGGTTCAAAAGAAGCTTAAAGTATACATGAGAGTAAATATATGGAAAAGGAGATGCAGGAGAAGTCTAGCAGCGAAAGTAAGGCCAAGAAAAATTAGCTGTATAGCTAATTATGTTTTTAGCTTTTTTCTCCTCCCCACGAGAAAGGCGTGTAGAAGAGTTTATACCACATTGGAGGGATGAGAGTTATTCCCTGATAGTCTTTTCGCTCCCGGAATTAAGATAAGAGATATGACGAAGGATGCTAAATACGCTAAAGCGGAAAAATAGGCCGAATGAGGAACAGAACGGTGAACTTCACATTTAGCTGTAGCTCGCTCTGGCGGGATGACGTCAGCATCCCGCGAAGGAGATATTGGAATTTGAAGGCAATATAGGTTCTCGGAGACTTTGATTGGGACCGATTTCTCTCATGCGTTTCAATATTTAACCCACCATAGATCCGTAAATCGTCAGACGACACATCAAGATTTCTGAGGCAATCATGGTTTTGTGAAAGTTATAATGAAGAAGCCGATTAAGTAGAACTAGCTTTGCACTGATCGGCAGTATTGGTGTTGAAGAAGGTTGAGATATGAAATCCTACAGAGTTTAACTGAGCCATTATACCTACTCTACTAACCTCTAGCTAAGATCAATAAACTCTTGAGACCCTCGAGGCTGTGATACAAATTGCATTACCTAATCTCCTGGAAGCGTATACCACTTGCTACGAGACCGCTGGGATAAATAACCGAGAAAATTTTGTTTCTTGCACGTGTTTCATTTATTAAGACACTTTTTTCAACAATTCAATAAAACATTTTCTAATAGGAGTAGAATTGTCCTTTAAGTTAATAACCTGATACCAGGGTTCTATAGTCTGAAATACCTGAACTGAAGTACCTGATTGAAGTGCCTGGTTACCAACTCCTTTTTTTAAATATACATTTCAGCGAAATATATAATATATATTTCGCACTTGAACTTCCGTGTTTCTATAATGATTAGATTTGGTCAATAATCGATGGTGTTTCAATCGACATATTTATCTATAACTAACTTCTTGCTGTAGAAAACCTGAAATATCAAATTTTCTGTAGCTAAGCCATCGCAAAAAAACTTAAAACTGCTTACCAATGGCATGATGCAAGTCACTGTGTCATCATGGCATTACCTATAAGACGTAATGTGGATATAAGTTTTCATTGTTGGCATGTAAATATTCCATTACGAGCAGCTAAGAAAATATTAAATTTCGCATTTGAATACGCCGCCTTAACTTTAAGAGTAGAAGAAATTACAACTTGGCTGTTTCCACATAAGGTGGAAACAGCCAAGCGAAAGGTGGAACCTTATGTGGAAACAGCCAAGTTGTAATTTCTTCAGACGCTCCTACTATGAAGGATTTCCACGAAGTCACGCCCGCTACCATTACTTAACTTTAAGAGATATAGGAAACTATAAAACTTATTGGTAATTATACCTATTTGGGATAGTATTTCTAGCTTTTGGTTCTCACAGTATCCTATTTGAACTAGAAAGATAAAAATAATATGATTTCATTATCCATCAAACATTCAAGTTTCCATTTTCAAATTGGAACAGCTCAATGAAGATACAGAAGGAATAAAAGAGTATTCCTTTTTCTATAAATCTAAGAAATAACTGTTTCGATGAGTTCACTCATTCACCTTTTTATCAACTTGAAAAAGTCATGCATCAATCATAGAGAGACTGAAGAGGGCGGTAGTTAATACCACTATAGTTTCCTTATTTCACCACTAATCACTCCAGTTTCATCCATAGAGAATCGCTTATAAATCTTGGATATACTTTTTAATACTCCTAAAAGCGTCGTATTTTAAGTTTTTAGTTACAATTTTTTCATATTTAGATATTTCGCTCATTGGCATATAAGTTCAGTATCATCTTAAAACTTTATCAAGTTGTGATAGAAGTAGGTAGGAATTGGTAGCAAAATGCTTACTTTCCTTTTAAACGTGCTATAAAATGGCAGATTTAGCTCAGGTGAAGGTCTTTAAAACTATCGGAAATACTCCATTTTCTTATATTTCTCCATTGTATTCTAATTTAAAACGCCAAGGTGTGATTAACTATTCCCCCTTTTTCTAGCAATTCAAAAATTTTAGATCACGACACCAACAACTTCCTTCTACTTGCATTTCATTCAGAATGGACTGCAATCCTTAGCAGCTATTCTAACTATTATTTTCTCTTTCATGACTCACCATGGTTTCTCCTTTTGCACGAGATTAGGACTTTTCAAAGTATTCGGCAGGCCTTTTACTCATCTTTAATTTCTTTGGCCATCCTTTACTTCACTCTAAATTCCGTCGTTCCTCACCTTCGTTCACCCTTCCATAATGCATTTGTACAACTCGGAGCAAATTTTTCCTTTAAAATATGAATTTTTAATTTTGTCACTTCTAACGGCCCTCTTATAGAGAGGTTTTTTACCCCATGATAAATATCATTCGTTTTAAACGTTTTAAATATCATTCAGATGTTTATAGTTAGGATTAATCATGCTAAACATATATATCGTGGACAATTAAGAAGGCACTTTTGACGTTAAAACGAGTCCAGTAATATCTCGGCATGCCGCTTCGCTATTACGTTTTCGGTTATTTAAACATGTATTTTTCCTTAAATTTTTCTGAAACTCAAATAATGTGTACTTCGTGCATGTAATCGTTTTTTTCTTATATCGGAGAATATTTCGAAAAATTAAAACCAATACCTTCGTATTCTATATTTTATATTATTTTAAAAGTTTACAAAATACTCTCTTTCTCCAACCAATTTGTGCATAATCACTCCTAATGTTCTCATTGAGTTCTTGGTAAGACTATAACGTTCGAGATTTCCAATATTCGAGAGAAAAATCACGTTCAAGCAACATACTGTCATTTGTTTTTGGCATCGTGACTAAAATACCTAACTAAGACAAGTATTTGGGCTGACAAGAGAAGTCTGGTTATACGTAAACGAATGAGGTCTCTGAAATGGCAGTCATTTGCTTTGTGGCCCCGTGCTACTACTCTGTGGCCCCGTTTAATTTTCCTGTCAGTGGATTATAACCTCTCCACGGAAGGAACTGTTTCCTTCTTTTGAAAAAATCATAACTCCGGAAAAAAATTGGCTAAATTTAATTCCTCAATAGTTTTTCCCTATCGAACCGTCTTAGGTTTCTCAGGCTATTTATTTCCTAAGTGTTGCAGTACTAAACAATAAGCACTCATTTCCCTTTTCCATAAAATGTTCTTATTACAAACATCATGCCATATGTAAATGACGATACAAGTAGTATAAAAGTTAAGACTCTATTCATCAGCATCGTCATTGAGCATCTCGTTGCATATACAAGATCCTAGCACAGCTGCCATTTGTTTCACGTTAACTATAATGACATTAAATAATATTAATGAATAGCTTTGATTAGAACTCATCAATTTCTAAGGTTGATTAGCAAGGTGTAAAAACATCATTTATTATTATCATCGTATATTCAAATTTTGCACCTATTGTCCAGATATTTTGGAAAAAAGTGCCACCGAAGGAAACGAGAAAGTATGAAAACAACCTCCATTAATCCTCTCAATTTTGGCAATTGTCTCGGATAGTGAAGTCTCTGAGATAAAGTAAATTTGTGTAAGAGTATAACTTTCCGTAAAATGTTGGTAAACGTTTGCTTAAATTATCACAGCTATGGAAATTTGGAGATAGAATTTGATGATGTTTGTAGCTACAGCAAAAAATAATGTTTATTTTTCTACCAGGAATTTATGAAGATTGAATATTCATATCTTAATTTGCATGGCACTAAAAGAGTCACAGTTTCTTTGCCCTTGTGCGGAAATTTGATCCTAACCCAATTTCTTCCAATCCTTTACCAGACTCTCCGCTCTGTCTATCAAGTCCAGTCTGCTTCTGAAATATCTATTTCAAGCTCATTGGTCTTTTTCTCTATGATTTTCAGATTCCTTATTATTCCTCTACGGCCCTGATCGACCCTTTCATCCAAGAGCAGTTTCATCCCTCAGATTGCAACAAACACACAAGCTCCCACAGAAGTACGTGCATTCATCCAAGAATATTTGGAGATTCTCTCGCGGCCTCAATACCCACCCGATATCTCTCATCCTGGCTCTCCATGCAATGTTTATCTGTTCCCTCATCCAATTTTCATTGACGACGTTCCCTTAATCCCTAACTCAGCATCCGCTCCCCGCACTCGCGACTTATCCTTGAGTCGGACAATAACCTCTTTTTTGCAGGTCCATTAATCTGGGATAACTGAAATCGGTATGCTGGATCAAAGTGAACAAATACTGACTCAGTGTGCTTCGGAGGAATTGGGGGAATTTGATCCATCCACTGCCGTCAAAAGATGTAACCAACTGAAATGCTATTTTAGTGATGTTACGGTAGTGAACGACCCTAAAAATGATGCTAATAGTTCGTACTTAGATTAACACCATTGCCTTTCTCCTTGGGATGGTTAATCATTTGCAGAATATGATGACAATGATGTGTCAGTAATATGCTTCGGAATGAACTTGAAATGGAGGTTCATCCACCGGTCGTTCAATCCTAGGATTGGTTTACTGCAGCCCTCCACCCTTCCATGTCTAATTCTTGTTCCTTTACCTTCTGGTATCTCTTCCTATGTACTTTTCTCTTTATTTGGTCCATGAATTTATTCCTTGGTCTTCCTCTGAGTGTTTTTTCTTCTATTTGACCTTCAATTGTATTCCTCACAAACCCATTGTATCTCAGGGTGTGTCCAATCCATCCTGTTCTTCATTATGGTGTTGCATATGGTCCTTTTCTCTTCTACTCTTCTGTACACTTCATAATTTCCTATTTTGTCCGTCCATTTTATCCTCAGTATTCTCCTTCAACACCAGGTATCAAAGGCTTTTAGTCTTTTCTGGTCAGCTTTTTCAATGGTCCATGCTTCCGATCCGTAGATTGCTACGCTCTACACGATTGTTTTCACATACTGTTTCCTGGTTTCTAGGAAATGGAGGTATGGTGAGGAAATACCATTGTCAGCATAATTATAATTTTAATGAGATATGTAAATTCCTGCAAAGTTAATAGTTCCAACAGTCTGACAGAAATAAACGTTTGGAGTGCTCTCTATATGGTGCCAAGGAGGGATTTGGGATTCTACCGAAAACTCTGACCTCGGATCCTTCGTGCGTGAAGCCATTACATAAGCTACCATACCAATCTGACCTGTTTTCATGAGATATGGAGTAAGTGTATGACAAGATAGATTATTTCTGACCACAGAGGTAATAAAGACACTATCGTGTGGGCTAGGTATTGGATTAATGATATATCGGGTAGATGTATGACATTCTCAACAAGAGATTTTACATCTCGATGTATTAATGAAAAACTTCTTGAAAAACATCATTTTTTATTATATAACGCTAACGTGGGAGCATTAATTTATACCATTTTTATTATTCTAGTTAAATGAATGTGCATAATTTATACAACTATTTTAATACTTGAGAGGTAAATGGACTTAGTATCGCCAAGTATATTCGAACAATCCCAATTATAATCAATGCTTTAAATCCTAAACAAATTGTAATCCATGTTCTGTGAGATTCGGTCGAAGCATGTTAATTATTACATGCGCGACTTGTTTTATTTTCAATAACTTGACCATTGATGTCTAGAAACTACTGCTATTATTTTGAATGCATGCGTATTTTTTATTTCTTTGGAATTTAATGTATCCTTTGATCGATTCTTACTCTTCTACATACTGTATGTCTGCCTATTGACAGGTTTCAATGACATTGTTTTCACCTGGCATTTTTGGTATAGGCGGGTATATTCATTACCCTGTATTCACCCCTTCTCATTATATCTCTCATTATACCATATCTCTTCCTTCCTTATCCTCTCTTTCTACTAATTTTTCATTCTTTCATGACATTCTGCTAGTAACTTCTCCGTAATTTGTATCCTATCCACTATGCCTTCCTCTTCAATTCATAGATTCATATAGATACATTCTAAATGCTAATATTAAGCCCTTAGAAATTAACCAAGCCAAGGTGGCAGAAAAACTGAAGTGTTCACTTCATTCTTATAGCCAATTTTGCATTATAATTATTTCTTAACATATCATCTATCATAACATTATTAGCGTGATCGGTATTGGTGTTTGATATTCGTGAAAATAAGTTAAAACCCATAAGTGTTGCGGTGTTTTACAACTGGTAGACAACGTATCACCAAAGCACCAAATCCTTCACTAGTGCATGGTGGACGGACAATACTAAAGCTCAAATTCCTGTCTTGCTTTCCTTAAACTTGGGAGGTTGTCGTACGTTTCTGGTTTTTATTTCTTCTTTGAAATTTTCCAAGTTCTGTCAGAAAACGACAGTATTTTTTTACCTGCACTCCGTATTGTAAGGAAGTAGTCAACAACCTGAAATTGGGGTTTCTTTTGATATCGATGTTTCGAAATTGGGAGAAACTAATTTCGAAAAGTGCTATCCGAGAAGGCAATTTCGGTAATGCGCAGGGCTTGCAATGCAAAGGTCGCAGGCTCGAATATCCTCAGACTAATAGAAGTCGTGTTGTTTATTGACCTGGTGCAACTATGGTCAAATTGTGTGACTAAATGTCCCAGGTGGGAGCTCTTAAAATCAAGATATACTACTAGTGGCATCTTATACCTTGAGAAAGAAGACCAACGTTGCCAGAGGTCGGTGCATGCCACTTGTAACATTCTCTGAGAGCAGTGTAATTATTGCGGAATAGCTTTTTCGTGTTTGAGCTGTTCACGAACTCTTCAGTGATTCGAGACCGACAACTCGTTGCTGCATGGTGCACTTGCAAACTCCGCTGAGGAACTTAAAACGAAAGGCACGATCCGCGTTGATATAAGTGGCAGTTCCCGTTCACCACTTGACCTCTCATGAACGATATTTATTTGCTTGAAAGGCTCATGTCCTCCCACCGTTCCACATTCCGCCCTCAAAGAATATGTGTTCTTTCAAGGGTATTCAAGTAATATGTAATTTGCTATGATGGGGCTTGATTCGGCAAAAGCTTTCTAGTAACACGTACCTGTAACGAGTATTATCCCAACAAATGGATGGGATATGGATGTCCTCATTCGTGGTCCGCTTTGCCTCCAGAGTTAAACCAACTTGACTACTTTCTTTGAGGCACATGAAGGCTCTAGTAGAAGGCGTATGAGGTCAATTATGCGCATGAACTTTTAGGAAGAATATCCACTGATGCAGAGTAAATAAGTAATGACCAATGAATATTGCAGGATGTAACGAATTCTCTGCTTGACAAAATATACTTAAAATCGCCTCCCCTACCTCCTCCAGAAGTTTCGAACTTCCCCCCTGTAAAATAGGGGTGAATGGTGATGATAGTGATCCAGATGACATTATTTGTTCTCATGCCATAAGTTTACCAAGATGCCATAGATGGACGGAGTGATAGGAAAATTTTAATTCGAGTGTATGATGGAACGAGTTTTGTCATTAGAATGTGCAATATGCCTAGAGACGAGTATTTGAACAAGGATGCGAATTCTGGTTTGCAATTCGGTGCGGCTATAAAATTTGTGCATGTAAGGATATACCTAAATAAGAGTACGCTAAATGAAGTTGGAATGTGGTAATTGAAAAGTACATGCCGCATAAAATGGACGGATTAGGAATGATTAGGTCAAGTTTGAGTGTGGGTTGGATAATTATGTAATAATTATATACAAACGGAGAGTAATGTGCCGATTCTTTCATTCCGAGAGAGCGGTTTAGTAGCAATTACGATCTTTTTACATAGTCGACCCCGAAAGAGTATTGCATGATGTGTATGGATGAATGTGCGGGTATATACATTGATATATTTTTGTACTATTTCTTACTATATTTTTTATTACCAGTGATTGCTTGTACAGTTTAACATACTTTGGGGCAGTATTTTTTATGCTAATGCATGAATTTTTATGCTAGGCAATAATAATACTATCCCCTATGTTAAACGTGAGGCTGGTTAAATCCTCGTTTTTAATTGGTTTATATTTTCTTGACACGAAATATTTTACTACTAACGCTTACTCATCCTCTCTTCTCGAAATATACTACTCTACGTCTATAGAGTGTCAACTTTTGTGTGCTCCTCCATGTCTTGTCTTGGTATGATGAGAGTTTTTTTTCAGATATCCCCTGATGTCTTAAGGTCGAAAGTGGTGATACAGATCATGGACAGTCTATTCTATTTAATTCCCGTGCGACGGGTCATCCTGATTGTCTGACCTGTTTCACTCGCATTCTGGTCTGAATATTCTCTTGCTGGCACCTGGCAGATTGTAAATGTCCCCCACATTGTAGTATTTTGGGTGCTATACAACTTTAACGGCCTTCCAAATCTACATCGGGAGGAACGTCTGGAATGAAGACGAATTACTTCTTCCTCTGCGAACATACTCCTCCACTCGCCCTTCCCAACCCGCCAGTATTTGCTACTTTTTGCCAAATAGATTAAACCATTACTTTAATCACGCCTCAGCCCGCAAACTTATGTGAACTTAGACCTTTTCCTCTCCGTACTCTGTAGTCCACCAAACTCGGAGGGAGCGTCATATCAAGCGTTTTATCATTCGCCTCAATTAAATAACTGGGAACGGAAAATGTGGAAATTTTAATATTTTAAAACAATATTTTTAAGTTGGATCAGCACAGTGAAGAATCCGTAGGCTGGGGTGAAAGTTGGTTGACACAATGTTTTTACAAATAAATCTCCTCGCTCACACCAAAAAAAATAAATTGGCTGGGTTATTTTATTGCTTTCTTCCACTTGGAACTCAATACAGGCAATAATTTTTCAGTCACCATTTATCATCATGCAAAGGGATAGCAAATTAAATTGGATATAATACGGCTCTATGTTCAGTCTATAAAATAGTAAACGATACTGGTGGTACGTTGCCATTGATCAAAGATCTTCCTGTATGACTAAAGCCTGAACTGAGATAGAGAGACGCAAGACGTTTTCAATCACTGCCTGGTATTATGTCTGCCTGATAATATAATATTTCAATTACTGCCTGGTGTTAAGATGATTAGTCAATAATGAAAAAAATGAAAGGAGCAGATCGTTGCTCTGCACATAGACACTGCCGAGTGGAACAGAGTTGACAAGGAGAACATAAACACTCTAGAAAGAGACTACACATCTGTATCAGAATCTTTGATTAAAATGTAAACCTTCATCAGGACTGTAAAAATCAACGATAACTGGACGAACCTCCATAACATTTTAAAAGTTAAAATTGTACTGCATGTACATAATCAAATTCAACAATGCTCAACACCATTGTAATTTAAAACGATTCACTTTTCATTCCTCCATCATTATTCATAGCCCAGCAGTTTCTCGAACTTGGAAGCCTTAGAATTGCACGCATTCACAAAAATACGTAAAGAGCAACACCGACACAAATAAAACTAATACGTAAAAATGTTAACCCAATAATCTTAAATTTTTTTATTAAAACCAATTTAATAATGTATGCCATTAAAAAATACAGAATAAAATCATTGGTTTTCATCAAATCAATTATAAAAAATTGGTTTTCGAAGGATGAATACGCTTCACCATGGAAAGCGCTGCAGAAAGTGAAGCTAGAGAAAAAATACTGGAGTTGATCATAAAATTTTATTATCAGAGGAATATCATAAAATTGAGAAAACCAGGTATAAAATATTAATTCCTATCGATGACCTCTTTCTGTTTTAGAGTTTATAAAGTTGTACGCAGTTGAGGTAGGACGGGTCAACCTGGCCTCATTCCACCCAGGTAAAAGGAGGGGAAATACAAGAAGATGCAAATGCTCTGAAAAATATACAAAATATTTATTTTTCCTTTGAGTCGTCTTCACTGTCATTAATAATGATAAGAGAATAATTTTGTAAGGACCTGATACTTGTAATAATAATGTATAACATATTAAAGGAATTCCTTTCGGCAAATGCTGCGTTGTGCTAATCAATTTGTCTCGACGTTTCACTCCTCCTACTGGGAGCATTTTCAAAAGAATGAGTGTGCCGTACCTCGTCTCAATCTTATATTATAGTGTCCGTTGCCTGATTGTTGGGCCGATTTGGATTCCGAGCGGGAGACGTTAGCTGTTGGACATTTGAAGGGGCCAGGAACCCTTTCCAAACCCGGCTGAGGTTGTAGCCATCCTCCCTGTTGAAGTTATTCGGCCTTTTTGCTATTTCAATGGCCTCTCGTATTAGGATCGGATGATAATCCTCCGTATTCGCCAACACCCGTGTTTCTTCGAACAATATTTTATGCCCAGGGCTTGAAGCGTAATTTTCGGCGACCGCTGACGCGTCACATAGAAGTATCTGCATCGCTCTCTTGTGCTCTTTAATCCTTTGAGAGATAGCTTGCTTGCTCTGTCCCACGTAGTTTCTGCCGCAGCAGCAAGGAACCTCACACGCTCCCATAGATTGAAGGGAAGAATGGCTATCCTTCGGCAAGGGGAGGATGTTTTCTATTTTCTTCACCGTACAGAAGCGAGTCGTGATGTTCCCTCTCTGAAGGATTTTAGCGATTCTGTCAGTGACTCCGAAGATGTATGGGAGTTTTGCGTACGCCAATGGCTTCTTCTTAAGGTCACCGTCCCTTATTACGCTTCCAGTAGGAGGAGTGAAATGTCGAGGCAAAATGATTAGCACAACGCAGCATTTCCAGAAAGGAATTCCTTTAATTGATAAAAGAATCTGCGAAAACCTTCAAGCAAATACATAACATAATAAAACACTAAAGTGAATAGGGGCAAAACTCGGTCGCTTTCCGTATTATGAAGTCGTAAACACTTTCATCTTGCCTACAGTCAATAATAAAGAATACATTGACCATCTCTTCGTCTCGGGAGGTCTAAGTTTTTAATTTATCGCCCATTGAGGCACTCAGAACTTCGTGAAACCCATTCAGAATCAATCCACATGCTCCATATTCCACTCTTTTCACTTCCATTTTTCTCCCACTGCCAAAGAGCCTTGCCACATCACTCATATATTCGCATGCATACTTCCTTTGCTTTCCATCCAGTCTTTATTCTTGTTCTCATGGATAAGTCGCAAAATCCTCCTTGACCCTCTTCTCCTTCCTGCTCAGCCTAAGATACGAAATCCAATGCCTTATTACTACTTTCTGTAATCCTAATCTTCGCCGAAAAATTCCTTCTCTACCTACTTGTGCTGAATCCCCACCCTGCTTCCGCATCTTATTGCATTCCTTTTGTCTCCTGTTCTCGTGCTTTTACTTCCCACTTCCCTCTATTACAGTTCTCTTTCCACCCTTCATTTCACCGTATCTCACCTTCTTCCTTAAATTCATTCTCCTTCATACCACCGTTAGCTAATAACAGCTGTCAACGGCAAGGCATTTTTTACCGATACTGATTTTTTTCAAGTGCCACTTGGTCCACATCCTCATCCTCTGTATGACGTCTCCGCTTTCGTAATTCTGGAATCTCTCTCCTCCTATTCCATCCCTGATCAATAATCTCCCTACCTCATGTTATTTGCTTCATCATCCTTTCCACTGGTCATTCCTCTTCATAAGAACAATTCGGGGAATGATACTAAAATATTTTTCATTTACTTTTATGCAGGTGGAGGTCACCAATGTTCAGTCTTTTATCACAATGAGGAGTCTAGCGGAAATGTATTTATTGTAATCGAATTTATCTGAGTAATATGTACATTTTTACAATTAATATTTCCATTAGCACCTTGTATATTCGTTACATATTTGTTTGTGAATTTAATAATTATTTAGAAATTCTTGGAGCAATATTGATAAAAACATGCAAAATAATTCCACCTAATCGTTTAGGTATCATTAGAGTTGAAAGAAAAAATATAATTTAGCAGTACTTTTCGTAAACGTAAAATTACCGTCATAAAATCATTTCATTAAAATGCGTGGTAAAAATATCTCTTACCAGAAATGAAATAATATTTTTCGATGCTCATTCATTAACAACTTCATTGCGGAACTTTGGCAGTTACGACCAAGCAGCTGTTGACGTATATTCATAGGAAAATCCACACAAAAGTAAAATCTCTGAGTGAAAGCCCATGTGGTAAGCTCTTATATTATAACATATTACGGTATTTGCTTTTATTCATTCCAGACCCAGCTAACAACTTTGTGGAAATGAAGTCCATTAAACTTTGGTAGCAAGGACAATAAAAAAAATTCGCCTACGTCAAGAAAAAAAGAACTATGATAATGGAATCCTCGATGGCAATTTTTAAATCGATGTTCAGGTCTGACGTTTAACATTTTTAATTACTTTTTTAATTTATATCACTAATGTTTCAATTTCTCCGCGGTAAAAATCACGTTTTTAATATGTGAGTGTTATATTTTGAAATTATGCACAAAAATACAAGGATCATATTTAAAGTAAAATTCAATGTAGTCATTTCCTTTTTCATATAATTATGGCACTGAAATATGAAAACAAGGAATATAACGTTCAACTTAAAATGTATATAGCACTCACGTATGAATACCGGCATATTTGAAAGCAGAGGCATGAAAATGTAATACATTCAAATAAATGACCAAAAATAAATATTATTTATCTATGATCGGATAATATTAAACTACGTAATATATTCTGAGAAAGAATGTCGACCAAAAAGTTCGTTATCTCTAACTCACAAAGCGTACAAATCAAAGCAATTGATTGTGGCGTTACGGCGTGGAACGACGAGAAGGAGTAAATCATAATAAAAACGATGTACACTTTCACTCTGTTTTTAATGCTTTCTACTGTTTTGACTCCATAAAGTCATCTTCATGACAAACAGCAAAATATAAAAAACTAGACAATAGCAATGGCATGTAGAAAGACAACGCTATAGATTTGGACAGTGGTAGACAGCATTAAAAGCAGAGTTGAACTGTACTTCGTTTTTATTATGAGTTATAGCCTACTATTTTTGATGTCCAGGAATCCCAGTGGTAAGTTTTCGTCCTTTTAATTCGTTTATAAAAAGTTGTATGTTTCTTATGGAACATGAATGCTATTATTATTTTTATTATAAACGAATAATTTAACGATGCTTTATAAAAAGGAAAACACATATTTTTAAATGACAGGCCTACCGCAATTTAAAAAAATGGTCGTAATTAGGCCAAAATGTTTAGAGTTACATCAATGTTTGAAGTAGCGATTTACCGATTTAAAGCACCCTTTCCGGGACAATATGAACTGAGCAGCTACTATTATGAGACAACGTAGTGTCTTTGGAGTTTAAATTAATTTGCAAAAACAAGGATACGCACTATAGGAAATATAAACGTCACACACGTACACGTAAGTAAAGATCACCAAAGCATGGAAAAATAACTTCTGGATGATATTCATCGGCAGAGCAAAATGGTTGTGATTTAAAGTTGTTGTGAGTTCAAATGTCAATTTATTGAATGATGCCATATATCCACGAGCAGTGTAGCTTATATTTTGCTGCCTTACGCACTTTCAAGCTCTCAAATTCATAGATACATGTACGCATTTTTCCCGCTAAGGTTATGTAAGAATGGCTCCGCCCGAGAAGAAGCCTTATAATCTTTCTCTTTATAATCTCTCGTGTGCATTGCGAATATGGTGGTAAAGGCCAATCGAGACATATCCTCCTCTCAGTAGAGTGGAGCATATTCGATCAACTGTTCAGGACAATATCTTCCCGGTGCATTGGCAAGGCATAGAAAACGTTCATCCATCACGTTACTTGAAAATTAAAATATTTAGGAAAGGAATGACGATATTTATGAGCGTGATAAACTTATGCCTTTGATTTGAATGTGGGCTAGGAAATATTGTGCAGATAACAGAAAAAGACACGTAGGGAATCGTCTACATAAAGCTACACAAAAATATTGAACCACGAATTCACAATTCTTGAGTAATTTACAAATTCTCAATAGCATAAATAAATAAATTAAATAAAAACCAGTCGAAGAAATACATACTGTGAAATAAATTACTTTCTAGTACTCATTATTCACCAAATATAGAATTACTGAATAAAAAGCCATATATTATAGTAAGAGTGTTATCAGAAAACGGATTTGGCTTGAGGGCTGCCCTCAATCGACCCTAGGTTAATGAAGGTAGTGATTTTGACGGAAATTCTTATAAAGAATGTTGAATAAAATAATGAAATTTTAAAACCAAGTACTTCATTGTGCAGTTCATCTGCTTCATGCACCTTGGTTTAAAATAGCGTAATAGCTCATGTAAATTTTTCGGCTAACTTTCAAGAAACTTAAAGCAACTCAAGGAATTAATTTACTAAGTAAAAATTTCCTTAAATATGTATTTCCGTAAATAAATATGAGGCATTCAACTAATACGATTAAATGTAATAACAACGCTTCAACTCCTAGGTATCTGTTGCAATGCAGTGAGAAGAAAAATTTCACGAAATTTCAAGATTTATTTTGCTCCTTGAATGAAGGTTCTGATGAGCGGAAAAAGTTTTCACCGAGGGCAACAAGTAGATGGCGTTTAAAAAAGAAGCCTTATAGTAGTTTGAGCAAGGCAAAATTCCCCCTTAAACCCATGAATTTAATCTTATTTAAAAAATAACTCACTCTTCTAAGATCCCAAAATATCAGCCACAAACCGCACAACTTTTGGAGATACAAGCCAAAATAATATCCGCGATTTTACCAAGGAAATAATGTATGAGTGCCCAACTAAGAAACATAATTTAAAAACATGAGGAAAATCTAGCACCTAGGTAACGCCAAAAATAACATTATATGTATGTATCCTCAACTATTAAATAAAATCATTTGGTCGCCGCAGTAATTTTTTTCAGTATTGCAAAAATACTTTCCGTTGAGAGGGAGTTTTTTTTACGTACCGCGTGAAAAAAAGAGTCAAAGACTTGCGGAGTTATTTTTACTCAATTATTGAGAATTCCAGCCACGGAGAAGAATATAACTTCACCGTTTATATTACAATGCATACTCCATGCGTCCTGGAGCTGCTGAAATTAAAACGTAAAAGTCGACCTTGGTCACCGTTTGGACTGGGGAAAAATCTCGCTCAAAATACCTTTAGAGAGAGCCGTATGGGATAGTTTTTGGGGACGGCTAGGAGAAGAACGATGAGTGGGGTGAGTCAGAGGTGATGAGGGAATTCTCTTTAAAGACGGTTGTGCGTGGGCCGTTATTTTGCTAGAGGGGCAGTGTGAGAGGGGTCGTATCCGGCTTCATGTTCCATACGAAGCGGGATGGATGGGGTGGAGCCTAATTTTGAAAGACGAAAGAGAGGATTAGAGGGATTAACCTTTTGTGAATGGTCAGTGCAAAATCTCTTACCCAGGGCTTCAGACTGAGTGACGAGAATTATTTCACGGCTACAAAGAAAAATGGAAACGCCCCAAAATTTAATGTAATGTGCATTAATTGCTCGAAAGCGTAAATATTTACGCAACAACAAGAATTCAAAGTTAAACAAATATCCCATGCTGGACAATTTTTCTTTATTGTATTTTTCCACTATTTTCAAGATTAAATAAGGCAGCTTCACTTTTCCTCTGAGTGAAAATCTCATTCCCTGAATCATTTACACATTTTAACACGTCCGCTACAGAATGAAGACTAAAGTTTCTCGGAATCCCTGTATTCATTGATTCTCAATAAATTTATTTTAATGACATTATTTTTGGAGATGGAAGATGGATGGGAGAGGGTAGTAATTGTGGATACTCTTGAATATATAACTCAAATCTTAAGTCGCCATGAAAATTATCGCGCACAATTTTCAAATTGAGAATGACACTATCGAAATTTTTCCTGAATGTTATAACGAAACAAAAAAATAAGAAAAATTCAGATTTTACATTAGAATGCTTTAAGGTTTCTTAGTTTAACGGTTGGCAAAAGAAGAAATCTGAAGCTTCTCCTTGGAATAGTTCAAATTACCTTCCTAACCAGTTAACTTGAAAGTGACTTATATTGTGCAATTATTATTTTTACACTGTTCTTGCATTCGGTAAATCAGAATTGATAATATTATGGAACACGGCTTACTATTTTCGTGAGTCATGCCTTATTTTATTTAGGATGTGTAAATCTCTTATGTTATTACATTTATGAATTATATGTATAGCTAACTGTTACTCAATTCAGTTGACAGAAATATCTAAGTTTACATCATCAGTTGATCCGCAAGCATTATAGTAGTCCATCTATCATATACAATCTGCTACTATCATTAGACTAGACATTCTTTAATTTAAAAATTTCCCTTGTAAAATTATATTTCATTCGTATTTTATTTTATGTTAATCATTCTAATACAATGGGAATAAATTTTGCTGGAAACTTGGAGTAAGTTACCATGAGCTTAGATGTTTTGGACTGATTTGACTATTTTTTTCCTTTGCCAACTCATTATATTTACTGTTCAATATCTGTTAATACTATAAATCCCGCATAAGCAATGCCATCTCTTATCCATCTAGAATGAATGGTGACAACTGACTCGTAATTTACGTCTAGGATTTCTTGAGTCAATCCAATCAAAATGTATCGACTGACTTTATTATTTTGATTTCAAACTGACGCAAAACGTAGGATAAATCGTTTCCACTCTTTTAAGCCTTTCTGCATTAGTAATAGTTTTTTTATATTTTTGGCAGCTTTACAGGAATAGATTGATTTGTATCAAAGGTCAATACTCAATGATTGCTTCATGACGAATTTTGAAACAAAAGAGAATAAAATCTCAATTTTGTTCATACATCACTTCTGAAAAATTTTACTTTTTTTTCGAAAACCGAATTTTCCGCCCAGTGGAGTCGAGGATGTGACCGCAGAGCAATATCACGTGTTATATTGCTCCGTTGATTGCGTTGCCTGCCAACTCTGAGTAGGTATTTGAGCGCTTAAAGCTTTGCTGCCACTTCATGAAAACTCAGATAAATTCTATTTAAAAGAGATCCAGGCCTGCTCACCTCGGGAATGCAATAGCAAAGCGTAAATTATATTACCCATCATTGTTAAAACAGAACTAATATTCCATGCTTGATGTACGCCATAAATTTAAAATATCGTTTTCATGTATTTCGAAGTGATCGCTTTGGTGGAGAAATCCAAATAGCGAGTGGGTTTTTGTTTCAGATTTTAATGATACCATTTTATGATTTTGAAGATCTTTCGGCAATGCTGAAGAACTTTCGGAAATGTTGAAGATCTTAAAAAAATTGGCATGCGAAAGAGATTTAAGGAATTAATAGGATGGTGGAAAAGATAGTTTCTTAGTCTCAGAATTTTCCACTGCATGTACTTCGTTGGACAATGTTTGGTAACGTAATTGTATATTTCTGACTGCTGAGATTGATAAATTTAACGCTGAGAATATATATTAATATGGATTACTCTTTAATTTAATAGTTTTACAACTCCGAGAACGTCGTCAGACGAGATTTCTAGAGCAACTCTTAAGAAAATATCAGTATCGTGACCAAAAAGTGGCCTATGGATCTTTGGGAGCATGTTTTGTTTGTTCACCAGACTAATAGTTTGTTTGAGTTTCAACGGACGTATTCAGGTCAACAACACTCGTTGGAAGACGGGCAAAACTCAAGCTACGCACTTTGACACTCTTTGCTGCCAGCATATACTACCGTTAATATACTAACCATACTGGGATCATCGTGCCAATCCCACGGAAACCTTATTCGATACAAAATTCGTTGTTCAAGGGCTAACGAAGGTCACCTGTCAATAATGATGGTCAAATCACCTAAATATCTTGATATAACTTATGAATGGTGAAAAAATTCATCGGTTGTAGCCCTTTATCTCCAGGGAAAACTTTCGTTCATCAGCTTTGTATGGTGACTCTCGCTAAAAACGTTCATGTTTCATCTGCAAGAGAGTGTTTCTTCCGAACGGACGCATCCTCTTAAATTGTCCACTGAAAGCTCTCTTTCTCTCTCTGTCTCTTTCCGTGTATTCGCATACTCTCTCCTCCTTTTTCCTTCCAGAACCATTCTTCCTTACTGTTTTTATTCTTTTCTTTTCCTCTTTTCCGCTCATTTTGTCCTTATACAAATCTTCTTCTTCTTCAAATTTTAAAGATTTCCTGCACGAATAGATATTCCATCTACCGGAGAAGTGTAAAGGTAATATGTATCCTCTTTTGCTGTTGCCTAAGGACCATGCTTAATATGAGAGATAATTATGGTAGCTGAATGTAAACCTTCTCTTACTTTTTGTTACCCATAAAATACTCCAAAATTAGGTGAGGACAAAGCATTAGTTTTCACACAGATATACAATTGCAGCGTCTCCTCCACTCCCTCGACTCGGAAACTAACCGATCCTAAGTCCGATTGTGACGCAAAATCCCGTGGCGGCGTTCGAGAATGAACGTAGGTGAACATACAGTGCACTACAAATTATAAGTGCACATCTCATGTCCTAAGGAACTCCAATTCTCGTACTAATATAGCATATGCTTAGTATAAATCAGCTAAAACGTTCCGTGCACCGCCAATTCCACGGAAACTTGTATCTTCCCCCATCCTCATCGCATCTCTTCCCTCCTTAGGGAATCGCCAGAACTGAAACTCTATAATGCTGCAAGAGCATAACATATTGGACGGGCATCCCTTACCTCCAGTGTCCACATAATTTGAAGGAGAAACGAGAGAAGCCGTGATGAGTGGCTAAGGTATAACCTTAGAGTGATCAAAGTGATCTAATCAACATCTACAAACGACACTGCGAGCCGCCACATGGGCGTGAGGCAGAGGTTGGGGCTCAAGCTGCGTAAAGTTGAAAGGAATAGGGTTTTAGGAAGTGAAAAAGTGACGTGTATTATGAGAGTGTATTGAGTGGCTCCCAATTTATATTGTGGTTGATAATTGTGCGCGGAAAGAACGAATTTTTGCACAGCTATGTTTGGAAATATATCTCTCTTACTCTATCTTATCTATCACACTAAGAGATGTAGTCTTGCATTAAACTAATAGTCTTTGTGTCACTCTGAAAAAACCAATTCTGCAGCAAACAAGCCGAGGGTGTACCCTCCGAGTCTCTATGGGCGCCCAACATAATCTCTTTAAAAGGAATGAAACTATATGTTTGCTAGTAGTCATTTTAAACAAAGCCCGCAACTTTCCTTTGTATTTTAATAACCTTTTGGTTATATTTTTCTGTCAAGGAATCAAAATACTTAAGCCGTACTCAAGATGTGGCCTAACCAGAGAAAAATAACAACAGTCTATTACTTGATCATCCTAGAACCTTCCTATTATACGCTAAATAAATCCTAGTTTATTATGCTGGGGCACATATGTTTTGCATGAGTGTTACCCGCGGTACGTCGAATGTTACGGTAATTCCAAGATACATGACTTTATCTGTAATTATGTATTCACTTATTCCACCTTATAGAAATGGAATTTTAGGGGTGAATTTTGCTAAAAGTGTACTGTGGGACATTTACTGAGATTAAGTTCTAGCCCCTCTCCTAGCACCACAAATGAACGTTGTTAAGGTTCGATGACAGAACTTCTAAGCCCGTGTCTTTGCTAATTTTGCGGAAGATAACCGTATCGTCTGCCAGTAACACAAATATAATGCTAACTTCAGAACTTTGGTCATTCAGATAATAGATGAATAAAGGGATAATCACGCTTCCTCGTAGGACACCAGACGATTATTAGATCAGAGGTAATACCGTCAATGACAACTCTTTGTTTTCGATCATTGAGAAAGTCCCTTATCCAATTCATATTTTCATTTTTCCGTAAAAGCATTTTTTTGTGTTCAAGTTTTTTTGTAAGGAACCCTGTCGAATTCTTTTTTAAAGTCAAGGAATATCTCGTCAACTTGTTTTTCGATTCATCTGATTTTAGGATGTCGTGAATTTAGAATGTGATCTATTGAGCCTATAAAAGGAAGGTCTTCGGATGAAAAAAAATGAAAGGTTCTACTTAGCTCTGCTTAAGCCACATCTCAAGTACACCGCGAGCATTTGGAACACTGGTCATTAATATTTAACCAAAATAATTAATTAAATACAATGAAAAGCTGCGCGCTTTGTAAAAAAAGTGCTACGAGAGAACATATAGTGTTTCAAATCTTTTGGAGGGATTTAGGTGAGAGCCCCTGGAGACGCGGAAACTACACACTAGTCTTAGTTTCCTTGAAAAATCTGAAACTGGTTTGTTTTAGGGCAACAAACAGAATATTATCATGACGCCTCACTTCATCTCTTGGTCTGACAGGTCGTTCTTTCCGCGCCAAATAAGAGACCATAGTAAAATTCTTCATCATAATCATAATAAAAAATAAGCTCCACTAAACACTCTCCCATAATACACGTCATCATTTCACCTCCCAAAGCCTTACCCAAAAGAAATAGCAAAAAAAAAAAGACCCAAAAGAATCCTTGAAATGCCTATGAATCACGGTAGTGACTTATGCTTGACTATTTTTCTATCCTACTGCAATGACTTCTTCCATTTTGTTCATGGTGTTTTCAAACTAGGACATGAAATTTTTGTACGATGGATTTCGAGTAACATAGGCCTTATTGCAGCTGGTGAATTATACGAAAAATTTCGCATCCTTTAGATTTCATCCAATGCTAAAATTATTGTAAAGTTATTGAAAGGGACTAAACAGTACATCTACAAGGGTCACGTGCACAAGGAGGGTAAAGAGAATCTGCAAAAATGCTCCAATACGTATATTCCACTCAAAATATGTGGAAACATCATTAACTCAATCATTTCCACGTCATAAATCATCGCTCATCTCCAACGCAGACCTCACGCAGAGAGACACGGAAAGCGAAGATTTATCTTTCCCCACCGGCAATTGGTGCTTGAAAATATGGCCACGCTTCAGTGAGTGGCATCACTGTGACGTCTGCACTCGAATAATAAAAATATGTTCAGGGTTTTTTCCAAACAATGTGCCAACGGTCGCCCCTGGTTTTTATACTTTTTAGTTGGAAATTCGTAACGATAGCAAATAAATTAAGTCATTTGTTATCGGTTATTAATTGAAAAATTAAAAAAATACGAGAAAATTTATCAATAATTCTAATGATCTGCAAGAGAAATAATTAGATATTCATCAAGCTGGGTAAAATGGATATTAGTATGTTTTTTTGGTGATTGAGTATATGAAGATAGTTAATCCTAAGTATTAAATGTCGGCAACCAAGTGAGAGTACAAGATGAGCGCGGTTAACATGAGAGTGCATTAGGAGAAATAGGAGAATTCAGCCTCAAATTTATTATTTCCATCCAATAGTCTAACTTTCCATTATGAACCTTGCTCCATTCCTTTCTTTTGGTTTGGTAATAAGTGAATACTGTCGTAATAAGTTCGTTTTCACAAAACCATCTTTCTGACCTTCCAGTGACCCAGTTTTGGTAAAAATATCAATGATTCGGCCTCAATAGCAAGTTTTATGGCCTACTGGGCTGTAACCCAAGGCTATGAGTTTTGACTCGGAAATAAACGCTTGTTGGTTGGTAAAACCTCGTTTAGTGGATGAGAGGCAAGCAGTTGGGGCCTCCAGAATGAGTCAATAACCAAGTGCTCTTGAGGTCGATGACCAATTGAATGTGCTTATCGATTTAGAGGAATGCGCAAAGAGATACTCATGGTATGATAAATCGCATATCTTATGAGTTTGAAAGTTACTCTTCCGCGTGATCATGTCCATTGGCGGTATCAATTTCTTCAACCATCTAAAAGACATTTCCCGGTCTTTTTTAGATGCCTGAAAGGTTTGATCCATTAAATAGAATTAAATATTATATATTACGAGGAAATTATTTTTCGGGTTCCTTGTACTATGGGATTATTAAGCTTCCCAACAAATGAAGCGGCGCCACTATTGCTCTTGGAGGAAATTTGATTTCCTCTCTTGTAGTATATTATGCCAAGACCTCGCCTACGACGAGGGAAAATCAAACACAATAATGTGGTAGGCTCATAGTCGAAGATTGCGACGACCGCCGGCGTGCCCCGATCGTTTTTCGCGCAGTGCATCTTCAGGGCAGGGGCGCATTAGATGGGCATGCAAATAAGCGTAGGTATATGAAACGTCCTATTTAGCTCTATTTTGTTCTCACAGTGTTTGCTTTCCTTCACTTACTCTTTATTTCTCGCGAATTTTCCTCAAGCCTTGTCTCCGCCTCTCGAGAGAGCTCAAGGTGATATTTCAAATTCATACAAGGTCATCTAATGTGCTCACGTCTTCATGTTCAGCGGGAAAACGCTCAGGGCACGCGGATGACCGTCCCTGATTGGAACTATGAGGCTACCACCTGTGTTTGTATTTCCCTCATCGCGGCGAGACCTAAGAATAATATGCCACGAGAGAAGAAGCTAAATTTCCTCCTAGAGTGATTGTGGCGCCACTCCACTTGTTGGGACACTTTATAATCCCATATTACGTATACAAGGAAGTTCATCAGCAAACGATGCACTTATTTCCTAGGCTGAAAAAAATGTCCACAAATTTCCTGAAAAAATAGAACTTTTTATTGCCTTTATTGAGTCATAATTCATAAGTTTCAAGTAATACTCGCTTGAATAAACATGGAAGTATGCAAATGCCTAGGTCGGGGATGGCGAACCTATGGCACGAGTGCCCAAAGTGGCACGCGGAGCAATTATTTCGGCACGCGGAGCTGGGAGGGCGCTAAGGGATACCTCTATCTCACTCGATGGGTTGGTACGCGAGTCGAGCGAGTATACTCTTATTTCATTAACTTTGGCACTCAATCGCCAAAAGGTTCGCCACCCCTGGCCTAGGTGGATTCAATAAAGAGAATACCGCGAGAAGTATCAGAACAGTGCCCTCGCCGAACTTCATCTTTCTTTATATATCTTGTTAAAACCTATTGATAACAACTTAGATTTCATGGCTCACTTAAAAGACTGCAATTTACATTGTTATCAGTCTTGAACACTCCTTGAGCAACAGAATAATATATGAGAACTGTCTTTCTGGTTGATGTGTTCTGATTCCTTAGAATTTGGTTTAGGACTAGACACGTAGATGTAATCCAATCTGTTCAACTGCCCCTAAACCAATGCCAATACCCAAAAATACAATATTAATAATTCAATATAGTAAAATAAGTTGTAAAGTTGTCACTTTTTGCAAGTGACAAATAATCAGTTATCTAATTCAATCGTAAAAATAGGAGTTTTATCAAGTTCTTTCGAAGTAGTAGACGTGGCAATGATGACCTTCGGTATGTACCGTATTCCTTCAAGTTTCACTGGGCATATTGACGGTTCCTATGGATGTCAAAATGTGATAAATAATTTCTAATAAAAGGGTGCCAGCTGGCTACGCGCACCATCAATTGGGAGATGGAGACTGGTCATCGAATTTGGACGGTTGGTTCTGCGATCAGCAGGGGAATGGGGAGTGAAAGGCGAACTTGAAAGTGGGGAGGGGTTAGGGCGGTTTGCCGATTGAGGTTTGGAAATGTGAAGGGATGACAGTAAGGCATGAGGCGGGGGATGAGAGAAGAATTGGAAGAGGGCAGGTTAGATCAGCGGTGCCACACCGGCTGGAGGCGCGGCGGATTTTGTTGAGGCGCAGTGAGATGACCATACGGGCGACTGGAGAGGAGGTGGGGTTAGCGCAGAAAGTGGCCATTGTTTGAGGAACCGAGAGAGTGTCGGGGGAGGTAGGGAAGGGAAAATTGTGCCTAGGAGGGAGGGTGAGAGTGGAGTGCGGTAGAGGAGAAGTCGAAAGCGGAGAATGGGCTGGGGCGTGTGGGAGAGGGAAGCGTTGAGGCCGTGACGAAGGGAGGATTCCACTACCACCACCATTCGCTGTCAAATGCATTGGATTCCATCCAGATTTGCATTGCGTTTGTGAATTGCGAGATAAATCACCGCCTGCTCCGTCACATGGCGCACGCAGATACAAATGGCGAACACACATCATAGAACATTCGCCGGTAGACTAGTGACGCAAAACTTTACGAAAGGACAATGTGAACCACAAAACAAATGCACATTCGCCGACACATCATCGCTCGGCTGGAGAAACTTGCGTGAAGTCGTTCCTTCGCAAAGTCATCCGAAGGTGCAGCGCGGCGTATCTCGTCTACCGGGTGGAATGGAAATTATGTTAGATATTTCGCCTTAATTGGCAACAGTACCGTCGCGGCCGTTTATGACCTAGAATAGTTTTTAACATTTGGCGTATATGAGAAGTCAAGGTAAGCAGTTTGTGTCAAAATAACTGTCATTTTTAGAATCACTCTTATCCTCCATAGTGACTTCTTAAATTTCATGAGGGGTCGTCTCCGAGTGGAAAAAACACACGCATATCAGGGTAGTAACGCTGGAACTCAATGATTGACGTCACTCTCAACTCATGGAAAAGTAAACTAGAGCATATTCAAAATGTAATTAATAAGTTTAGCCTACTTTGTGTTAGAGCTGGAGATTGGCAGAAATTCATGAATTCGAAATCTCTAAATAGCTAGTTTATTATCGGAAAGATGTGTTTAGAGGCAGATTGAGAAATGCTTGTAGTTAATGTTTATGTCAGGTGTATTTAAAATGGAAAGCAAACTAATAAGCAGAAAATGCATATTTTTGGAAACTTAACGTATTTGCTTGTTGATGATTTGGAAAATATGCCAAGAAGTGACTACATTATGTCCTGATAAGACGCCATATAAATATTTTAATGCTGAAAATTTTCTTGTGAAAGCGTTTATGGGTTATATAGAATATTAATTAATTACTAGCGGAGGGTACTCGTTGAAATTCAATGTGTGTGAAAAATATTGAACATATTTTGTAATAAAGCCATAAAGCCTGATGAATACTGTCAGCGTGGTCATTCGAGGGGCTCGTAACCTATCTTGTACTTTGTATTCGTTGTGGTAGAGACGCTGACATCAGGGTATTTATGTGTAACGTTCACTACATAAGTGTTCTTTCATATATACGTAGTGCTCCCATGAGAGTTAATTTGAAAGAGTATACTCGTAGTAAATTCATGGAATATATTCATTGAATTCATCGTTTACCCACCGAAGCAATCTATCATGGACCCCTTTTTACTTCAAACCTTTCCTTTACAGATTTTATTTCTTCGTGCTATTATGGTCCTGCAGGTAAACGCTAAATTTTACTGCTAAAGGCGTGAATATTACTTTGAAAATAAAATCTCTGGTTGTCTAGGAAAGATGCTATTTTTTATTTCAGAGAAAAATGTGAGATTTTCAGCATTTACATATTTTCAGACAAATATGAAGCATGAAAGAAAATTGATTGAAAGAATTAGAAAAGTCGTTAATTTAGCAATCCGATAAAAAAATCCAGCCCTCTATCTTAATTGAAAGTACTTGAAAATGAAACTACTGCACCGAACCCAATTCTTAGTATGGACCACCAGGGTGAACCTTAGGGGAATTAAGTGCTTATAAATACAACCCAAGTTACAACGTGATATATTTTCCACCTTCGTGCCAAATTTTATCTCAATCGGTTAATTAGTTTTTACGTGATGGAGCTCAGACTGACACGCAGACACCATCACATTTTGATATATTAATAAGGATTAGTTGGGTTCATATAGCTTACTCTCTCGTTGCCTCCTATAGCATTTTGACTCTGAAGGTTCACGTAGTGATGGCAGATACGCTTTCCAATTGAAGCCACACATTCCTTTAGGCTCGTTCGAAAATTTTCTATGGTCTTAATTGCGGCAAATCGAATTCATATCACCAACAGTTATATTTTTATGCGAATGATAATCCACTTCGGGCTAGTAATTGAATGGTGCCTTCTGCAAATCGACTTCCACCTTTCAACTAGATTTACAATTTCCGTACGGTTAAGTTCCATTAGAGTAGAGCATTTCAGTGCAGTTTCGCGATTCCTGAGCTCATCATTCTTCTCTCGTTGTTGCCGTAGCCTATGTTCATTTTGAACGTCTTTCTGATTTCTGCACAAAGCTGCCGTTCTGTCTCACTGGTCAGAGTCTCTCCTCGTGTTGCTGAGTATTTACGCTGTTTCCTAATGTACTCGAATTCTTGGCCGCAGAAGACCTTCTACCTATTAAAGCCCATCCTTTTCGAGCCATGTTTGGATTTCATCGTAAAATATTTTTTGTTGGTAGACCACGGGAAAGGCTCTATTGAAAAATAGATTCACATGATCAAAACTATCGATAGCAATCGAAATATATCGCGTATAATGTATGTCTTATGGATTCATCTATCTCAATTGATACGTTCTGGGCCTATATTTATCACATAACCATATGAAACTCTGCTACAGCAATGCCATCGGTCGTTAAGGGGACAGCTTACCAAAAACGCTGACTTTTCAGCAATTTTATGATTGCATCTTCAAAATTTAAAGTGAATCAGTTGAAAAATAAAAATTAATTACAATAATGAGAAGAAATATTTATTCTTCTTTCCAATGGTTATTGTTGCAATTTTATACAACTATTTTTACTTATTTAAATATGCAAAAGAAAAAAGGTCTGCATGCCAGAAAATGAACTGAATATGTATTTCTTATGGAAACGTTTCTACTTGTCTGGAGTCAAACCGGAGATCATTGTGTAAACAATATGTAAACATAAACCTTTTGAGTGACGCAATAAATCATGTTACAAAGTTCTACCTCATTCCGTGCAGTGATTTGGTAGTTATAACTGACCGGACAATCACACTTCATTTTTATAGATAAAACAAATGAAGAAGAGAGAGAAAATCCTAATTTCAGAGTAATGATTTAATTTACGTGGCATAGAAGAGTCGTAAAATAAAAGCGCTCAGAGGCCTGCGGAGGCATTATCCGTCATGGAAAATAGCCACTCCCAAAACCATTAGCAATGTGCCGAAATTACGGTAGGGAGGTTAGGTAGATCTTCAGAACGTAGAGCATTATCATAGGAATACGTTGCATATACGTGCCTCGTGAGGTGCCTCGTGCCTCTTTTGCCACCACGATCATTTTCCTCAACGTGACAGTCCACCGTGATCGAGAGTAGCGTCAACATCGTTTCCACCTGTCCATGCAGCAGGGCCGACGTCGGGTCACACGCACGGCGGAAGTTGTTCTATTCATCGGAGTAGTCACTGCAGCTGGTGATGAAACATCCACAAGCTCTAAACAAACGCGCATTGCATTCTCCTGTTTTCTCTCTCCCCTAAGGTATTTGACGTCAATCATTGAGTTCCAGCGTTACTACCCTGACATGTGTGCGTTTTTTTCACTCTTAGACGGCCTTCGTGAAGTTAATGAAGTCACCATTGAGCATTCAGTGACTCTGAAAATGGCAAAGTGATTTTGACGTAACCTGCTTACCTTTACTTCTCATCTAAATGAGAATAATTTCTTGAAATATTATACCCAACAAAAGAAATCCTTTTCATAAAAAGCAGTCTACCATACACATACAAATTAAACTATTAAACATGACGTGATCAAAGCTAAAGTGAACAATTGAAATATCCGTCAGGTATCCAGAAACTAATTTTTGCCTACAGTGACTCGTTTTTTTCTGTGTAAAGAGACTAAGCACGTGTATCATTCCAATAGGCATTATGATTAAGTTAAAAATACCTGTTCTGGGCCCCAATTGGTAAGTATAAATTTGGAAACTAAAAAATGTAAACCTTTGGGATCAAAGGCCATAGAAAATGAGTGATAAGAAAATAAACATGGATATCAAATCCTTTATATAAAATTATAATGAATAGCAAGAGTATAAATTATAGATTAATCACAAGAGGAAGGCCCAGGGATGGTCGACCAATCAACCAAATTGCAGGCAATCAAACTGAAAGATCGAAAATGAAACAGGTTTAGTTGTCCGAATAAGTAAGAGCGATTAGTGTTGGTAGTGCACCCCAGAAAATACTTACGGAAAATCTCATTGAGGGAATCTGTGGCCACAAATAAGATAAATATGGGAGGAACTGGCACTCGACGTAAAAGACAGTATACGAAATAGAGCAAATTTGAGCTGAAATTGATTGTAGAACTAGCTTACTTAACATAGAAGATTTCCTAGCAAAGCAGGGTAGAAATTTAAACGTGGACGTTAATTATAACAAGGAAAAAAGCCGCAGTTTATGCGTAGGTCAGGATCATCCATATTTGCAGGTTTTAAAGCTCATTTCTAATCCTTAATCCTCTGTGAGGCAAAATTATTATCAGGGATATTAAACAGCAATCAAATAATATTTCATTTTGATGGTACAAAATGAGTGATTTGGCGGAAAATAAAGGTCACTAGGGAGCTTTAAATGGATTTTATATGGTGATGATGTTCTCGGTGCAGCTCATAAGGGTTGAAGGCGTAACTTTGTGAAATGTTACAGAAGACAAAACAAAAAAGAAAAATCTCTTAGTAAATTCCACGCTTAAACTTTTATTCCCGAACTAGGTTTCGACTGCCTTGCAATAATTTTCAAAGGTATATATTTATAGCATGCGAGTCAATATATAGAGACCTGTGGGTTGGGGGGAGAAGTGGTTGGTTGACGACAGAGAGGTGCGTCGCGGTCAGTGGGAGGTGGTGGGGGAAAGGTGTGGATAATAGGGGAGAGTGGGAGGGAAAAACACATTCATTCAGAAGTTTCACACTTTTATCTTTGGCAGCACTCAAAATTTCAAATTGTTCTAGGTAGTCCAAGTTGGCCCCTTTCTTCTCAATATGTAGCACTTTCGGCACAAAGTCACTTGCATGGTCCTCCTCGATTAAATGTTTGGCAAAGGTTGACGAGATATCTCCTTTTACCCAACACGTTTTATGTTTTATGGTGCCCTTACAGAGATGACTCAACTACTTTGTCCAATGTATGTGAAGTAAAATTGGAAGTAGTACATTTTAGCTTATATATACACCATTTCTGTTCATAGGTGTCACTTCGTCCTTCGAACACCCCAAAAACTTTTGGCAAATTATTATTCAACTCGAAGGACAAAGTGACACCTATATGTATTGACATATATGACTCGGATGTTATACATATATACCTTTGAAAATGATTGCAAGGCAATTGAAACCTAGGTCGGGAATAAAAGTTTTAAGTGAGGAATTTAATAAGAGATTTTTCTTTTTCGTCATGTCATAAGTGTTATTTGAATATTGATGTTGAAAAACATAACCAAGCCAATTAATGATGAACTAGTTGAAATCTAGTTTTAGCTGCCACAAATGGCCTTCTTCTTCGCTGTATTCTAAGACGGAGGTGGGCAAAGAAGAAGAACTTCCAAATTCAGACCTTAATCGTCTAAAAAGGGGATCATAAAGGTAAAAAATCCTTTTTTTTTTCCTCCCTCTTTATCCCGATCACTTTACGTAACTCTTGTTCATGAGCTCTTAAACGAGTTGTAAAACCCATTGGTTGAGTTTTTGTAATTATCTGAGAAAATGTTGGTGAACGGAAAATTTTATAATCCGTTATCATGCAGTCAAAAACATTTATTCGAACAGTACTCCATTTTCCTTAAATAAAAGGTCATAATTGACACCAAACTTTGCTGTTCAAAGATATTATTTTCACAGAGATCAATCCCGCCAATTAATCAGTTCCAGAGTTTTTTTTTCTGATTCTTAAATACCGTAGATAGTTATATGGCAGAGCCAAAAACTCAATTTTATAGATATTTTATTTAGATATTCAGATATATTTCAAGATAGCATCCCAGAGTAGTTCCCAGGAGACAGGAAACTATTTACAAGAGGCGCAGTGACTAATTTTGAGTGAAATATTAGATATTGCCAAATGTTTTCATGTACTAAAAAAACCCCAGGGTTGTGCGCATTTAAATGCCAAGGTAGCATAAAATTCGACCTTAATCATACGAAGATGATAAAATAAGAATGTGATAAATGAACAAGAAACTGTTTATTTGCAGCTAAAATGTTTTCCTAGACTATTTGGTCAAATAATACAGCCATTGCTCATTCTCTAGGTAAGAAGAGATGGATCTATCATCGTGTTTATTTAGTGATTGATTAAATAACAAAGCAGATGTTCTGGTCTGTGAGTATGTGCTATTGCGCTCATCTTCTTGTAGCCCTTGACGCAAGAGATATCTCTGAAGACTTGCTGTATGGAATTTTAGACATGCGGATCATAAAGCATTGGGTTTTTCATTTTATGACCGAACATATTTCCACCATATGAGTACATTCCTGCACCGACAGTTATATATTCCAATTCTATTCAAAGTAATTAGCGTGAGTGCGCATAACTTATTATTTTATACCTAGCAGTCAATTCTATTCAACTTTGCTGCTACCATGACCCAGATTTGAATATAAAAGTGCTTTAACTAATTAGTTTGTGTTTGATTTAACTTCTCGGTATGACAATTGTGTCAGTAATAGAGCGTAAATTTCCTAAAATATAACCTACACAATAATATGTGCAGAAAAATATTTTCACCGTTAGGTCCATGAAAAATCCAAAAAATACAGTATGAACTGACTTTTCCCGTTGAATCACATAAAAACCAATAACATTTGAAACGCAGTGACATTCTCGTTTTCTCTCCCGTTTTTCTCCTGTTCATGTGACAAACCGTTGAAATTTTTTACTGCGCTATATTTATTTTAAATGTTAAAATAGAGTTGTATAGAACGCTAAAATTCCTTTGCTCATTTATGTGAAATGTTACATTTAATGTCTCTAATTTGATTTAACTTGCTCTTTTTTCAAAGGAAGTTTTCTTTTCTGTTGGTTCAATTATTATTACGGCATGAATGTAGCAAAAGAAAATAGAATCTAACTCCATAATCGCGGAGATCTAACAGGCTGGCCTAAGTAACAAAGGTAGAAGTATAAAATTGTATCTAATGTTTTCCTCTAAGGCATCAAAAATGAGACAAAATACACATTATCCTGGAATCGCATTGCTCTGACAGAAATGTAATTTTTAACGTGATTTCTGGGCGTGACTCTGTAATACATGGTGCGATAGCGCTTGGCAGAAATCATCAGAATGCAGTTGTTCCATACCCTTGAAGTCCTTCACTTCCCTCATCATTATTCACGTGGTAATTAAAAATATTTTTCCCATACGCTATCGATAATACGAAGGACATCAAAGGCTCTCACCCGAAGTCAATGTTTGAAATTAATGTCACCGACTGCCTATTGAGAGGTGGAAGTGATTAATGTTGGAGTGGAAGAGAAATCACGTACATAAGGGTGCATTGATTGTTGACGGGAGAGATGAATGCATGGAGAATACTCTTGTCCACGTTCCAATCAATGAAAGTAGCTACCCCTGAGACATGATGACAAGAGTCTATTATTATTAATTTTTAACTTTTTCTTTACTGTTTGTGAAAAACTGTCGTTTTCTTTAGACTTAACAGCTAAAAGCTTAACAGCTTAAAAAGGGTAAAGTGGGATCCACGCTTGATTCTCTATCTCAGTTTACTAAGGATTATTGAATTAATTGATATAATGAATCTTCCATAAGAAACGCTTAGAAAAGTACTCGATACTTATTGCTAACTCAGGTGCTCTGGCAAATGTTACTTGAATTATTGACCGAGATAATTGATACTGATGATCGCGATCTTTGGACACTATTGTACTGGTGATTCTATGATTCTGAATCCACGCCATGGCCATCAGGTTTTCATACAGCCAATATGAACGAGGCATTGATGAAAGAATGGGCCTGAAGTTATAATTGCTCCCTGTAATGGTAACTGTTGTTAGACTCCGGAAGTACATGAATGAGAGATATGAATAGCCTCTAATTCTGTGACTAAATCCTTACCATTTCTCATGTCAAATCATGCAATACGGTGTATTTTTAGAACCAGCCTTTTGGAGAACGATTAAAAACTACAAGGTGTGACAAAATTCAATTACCAGGAGCTTCAAAACCCACTCTTGTGACAATCTAACAATCCACTTGGTTGGTTGATTTCTGCAATAAGGGCGCAGAAATTTTCTGGGTGAAAGTATATTAATATATGCTAAACAAGCAACTACTTTCTACTATTCCTGCTTAAATATATCCAACCACAATCTTTTTAAGGATTGTTTAAATTCATTGTTTATCTATGGAATATGTATGCAGTGAAAAATTATTATTCTAAAATTGCCTGGAGTGAAGCTTTTTATGTTAGCATTTGCTTGCCCAACTGCCAAGTCATGATGATTAAGACATCCTTATCTGCAATCGAGTTGGCGGCCTATAATTCCTTTATAACCCAACTTGATCCATGACAAGTACCAATATCTCTGGTGGTTAAACCCTATACGGTTGACAGTCCCAACCACGACTACAAGATTTGCATGAAACGAATTTTGGGAACTACTCTTATAATAAATGAGACTGTATAAATAATTCTTTAATTGTGAGAGAGAAACCAGATAAGTTTAAGCTAACACATGGTCCAAGATCGTTATTTTTAAAGGAGAACAATAAAAGAAATAATTGGTTTATAAGGTGGATTTTAGGAAAATATTTTATCGTAATTACAGCAAAAATTTACCCGTCTGCACTAAGTAAAATGCTTTGTAATGTAATTTTTAGTGATATAATAAGGAAACTAGAACAAGATTTCAAAATAGAAATGCTATATTGGATAAATCTAAGTTGAGAATATGACCACTGGAGAGAAGATCCAAAATTATATTCCAAAAGCCCTAACCCCAATGCGCGCTTCGTTCAAATTATTGAGTACGTGATGATTTATTGATACTTTTGACAGCTACGGCATGAATGTGATTACCTTTATGTAAATAAAGATATCAACTCCTTATTATAACGGAAAACTAGGGAAGGTTAGATTTTTTTTGCTATGAAGGTGTGTTGTACGTTTTAATACGGGTGTAAATACAAGAGGAAGGGAATGATTGTGGATAGAAATTCGGGAATGTCCCGGCTCTTAACGGTGATGACTACGAGATCACGACTATGCTATCCTATTTGAAGTACGATCTACATCACGTCCTTATTATATTAAAGATCGGAAACCATTAAAAATTCTGAACCTGAATAATAAGCTTCTTCGGCATTATCGGAGCTGGCAAAGTATATAAATATATATAAATGGATGAAATAAAATTTGCTATAAAAAATGGAAAGCTGAAAATCACGAAATGAGAACCACATTAAAATTATAATTCTACGTAAACATTTTTGTGGAAACTTTATTCAAAGGACAAATGACATTTATTAGCAAAGAAATTTTATCTATTTGCGGCGGCGCGTTTTAAAATTCATTTGCAAGACTCATGGTAAATTAGAAAAGGTATTCCTTTTTCCTGTTGCGATGAGTAAGGAGATTTTAAAGTGACCATTTAAGATCCAAGTGAAATCTTTAGCGTTTTCTGCTCTCTGGCAAAAATGGCCCGATAATGAATTTAAAATTAATTACTATAGTTTAATTTGAGGTGATACTTAATGAAATATTTTATGCTACCTACCTCAAAAAATGAAAATTGACAAATTCACACTAGGAGTCAATGAATTTAATCATGTTTTAGTCATTGTATCCACTCTCCTAGGAAATTTCCACCGAAATGTCATTTTTGACGCTGGAATCTCCACTGAATAATAAATTAATTCATCAAACGCATGATTAATTAAAAGATAACAAATAAAAATGTCATTAGAATTGATGGACGTTAATCGATGTGTATTTCCACAAAAAGTTTAAAACAATGAAAAGGCCTATCTGGAAAACCTCAATGGAAGCTTTTTTCTACTGTAGGTAAAATAATGGTAAAATAGCATATACATTGTTCAGTCACCTCTTCTATTTCGTATGATCGGTGAAGGAGATGACATTTTGTATGCATTTCAGTCTGACCTTCCCTTTTTGTGCAATCATTAGATGTTCCTATTGAAAAATTTGTGTTCAAAATAAGGGATGTACGCTACTTATCCGTGTATTTCGACGGAAATAATTATGTTTTTGTTTTTGGAGACGATTACTTCACGTCCATGATATTGTTCGTGTGTATCTCAACTTCAAACTCAATATCAATGATTCCTAAGTAGGAAGAAAATTGTGAGTGCATGAAAAAATGTTCCTAGTTTTAAAAGTACTGCACTGGTTGTACAGGCACCCCCACTGAGTGCAAACGGGTCAATAAAGCAGAAATATATAAGGAGGAATGTGGCAATTATAATAAACAAATAGCGTAGCGTCACATCTTCCAAGGTTGATGCAAAATCATTTCTTACTTATACACATGACAAATTACACATATTATTCCTCATAATACAACTAATGATATATGTTGAAAAGAAAATTATTTGCATTTACGCACAAATTACTCAATTGTAAAGGCTGATAAACAAATATTAGTAATCAATATTTCCCTAACTATTCACCGTGAGAGAAATATTGCATATCTGTTTTTGGAAATAACGGACGTATTTGGTTAGGTAACACTAATTAGTAAGAAATTAATACAAATGATGAGTGAAATGACCGGTGTAACGTGTTTATTACGGTACAAGTATTTCCCTCCATTGCTCATTGGTTAATAATGGACGCTATTCTAGGTAACACTCCAGCTTATTAAGGGTACTGAACAGTGGATGAAATACAAGTGTAAAATATGCATGTACATTTAAAGGGGGTGTTTTGTTAGTGAGGCCCAATTAAGAGATATACTGAGAGTTAATTAACGAAAAAGACAAACGTAAGTGGATCCACTGATGTGGGAGGACGTAGAGCATTGAAAGAGCCTTATATGAATGTGGACCCTCAAATGAGCCAATACGGCGCATTTAAGGACCAATCTAGCTTATTATGAGTTATTCATGATTTTTAAATGTGACTTCGAAGTGAATAACCCAGATTCCGGGGCGTAAAATTACAGTTTTAAATTATACCTGTTTTTTTTGGATCCATTGATTATTAGCTAAATTTCCGTTTAATTATCCCATATTTTGTTTCTAGGGCATTCAAATATTAATAGCACTTGTGAGATCTTTATATAATGATTTCTACAATGCATAGTGGAAAACTCCCACCTAATTTAAGTGGTGGTAAATGAACTTATGCTAAAGTAGTGACTGTGAGAAAGCAGATAAACTAAAACCTAAAGTCTAAGTTCATCCTGTTGCTAGTGAACGCTTACAGTTAAATAGTATTTTTCCTAACTATACTAGACACAAACTCAATTCACTTTTAGCTATATTTAGCTTTCTTTGCGGTTAATATTTGCAGATTAACACCCATACTATCGCTCTGCCGGGTGTTTACCTTTGGTTGACATCGAATTTTCAGCACTCCCATTCAGCACTTATGTTTGTTGGGACAATTGGTTCCACATGATATTAATACAACATTCTGTTAGGAAAAGTAATTTCAAAGTTAATTATCTCATTTTACTAATCAAATGTGCAAAATTACCCATAAGAATTATTTCCTCTCCTCCTATTACTATTATTTTATAAGCGAGACTTCCCCTATGGCTTTGCGTATACAGTGAGATTTACTCCACTTCTTATGATAGTTGTAGTGTTATTACAGTATTATAGGGCTTTGTTATGGGTAATCTTTGGATGTAGTATATATACCGAGAGTAGAAATGGAATCATTCTTGTATTTGCTACAGCTAACTTTACAAGGTTAAATGGCTTTCATTGCCATTTTGTTTATTTACGTCATAAAAGATCTTAGTAATATTTCTTGATGCTAAATTATTGAAAATTTATTAGTCTAATTATACTAATTGTTCCTTTTTATCTACGTTAAAAAATATTGATGGCGGATGTCAGCTATCAGTAAGGGTAACACATGTAATTAATTAAGCTGAGACATTTGTTTACCTCTTTACTTTCAAGCCCCGAAAAATATTTAAAAAATGAATAGACACAGAAAAATAATGTCATGGCAATCATTGAACAAGTAAGTATACTCAAATAACTGCGGATCTGGCCACACAGCAACTTTAACGGTGTAAACCCTTGATGATCACACAATCAAGTTTGAAATTGGTCTTGAAAACATAAAAGGCACTCGGTGCAGTATTGAGGGGCCTGGGTTTGAATTCCAATCTAGGCAGGTGGTTTTTTTCCCTGTGAACTTCACACTATTGTTCAACATGTTATTAAGCAACCGATAATATCTAATATATTGCATTAAATGCATGAGAATAAAGGGAGAATCGGTGATCCTCATCCGTGACTAAAAATTTTTCTAGCAAATACTCCCAGCACTCCCCTTAGAAGCCGCTTAGGCCAATTTTTGGCCAAAGTTGCGGAAACGTAATTTTATCACTAAATATAAAAAAAGATGTTTTATATTCATTTAAGATAAATAGCAAGACTTAACGAAATAAAGATTAGGTAAAAAAGAATACCATTCCAAAAAGCTCAGCTGCTTTTAGTCAAATGCATCGATAAGTTAAAAAAAATGATGCATGGAGCATATGGCAATTGAAGACACCATATCCTTTATTTGAAGGAAGAAATGTGATATGATACACAAGGAAATGTACTGTCTACTTTATTTTCAACTCGCACTACACGTGTTTCGTCTGACTATCAGTCATCATCGGGTACAACTAATCTTTCACATATCGTATTTTGCCAAACACCTAATGGAAGAAGCCCACCACTCCACATTCAACTAAAAAAATCCTTCGTTTCCTGGATAAAGGACACCGTTTAGATCTTTCGAACTAGTGGGAAACAGTTAAAAGAAAAAGAAAGAAAGTGAATTTGTTAAATAAGCATGAGTTTGTTCGTCACTCCCTTATTTTGGACACCATCTTAACATTATCTCCTCCCCCACATTTCCTCCCACCTATCTTTTCTTTTATCTTTCCTAATTCTGGCGTAGGTACGGTATTATGACGCATTTTGTTTGAACGAAGAGAGAATCCTATAGAAAACATTACTTAAAGCTTCTTCCCCCTTATCCTTCCTCCTGGCCCTACTCACTACTTTGATTTGGCAATATATATATCTACGTTTTAATACATGTGTCTGAATAAGTGGAAGATTAGTTCTACCAGCTGATGACGGATAGTCAGTTCATGTAGTACGAGTTGAAAATAAAGTCGACAGTACGATAACATTTGTGTACAATTTAAAAAATGCTGTTCTACAACATATCGCCTGAGAAAGTGGAGTTTATGAGGAAAAGTGATGTAATTTTATCCATTATTGATTAATTTTTGGAGAAAAATGCGCAATGTGGAGGCTAATTTAAAAATTGTAACACGTACTGTTGTTTTACCTTTATTTAAGCAGTCACGAAATCGAAAAAAAATTCGCAAATATAGTTTTCTACCTTCCAATACAAAGCTTCTTCCTATGCAATTACTATTATTTCCGAAGAACATCCAGAATATCGGTTAACCCTTGACTAAACTTGGCTAAGTGTGGGATTACTTATTTCTAAACGTTAGTAAGCACAAAAGATGGCACGAAAATGTATCAATTTGGCGAAATTTTAAGACATAAATTGTAAATCTCCTTCAGCTCTAATTGACTTTTATTAATACATTTTCCAATGTAAAAACACTCCTGTGGATAACAGAACAACATTACTGTCTTTAAGCTTCTACTTCTACTTATATTATTCTCTCCATACTATGATGCGCTGCCACTTTTCGGTGAATAACCATCACCGTGCTATCTCCGAAGTAAAACCATCCCTTAGCTAAAAACACGTTACGACACGTACAGAATGGGCTGCGCGAAACTTTTCTGCTCACTGATTACCATATAGTTCGCGGAATTAGTCATTAAATCCGCTGATGTTTCGTTTTCCAACTTCAGCAGCGACTGTTATCTGTTTTGATCATTTTCACGTTATCACATACAGCGGATTTTTTTTCTACCATGCCCGCCTCTTCTTCTTGCCTTCCTCTTCTCACTTATTCAAAACGTCCTAATCTCCGGCCCTCCGCCCTTGTCGCTGCGACACCCAAGTCTTCAAGTGCTGTATACCTGCGAGGAGGAAGCAAACATCTGAGTCCACAGCGGCTGGCGAATGAAGGCAGAAGAACCAATGGAGACCTTGGGCTGAATGTAGTTTTATTTATTGGCACTGGATCGAAGAGTAAAGGACATTGGTGGGTGAGAGGGAGGTAAGGGGAGAGGTTTTATAGCAAGAATCGGTGACCTGTTGTTGGGCGGTGTGGAATGTTTGAATTGACACCGATAGTACCTTAGTAATTTTGAAACATTCAGACCAAAACACTACGTCCAATTTTCACATTTTGCCTATACTTATACGTTAAAAAATCAGTACAAGCAATATAAGCTTCAATCCCCATGCCATGGAAATTTGTTGATGTTAATATTTAAAAATATAGTAAATTAAAAATAATTACATAGAGTATTGTTCAATAAAGTCGTACATATTGTTTAAATTATAGTTGAGATGCTTAGATTCATCAGTATACTCACAAGTTTCCCTTATGCAACTTTAATTTTGTTCTTATTGACTACAAATGGATAATTCCATCTTCTAAGAGCCAAAAAAGTACGAAAATGCCTTTTGAATCTCCAGTTTTGATCAAATTTCCTGTACATATTCTATTTTACTACTATGTTGATTATACCTGCCTCCTAATGGTTTTGCAAAATACTCATTTAATACCAAGTTACGGGATTATAAAATATCAGATTATCGTTAATGGGTATTTAATTGGTCTTCATTATTTCCGGACTTATTACGTCAAATCACAAGTTCTCGGTTCATAGGGATACCAACGGTAAGTAATACTTAGACGCAACCACTTAGAGATTTGGCTATGAAGGGCATTAATTTTTATTTGGAGAACTTTTTCAGCACATTGTCCTCAAAAGACGAAACCACAAATTCGGACTCATTTTATCATATTTTGTAGATTTTATAAGTGCGGTGGTTATGCTTCGTTAAAAGTTTGCTATGTTAAGTTTTCTTTCAACGGAGAAATGATATTTTATGTGTCGTGTTCGTTTTTTCTGTGTACGTTCGCGACATGCTCGGCAGGAGTTATGACGGTTTTGTATCGTTAGACGGCCAAACACTATTCATGAATTATTATTTTGATTTCTTCACCATAAAATAAATTAAGGGTGCTGCTTTACGGCTAAATCCAAGAATGAAATAAAATTAAATCGCTAAAATTCTTTTTTGGTCTCTTGAAGTAACTGTAGCTATTCAATTCGCAAAACTTATGTCACTTGCCTCCCGAAAATTTCTATTTTATGTTGTGCTGCACAACGCGCAAACAGGATGTGTTCATGTTTGAGGGTCTTTGTAATACCTACGCATTGCGAGACCCAAAATTTGTCAAATTTAGAGACACACAAATTATCATTCTAGTTGAAATATTCTGGTTGGTTTGTAGTAAGTGTGCGCTGGGTATCTTTAAAATAGTTCTTCCATCTCCATCAATCTCCATTTTAAACCTTTACAGGGTATTATCTTGTTATTAATTGAATTTCTATATCAAAATCCCTTTATTAAATGTCACTCATATCAGAAAGAGTTTCCCCATGTATTTCAGATATGGACGTTATATTTAATTTAGGGGAAGAGTCCCACCAAATTCTCGGCCGCTATACTGCTTTTTCCGAACGCATAGAACGCATATTTAACACTAAAATTTTTTTTTATGATTAGCAAAATTCAGACGGACATTTCTGCAATCTAGAAATTTTTAAATAATTGTATGCATTATAAATAATAAAGTCCTAGCTATATATTGATAGATACTTTAGCTAGTGGCTTGGCGAACGGCCTAAAGGACGTCGAACTTTTGTCATACAGAGAACAATATGAACTTATTTTGGTGGATTCAAGATAAGGGATTTTATGGGAAAGTAATTCCCTCATAATATAACAGATAATTTCTCGTTCTGCAGAATTCATAATACAAATAACTGGAAGACACCTTTGTTCCTATCCCATAAGGAGATTTAAAAGGCTCCATGTGAAAAGCTCAAAATGATATTTTGAATTCTGTATTCAAGGGGGCATTAATTTTTTATTAAGTTTTGTTCTATCTGCTATAATTGGTAATAAAATACGTACTTTGAATTATTTATTTTTATTTGTCTATACAAGGTCTTTTTTCAATTCGTAGTCAACTCTGGTTATTAAACACTTAGACAATTGATTTGCAGGTAATGTATCTTCTCGCATCATTTTCAATGAATTCTTCTGGCTAAAATCAGATGAGTTTTTATTTCTACCTCTTGAAATAGAAGCTTCTTGACTTAAAAACTATTCAGTCCGTTGGCCAAATCAAAGGAAAATACTTCTTATGCTATGCATCTTAAGCATATTGATTGAAGGCTTAGCTTTTGCGCTGATATTTGGCAATCTTAAGTCCCATGCGTTTCTGGCTGAGAATCAGTTCGCTTGAATAATGTACCCTGTCCATTAAGTTGATTAGAGAATGTGTAGTCATCATCCTGTGAGTAATGGAGACCAAAATACACCACTGCATTTTTTTAAAGCTTTTTCTTGCAATATGAGACCCGTAGCATGTGATAATCTTGGCACACAGAATTTCCTGTCGTGTTGAATGCCTCCACCCCCGAAATTGTTCTCCAGTCTACTTTTGCAGAACAACCAATAAAACGTTTTATTTTCCTTACGCCAGTTGAACGCTGCCTCTCCCCACCTACCCACCCACCTTTTCCTTGTCCTCCACCCCTCGCCCCTCTGGGTCTTCCTTGCTCTTCCGAAGTTTTCATGAATTCTACGCTTACCTCCCTCCGGCAAGGCCTTTCTTTCACCTCTTCGTCTTTCAAATACCTCAACCTTTCCTACTTTTCTCTCCAACCACTCTCCTTTGCCATTCCTTTCCTTTCGTCTTAGCATTCGCTTCTTGTCGTTCTTGTTTGCCACACCTTTCACTCTCAAACTTTCCTCTCCTGCGTCTATCCCCCCGAGCGCCTCCATTTCTACTCCTTCCCTTTCAAGCCGATTCCTATTCCTTTTTCATCTGCTTTTCTTCCCGATTCCCTTCAGCTTCATTCCATTCCACCCAACAACCTTCAGTCCCCTCCCCGACTGTATCCACGAACCTAAAGAAAACTGTCTCAAACCCCAAGATACTCCTTTCCGGACCTCCTTTCCCCTCTCCGTACCCAACCAGCCTCCTTCCAACCCCCACGGAGCCCCTTCCGGCAACATTGCCCTAGGACCCCTGACTAACTCACCCACTGCATATTTTAGACGTGTATTCTCTGCTTTCCCAAGCTATCCGTGCTTCGTGACCAGGGGCGACACGAGGCTTGATTCCAGTTACCCCTCCAACCCTTCCTCTCGGCCTTCCTTCTCGGCCTCTTTTTCAGTCTCCCTCCAGTCCTCATTTACTGACGTTGCAAAATGGAACAAGCCGACGGGAGGGATGGAAGAGCGGACGAAATGAAAAAGTCCGGAGGAGAAATCGTCAAAAGCCGGAGGGCTGCGTGCTGTGGGACAGAGAGTTCCATTTCTTACCCCTTGTATTCGTTTCACATTTTCTCTCCACTATTTGCCTCTACTTCTCCTCCTCCCAGACCACCAATGGCAACCGACCCCAACTATTTTCCTCGTTCTTTCAACTGGCTTTGTTTCAAGAAATGACCCAGAATTAAGTGGGATCGTCTGCACCATTACGCCAGATTTGGTTTTTCTATGTTATTGTGTGGCAAAATGAGTTTTAAAAGAGACGTGAAAGAAGATGTAAGTGGAAATTGGATTTGGAATAATATTATCTAGTGCAAAGCAGGAAAGCGAGTCTAAAAATAAGGTTTTCAGTCGCATCACTCGAAAGAACAGTATGAGTGCTAAAAAAAGGTTTTGCTTGATGCAGGTGTTAAGCGTAAAATATGTGTCACCAATACGAATAATAAGTTGGTCTAGAGAGGCCTAAGAGCTAGAACAGCGAAAGGGGCGTGTATTTTCAAATTAAAATACATTTTACATAATAAATCTATTTATAAAAAATTTTTTGCAAAAAAGTATTTTTGCGAAAATTGCAAAAAAGTATTTTTGCAATTAAAATCAGATATAAAAAAGAAACATTTGCAAGTTCCCTGTCTCATCTTATCATCATTTGTCGTTCAATGATAAGATTGGTTTACTGCAACCCCCCACCTTTCCCAATATAATTTTTCCTTACTTCCTGGCAGTTCTTCCTGGTGTACTACTACTGGATTTTTCTCTGCCACCCAATCCCTCTATTCTACCTTCAATTATATTCTTCACAAATCCACTTTGGCAAAAGCTGTGCCCGAAACATCTAGGTCTTCTCTTTGTATCTTGCCCCATATGGTCCTTTCCTCTTCTATAACATACATTAATTTTTCATTGTCCGTTCCAGTCCCTACCTTAACGGGAAAATAGTGAAATGCATGTCTTTTTCTATTCGTTATTACGAAATTTACTTTTACTATTCGTTGATCCGATATTACAATCGCACTTACGAGAGAAAAACCAATGCCTGGAAAAGTTCAATTGGCGACCATCGGTGACAAAGGTAAAAATATAAACATTACAGGAAGCGATTCAATGCAACTCAGTTATGTATGAGTAGTGAATCAACTGGAAAAAATGGTCATTTATTGAGCTTGAAACAAGCATCTACTTGCTCCAAATATAGAAGAAAAGTTGAATATTGTCATGCTGATTTATATTGTTATTTAATTAATTCCACCCAACAAAGAGAAGACGGAAGAATATCTTAAAATTATGTAGTGTTATTTGAATGGAAAAAAATCAAAGCCTTACGCAATCCTTAACGCAGTTTGGAACGACCCTAAAGAACTCTTAATAGCCTCCCCCTTGCAATGAGGGTCTTATTAAAATCCCTATTGCAATAATGCTAATGTAAAGTCTAAGTTTACAAAATATTATTACTTCAAACTTGATATTATTTGACTTCTTAAGTGAAAGTAGATATTTTTTTCCCTATCACATAATTCTCTTTCTTTTTTTCCCTTTTTAATTATTGTACACACAATTCCGCAGTTAAAATCGAGGAATCAAAAAAAATTCCATTCCCTTTGAAAATCACTAATGCATGATATAAAAGCTATAGGAACGTAATGACGAGCTTAGTACAAGAATTTGAACTTTATAATCTAAGTATGGTATGCAACGTATGACAATTCTTGCTCTCATTATTAATTTGAGACCTACATGAACCGATAGTATATTTTCAATAATATATGGTCAATAAGAAAGTTTGTCAAATTGGGTAATAATGTATCAAAGAAGATTTACCATTTTAAATTCTTTAACTGTATGTTACATACGGAAATGCATTCTCTAAATATGAAACTTTTTTATTATTTTTATTTCAGTTTTTAGACAAATGTGAGGACATTATATCAGAACGCGAGAAGAGTCAATTAGAAGTATCATCGAATTAACATAATCACAAGTTTTCTTAAATTTTCTATAGTCATTTAAACAATTAATGAACTGTTGAATTTTTATCTTCCTCATAGTGACCTATTACACTTATTACTTCATTTGTTTTGTATGGAGTTCATCCGTTGAAACTCAACGAGGGAAAGAAATTTGAAAACATGATGCACCGTACACCAAAAAATGTTGCCATTCGTTTAACTAAGCTCCTTAACAGATATCAAGCACCTTTTAAACCTTGGTGTGGAGCCCTAATCATAGAAGTCATCGCTTGTTGCAACCGATTAAATGCTCTCGAGTTATATGAATAATATGCAAAGAAACCATGTCTAGTATTAGTAATTCGGAAATTTAGCACGCATGGTTGAATTATTTTCTTATATTTCTGTAGTTTTATAGTCGTTTTCAGTCATCGACGTCCAGTACGTTATATACGCCACCTCAAGGGTAATTGACAGGGAATGATCTATCACCAATATGCGATGTGAAAGTAACTGGGATATGAAAGTAACTCTCTTCAAAATGCACAACACTCTGGTTGTGCTACCAATACTAAAGAAAATACTAAAGTTATGTATAATACAACTACGTGAATAAAATACCAGCGTATTTTTATGCTGAATTTGTCTCTTTTTTGGCATATTTTTAATAGATATGGTGAAAGAAGAACTCATGTGAACTACTGAGTCGAGGCATTAAATATATTACAGTAGAATAATATTCTAAAAAATTTAGTTTCAATTTAGTTCATGACTTCGAACAGAAACGTATTGCTAATGTCTCGGATATCATGGAGAAAATAATCAAAGTGAATTAAATTTCCGTACCAAGTATGAGTATACAAACCGAGTTGTACCGTTTAATTTTCAAAAATCTTAGTATAACGTTCTAAACAATTTTCTCTAAGAATTGAAAATATTTGTGATTCAAGAGAACAAACTTTAGTTAACTTGACACTATTTTTAATAAACCTTTAGTCTATTGAATTTCAAAAAGGATTCTAACGTAGGCAAAGCAGCCATGTTTATGACATATATATTAGCTAGCTGAATTCGCAAATTTAGTTGGTTTAATGAATCTTCTATTATTTTTTATGAATACTTTGGCTTTCAACATTCAAACGAGATTATGATAAACTAACCCCTGAACAAACACAACGTACTACATGACAGCTCAAGTATCCCCTAAGAAATGTCAAAAATTTATAACTACAGAAATTTCTTGTTGACATGGAACCAAAGATGATTTAATCTCCTATTTCTTCATGCTCCAATACATAGAATAATGCTTTTGGAAAAATTGGCAAGAAATTCTCCGATGACAAAGTCAAGTGTAACGTTTTAAAGGATTAAATGATGAGAATTGATCAAAAATTTGATACACGGAGAAAGAAAATGGCCTCTTTTTAACACTCAGAAGTTACTATAATACCAAATGTTTACCGCACATTAATGCCTCATCGACAAAACTTCTGCTTTATGGAAAGAGCTGACAACATTAGTACCCCACGTTTATAAAAACGGCAATGCTTATTTATTCTACATCGCTAAATAAGTTTCAACAGGGTGCTGTATGCAATTGAACACACTCAACTGCACGCATGTTGGGGTATATGGATTTGTTAATCCTTAGTAATTGCACTCCATTTTCATTGATGAGGCGCCGTATTTTCCAAGCTCTCCCGCATGTCGCTTCTTCCTCCAGGAAGTATGGGTCAATACACGTGTGTGTTGCAAACCGAGATAGATACAGAGAAAATGTACGCCACGAGTGAAGCGACAGATAAAACAAAAGTTTCCATCGCCCATTTATTCAAGCTTTTATCTTTCCCTCAACCGATGTACACGTGTAATATTTTCATTCAACTTTTCAATCAATCAAATTTTTGTAATTAGTTCGATTTTTATTAGCTTTTTGTTTACCCTTTTCCTTCCTGCTACCGGGAATGATATTTTGAATATGACAAGCCGGAAGTGTTGCACCCTCTCAACTCATAGAAAAGTAAACTAGAGCCTGTTCAAAATGTAATTAATAAGTTTAGCCTACTTTGTGTAAGAGCTGGAGTTGGCAGCATTTCATGAGGAATTTGGAGTCCCTAAATATTTAGTTTAGTATCGGAAAGAATATGTTTAGGAGCAGAGATAGAAATGTCTGTAGTTAATGTTTATATCAGGTTTATTCAAAATGAAAAGCAAACTATAAGCAAAAAAAACATATTTTTGGAAACCTAACATATTTACTTGTTGTTGATTTGGAAATCACACTAAGAACTGCCTGATTATATTATTACTGCCTGATTAGATTATACCCTGATAAAAAGATTATATCCTGATAATATGCTATATAAATATTTGATTGCCGAAAATTTTCTTTTGAAAGCGTTTATGGATCATATAGAATATTTATTTAGTACTAGCGGAAGGTACCTGTTAAAATTCAACGGGTGTGAATAATATTAACTCATTTTGTAAGATAACCACGAAGCCTAAAGAATACTCTCAGTGTGCTCATTTGAGAAGTTCTTAACCTATACTGTACGTTGTGCAGTAGACACGCTGACGGTTTTCCAGGTGCCCGTAGAGATGATTGACAGATGGTCCTTTTTTATGGACGGGAAATCCAATAAAGGACAACGCAGATTTATTACTACTTAAATAGCACCTAGATTCATAAATGGTCACCTCAACCCTCCAGTTCTCTTGAGCCGTCTTCTGAGTAAATTTACAGCTTGATCGCTTCCCTTGTCATCATTATCCTTAATCATCTATTTATCATCTAGTATCTGCTTGCTGGCAGGTCCCGTACACCACTGCTGTCTCATCCGCTTGTCTGTACTTGCTGATCTTCACCTTATCCACCAATTTAATTCTTCTTCCTCCTTTTTCTCTCCCTTAACTGAACCTTCGAATACCACTGTCAATATGCTTTTCCCTCTAATCGCATGACCCAATCAGTTACCTTTCCTTTTTTTTATGTCCTTTATGAGCTATTTCCTTCTTCCTAGACCTCATTTCTCACCCATCCACCCATTTCACACCTTATCCACCCATCTTACTTTTTCCTAATTTCTACACACCCATATTTCAAAAGCCTTAATTCTATTGCTTTCCCAATTCCATAATGTCCATGCTTCACATCCATTAATGAAAATATTCCATGTGTAACACTTAGCAAGCCTCTATCTCAGCTTCAACTTCAGGCTTTTACTACATAGTAAGTTTTTCCTCTGGCTGAAGGCCTCTTTTTTCATTGCTATCCTTCCTTTTATTTCTGCTACACTCTGTTACCATAGCTCCCAAATACCTGTAGCTTTTCACTTTTTCTATTATGCCTTCATTTATTTTCTCTCTCATATAATCTTTACTGTTTACCGACATAACTTTCGTCTCTCCTCAATTTATCTTCATTCCCTATTCCTTCATCCCTTCTTCCAAAACCTTAAACAACCTTTGAAGTGCTTGCATGTCATCTGTTAAGATTACCATGTCATCTGCTAATCTTATACTTCTTCCTTTCCTTCCCTTCCCTTGTATACATACATATGTTTGCATTCAATGGCTTAACTGAGTTTCTCTGTTCAACTTTGATATGTACTTTGAGTATCTTAATCAAGATCGGAGAGTAGAGTACAATACAGCGGTTGACAACGCCAAAAAGAGCATTTGCTGCTGCAGCCATGCTATATGACCTTTGAATCCTCCGTCATCTGGACTGAATCTTCGGCGTAAAGGGCAGCCATATTTATTTTTTTCGGGTCCTAAATCAAACATATATGGTGATTCTTAGTGCCCTTGACAATTTTCATGAACGGATCTCGTTCCTTGAGCAGATTTTCCCATTCTTCTTTCGGGAAAGATACATGAAGTGACATCATTACAATTTCCGCCATCCTAAAAAATTGAAGTTTTAAAACAGATGGTTCTATATTTGGAGCAGATTTATAGTCAGTTACCCGTCCGTAGGTTGGGTTAGGATAAATATTTGTGGTTCTTAGCTTAACACGAGCAACACCAAGGGGAGGTGACCGACTTAGTTTCCCATTTTTCTTGATATATCCTTCTTTGTATTTTTGTTTTTTTTGTTTTCGTTTAATATTTAAAAACACTGGTCATCATTGAAGTATCTCTATCAATTCATTATAAAACAGAACTTATACACTATATTTACAGCTTTTCCCTCAGGAATGATGATGGAATTGGTTGTTGCCGGTCGAAACGTTTGAGCAAGCCACGTTAAGTTGCCCATGCGTGAAGCAGTGACATTCCAATTGAAGGGCAGCCACTTGAAGAGTCTGCTCTTGTGACGTATTTATTGTCATAGAAATTAGAAATGCCAAGCCCAGAAAGTGGAGAAATGACGCTGGGAAGCGTGGCTTGCAGCATCCTGCTTCCTTTGCGCGTGTCACTCTTCAGGAGTTTCAATAGATCACTAGTGGTCATATCTTTGAGCATCCATGACCAATCTTTGTCGATTTTCTTGCAAGGGATTATTTTCTCACAAAGACGACATGCCTAATTCTTGCTTTAGAAGATTTTTTCTTGGAAGGTTACACTTTTTTCTATTAGGCATCTTCCTGGATGTATTTTTAAGTTCATAGAGGGGAAACATAGCGACGATAAAGTATTGAAAGTATTAAAGATTAAAGCAGCACCTCAATGTTAACTGCACTTTAATACATTTAAACATAGATAAATAACTCGTAATGTTTGTGGTGTGGGAATTGGTCTGAAAAAAGTTCGCAATTCGTATTGAAAGGTAGTTAGTTCCACTACGTGTAATACATCTGAGTATTAAACTATACTAAACAACGCCGTATTAGTTATAGCAACAGAGGCATTATTATCATTAATATTTGCTATAGTAAGTATTCTTGCACATTTAATCACGTGTGTACTCTATTTAATCCCTTTATGTGTATCGTTAACTACATAATGATCTCTCATATACATGCAGTGCCCCAATGAGAGGTTTTTTGAGAATAGACGTTGAAGAGTATAATTGTTGTAAATATGCATAGAATTTATCTATTATCCTCTGAAGAAATCTATCATGGGGCCCTTCGGACTTAGGACCCTTCTTTTACAGATTTTCTTTCTACGTGCTCTCACGGGCCAGCAGGAAAACTTGACATTTAAATGCTAGAGGAGTACATATCTTTTGAAAATCAAATCTCTGCTTGTCAAGGAAATAAGCTATTGTTGAATTCAGAGAAAAAATTGAGATATCAGCTAAAATTATGATTTTTAGACAACTACAAAGCATAAAAGAAAATAAATTGAAATAATTAGAAACTTCATTTATTCAACTATCCGACGAAAAAATCCCAGCTCTCAATCTTGAATAAAAGTACCTACTTTAAAAAATCAAAAAATGAAACCACTGCTACGAACCCAATTCTTAGCATGGACCACCAGTGCGGTCTTTTGGGTCACTGAGGGCTTTTATAATAGCCTATTTTACAACCAAGTATAATTTTGTATCTACATGCCGAATTTCAGCTTAATCGGTTCTGTAGTTTTTGCGAGCAACATGCAAACAGAGAGACTCTATTACATTTTTATATACTAGTAAGGATAAGGATTTTTTCTTAAATACGTGTAATTCGGCCAATTCTGAGTTAAGTTGAGATAATGAGTACTTTCATTAGTATTTAACTATTAATTTAAAGTTTAATTTGCATGCAAGGAATAAAGAGTATTAGCATTTAATTAATTTGACTACATTTAACAAAGGATAGGGTTTTATAATGTTAAAATTAACTTTGATATTAATGTCTTCGAATTAATCATGTTATTTATTGATTTCATAACTATGACGCACGTACCTCTTTGTACTGTACGCTGTAAGTTAACCATCACAGTAAATGATATAGACCATAATAATTATATCAACCTTTTATCGGGTGATGGTTTGGTTGTAAATGAAATACTCAAAAGTTATTGTTGGCTACATAATAGTAAACATAATTGTAGGCAATTAAAAACTAGGATTAAGCCTAGGGTATGGTGATTGATATCTCACAAGCCAAACATTCGTCAAAAAGTAAATAACTTCTGCACGCTTCGACAAGAAATACAGCGTGCTGACAACAAATAAATTACTTAACTGTATTGCAGACTTGCAAGAATCATCTATCGCGTTACATCCGATTTTATTTCTCCGAGTTATTCTTATATGTAGCATTTTTGGCTACCAGTCTTTTACAGTTACCCAACCTTTGCTATTCTATCTATTTATTGCTTTTTGGTCGTCTCTACTGGAGGACTCTGCCTCCCAACTGCAGAAAAAATGCTGTCCCAACCAAGCTTCTTGGAAATATCATGAGTAAAATTCCTATGACCGCTGAAGTTTTAATTCTAATGATCGTATCGAAATGTCCTCCTCTATACATATACTACTCACATTTTCACGTTAAGGTCTCAGAAAAAAATCACTGATTAACTAGCTCAGATAAGAAAAACAAATGAAATATACTTAATTGTTTTTTCCTTGCCTTCTCTCCTGCCACCTCGCCGAATTTCCACCGTCAAGTGCACGGCACAAACCCCTTCTTTATCTTTATACTTACCTTCCCCGATGATTCAACGAATCGACCACCATTCACCCCGACACCCATGTCCACCCACAAGTTCCGTCACCATCTTCCGCATGCTTCCTCTCCCTATATTTGTCCATCCCACAGGCCCCGGTTGGGGTTCCAAATCCCTCCCTGCAGCCGGACCTCCGGCAAGTATATATATATATACCCCATTAAACTGACCTTTGCAGCGTCCGCAAATGGCCCGGCTCTGCTAAAACGGTAGAGCATGGAAGGTAAAAAATGGAGGCCATCGATTGAAATGGCATTGGTCCTCAAAAAAGCAGCCGTCGCAAATCGGTTCACCACCACTCCATGGTGACACATTCGCGGACGCCACCTTGCCGCCCAATATTTCCATCCTCCCCCACTGCTGCTGAAGTTTTTGCGGAGATGGCTTGGGATAGGTAGGTCAGGATTAAGGTGGAGGGTTGTATTTGTGTATATTTTTGCTCGCAGGAGGGGATGGGGTGAGTGAGAAGAGATAAAAAGTACAAAAGCGGGCAATCTAGTATACTGACGCTGCGGTAAAAATAGGTTCCGACGTGATAGCGGCCGCTCTAATCGGCAGGTTTGGACATTAGAACTCAGGATAGTAGGCCCTTGAATCACCTGGTGTAAACGACGGCTTAAAGGTAAACGACATACGTGTCTGTTGGAATTTATTCTAATATAATGTTTACGTTAAGGATTGATAATGAATTATTATATCCATAATATATTATATTCTTATTGAGGAATTAAATGAATCAATATTTTATAAATGGCTTTTGCCTACGTTTCAACGAGTTATCTTCATGAGAACTAATGTATCAGAATTAACATACCAACATTGATGATTCAATTATAAAAAGAAAAATAATAATAAAGCAATTACAAGACAGAAAGACTAACTTAAGGAATATCCATATTTTTAAAGACTCCGTTTTCAAACACAAGAGCGGGCTTTGCCAAACTTAGTAGCTCATATGCGAATATAATTTAATGTTTCACAAGATAATACCGAAAAAAGTTGGCTGGTGATGATGCTTCAGCTATTCAGAAGTTCAAGAATACATGCTGTATACATGTATGGTTGAATATCATGTTGAAAATGTTGCTATGTTTATGCGCCAAAAATAGTTTTATATTTAAGAAAAGGCTAATTGCTACTTATGTCGATGAAAATTATCTAGGCATGTACCATAATTAAATATTGGTATGAATTGTATTTACCATACGCCTTTTTCTTCTGTTCCCGTTCATAGGCCTTTTCTTTCTGTTACAATATTTTTTGTGTTGGTATACTTTTAATGATCCATTGGCCTGTGAATATGTCTCTTGTTTCTTTCTACAATTGAGTAACCGTTTCTCAGCATCACCCTCATTAATATGAACAAATAAATTAAATCTCTTTGAACGCAAGGTATTCATTCTTCATAAATTCAGCCATAAGTAGGTAATATGTCATGGATTCAAACATGTTGACTTCAGGATTAATTGAAGCCATATCTCACGTTGAAGTCATTACGTATGCCTGATCTCTCCCGATTGTGTTAGAAATAAATTCAGTCTAGTAGCACTCTTCTTTCACCTCGGTTTCCTTATCCCCTACGAAAAATAATAAGAGTTATGTGCTCATCTTATATTAGAGATAGTTATTTATATTGTCAGCTGCATTGAAAAATAGACATCCGAGATCGCAAAGCTTTTTGGGGGTTGCAAAGGTAGAGTTGGATAACATTTTTCAATAGAAAATGTAAAAGCTTCATTAGGTTTTCACTACATAAGAATCATTAAAATACTTGCTTGCTGTTAAACACTTGCATGGTGTTAATATGCTGTAAAACTATATTCAAAAGTATTACAGCATGTTGCTGAAAATTGAAACCTTCCTTAAATTTCCAGGAAAATGCATGGTATATACATTCAGTGATGGTTAGGGTCCAGATGTGGTTGTATTTATAATGACATTATTATATTATAATGACTTTATATAACATGTCTCTGGTATTTAAATTAATTTAGCGCAACAAATCCCTGGATTTATTCTATAATAAAGAAATTATAAATACCAAAGTCTGTAATATGATGGTATTGGTTTTTATCGGGTTAATTAAACAAATTACAATTTTTATGCTCAATTAAAATAGACTACTCCTTTTCTCCTATATACATTCGCTTCATTACATAAGCCAAAGTTAATTCATGAGCTAACGCATTGCGGTTCGATATATAATATGTTCGAGGGCACAAATGGACTTAATCTTTTGATAAACTCCGTCATTTCTTATATTATCCGTCCATTTTATCTTCAGCGTCCTCCTCCAGCACCATGTTATGAGGGCTTCGAGTCGGATCTAGTCAGCTTTTCCAATGGTCCATTCTTCCAATGGTCCATTCTTCCAATCCATGGGTTGCCGCTCCACACCCGAATGTTTAACTTACTCTTTCCTTGGTCTTGCTTACGGTGGGAGAAAGGATAGCAAACGAGATTAGAGCAACCAACTGTGAGAATAGTGAAGGGTAGTAAGAAAACGGAAGTACATAGGTGTCTACGTCCATTCTAGCCGCATGGGCCTTCTCCTTCCCCACACTGGCTCTCGGAAAAGTCAGCCATACCGGGAGATTTTCACTCTGCCTCATATGAACCGGAGACTCGCACATGAGCACTCACAATTAGGCCTGACGCTGCATGGATAACCGCCCTACTCTCATTTCGTTTAGTGCTCTTCTTCCGTGAAATCGATAGAAAATTCATCGCTCGGAAGTAAATTTGCAACGCTCACAGAAATCCACCTGATTTGTAACTATTTCGTTTATTAGGGCTCTAAGATGGCAATGTACTCTCTGTCAGCAAGGAAATCCTCGGGGAATTTTACATAAGTATAGATAGTTATACATGACTTCCTCTGCTAGAAACCTAAAATCCCGTTCTAGAATGCAAATACGTGACTAGTTATCGGAAAATATCCAAAATTTTAAAACTGGGAGTTCACAGATAAGGACGAGATATTATGGCTTTGGATGTTTATTAATTCGATTTACTCGTTAGTATTTATGATGCTATTTTAACATACAGTTTTACGGAGCTTAAATTATACCTATGACTTATAATTTTAAACAATTTGATTTTTACTGCGCTGTTTTCTCCTAAAGGCAAAATAATACATTTCATTATACTATAAAAATGGATGAAAAATATCAAGAAATCATCCCGTGTAAGAAACACGTATTAATAGATTTTAGCATACGATTTGAACTCCGCGCCGTAAATACAAGTTATAACAATGCTTAAATAAAAAATAATATTTAAAATATTTCTACTTACATCATTTGTATAACTTCATGCATGGTTTTCCGAGTATCGACAAATATGCTTAAGGTTGTGTGGTCCAGAAACTTTTTTCAAATTACGTAAAATTATATTAAAATATAGACTCAATGACTTAAGATTATCGCTACAGCATTTGGATGTTTATTAATTCTTATATGCTTAAGGTTGTGTGGTCCAGAAACTTTTTTCAAATTACGTAAAATTATATTAAAATATAGACTCAATGACTTAAGATTATCGCTACAGCATCCTAATATGAAAAGTTTGGTTGATCCCCGATGGATATTCAGCCGAGTTCCCAAGTGTTGTAGCATTCGCTTCCTATCCCTCCGTGCAAACTCCACCCCATCATTTTTGCCCTTTGAATTCATATCGCGAAAGCGATGGAATGCATGCGAGGGTAGGGTAACGTAAGAATTGAGAAAAATCCGCCGGGATTGAGAAAGGGAAACAGGGAGAATCGCGAGTATTTTCTGAAGATGTGTTGGCCTCGATAATAAACTGGATGGGCGTTTAAGAGTTAGAGACGCGTCCACACATTGAGAATTAAACGATACACAGCAGCTGGACTAAAAAAAATCCCTCGCTAGACGCTCATGACGATGTAGTATACCTGAACAATATCTGAGACAACTCATAACGTATTACCAGGGGGGTGATGGGTCCGAAAGCCCAATGCGAATAAACTTTACACCAGCGCTATCAGTAAGTTGGATAGCAAACGGCCAGAAATGGGCGCGTGGATTTAAATGCAGATCTAGCTTCCGAGCTAACCCACAACAATGTAATCGCCCCCTTTAAATTTCTTATTAGATTTCTCACGCTGAAAACTCATTACGAATCTTAATTATTGAATTAATAACGTCACAGCGCGAGAATCTTACTGGATACCTTGAAGAATATCTCACAGAAGAATCATCTGGTAACAAGATCTTGCATACCACACAACCATAATATTGATGAAATGATGGATAAATGAGAGAGATAATTCGAATAAAATACTCTTTTACAATTAAAAATATTTGTTCACAGATAAACTAGAAATGCGAACTTTATAACAAATACAAAATGTCACTTGCAGTTACTTCATTGCTAGGTGATACCCGACCATAATTAGTTTCAATATGAAAACGTTATTTGACCAGCCATGTCACCAAAATTGAGCCTCACTGAAATCATTTTCTTTGAACAGTGTACATAAATAAGAGGATATTGCATTCCTGGAACAGATACTAACTCGAAAGCAAATTACTGCTAAAGGACTTGAACAAACTTTAGGTGTCAATTGACATTTTCCTCCCAAAAATTTTTTTTCTCTGGCGAGAAAAAAGCCAATCTCACCGTGATTATTCGATAACTGTGTTTTCAACATCGCTATAATAATCCCAGTTTTACGATTGACTTATTCGAATGCAGAGCAAATTGCTTCAAGTTCATACATACGCGGGCAACATTCCTTCCAGGGCGTAGTGCGACAACCTGAATCAAACCATCTCCCTGGGCATCAAAGATTCTTCATGTTGAACGACAAGTTGACACGTGAAATAGAAATAAACAATAGGTGAGTTATTAGACTCACCCACTTGCACATACACTGCTGTGTAAGCCATGTATATTTGAGAAACAATAAAATTTTTAATTTTACATACCTTCCGTCTCTTCGTCATCGCAAGGGAAGTTCTAGGTTGAACTCCATTCATGGTTTCTTCTTCGCTTTTGAGCAAGCTATATTTAAACTTAATCTCAACTCCACCACCAGGAATATTCGTCGGGACACAGAATACTGCCAACTTATCGGACCTGGATACAATACTATAGGCTGTTGGTCACAACACAGGCGAATTTCATTCACTAAATGCTCAACGTGCTCGGAACGCCACCAACGATGAAATGACTGCCAGTTAATAGAAATCATCTTACCCGATTCTTCGAGTTGTAAACAACGAAATCTCCTCGGCCAAACGTCCTTTTATGTTTCAAGAAAGTAAAAAAAAACAGGTTTATCATGAGTAGACAAACTTGTGACGATGTGCAACTGAATCTTTCGAATAATGCTCTAATGAAAAAACCTAACCAAAACAAATATGGCCGTCCTCAGTCTTGCACATGATTGGACACAAAAACAGAAAAACTCCATTTGACAGGAAAAACGTTACTGATTGGTATAAAAATAATTTATGTTTTTAGAAAGTATACTCTATCTATCCTAATATTTAAAATGTAAAATTTAAACAAATATAAAGAGCCCCACTTCAGATATAGGCTACAGCAGTGCCTCTGTCTCTTGAGTCGGAAACCAATACTCCAATTGATAGGTAATATTATACGAGATATTGCACTTTTGTCGTTCCCCTGGTATTACTATATTCTACCAACCAGTCTTCAGCTGAAAGGTCCGTAAAACAATAAAGGTAGTCTAAAAAGGATGATAGATCTTAATTACTTAAATGCGGCACCAAAATCACTCAATGATATTGAAAACTCTGGCATTAGGTTGGGGGAAAAATATTTCAATCGGTCTTTTCAATCCTTAAGGTAGTTTCAGGGAGTTTTTTTTCCCCGATCAAAATTAAGAACATATTCAAATTTCACATAATGATGCCAGTAGCTGTAGAATGCATTCACTAAATATTTTGATGATAATGGTGCCATGATGTACTTTCATATGACTGAAATTTTATGTGATAAATCTATATAAGAAAAAAATTTGAGGTGGTACGATAAAAATTTTCTTCAAAATAAAGGATTTTGTGATTATGAGAAAATGCGAGTAGCGTATGTCAATTGTTAAATTTATGTCAATATCTAGGCATTTAAAATTCCTCGTTTTTCAATTAAATTCTCTCTGGGGGCATACGCGTATCATATCTCATGTAAAATGGCTGCCTTGTTTTGGATAATATATTGGAAACAAGTGATCTGCTGGCAAATAATTTGGTAACTTAAGAAAAGTGAGATATATTTCTTTAAATTGAGGCTAAATTCATTCATTTCTTTGCGAAATGATATATCATGCAAGCCACTTTATCTGCATAGTAAAAAAACTTTGACACTCCACTGGTCAGTTCACCGACGAATTTATTGCACAATCCGAATTTTGATGCCTGGGATCATCTTCCGGTGCTCACTGACAAGTCAAAAAGGGTATTTCGAAGGTTTGTATAGTAAAGGAAGGAGGAAAAAACATCCATTAAGGACAGAGCAACCAAGGTCATACAATCTTTTGAACTTTCGGGGTGTTCCTATGAGTCCAATCATTGTCTGTGGTCACTGAAGGCTAAACTCTACCAGAGTGATTTATAGTCAAACTTTTTATTGCATATCATAGGAAAACATAGCGTATTATCGCTACTCATCGCGCATTATACGTACTCTCGTAATTTTCATGATGTTGAATTTATCGAGTGACGATAAAATGTAATGCTAGCTGGCTAGATGATAGCTATTACGTATGGTTAAGGATAATGATGTTTACAGAGAAAAGAAAAAAAATCAGTTAGAGGAAAAAGGGAGAAAACCACGAGGATACGAAAGTTCACTACGGAGGGGTTTGGATTGTGAAATACCGTAAGATAAGAAATTACGCTTTGCAGCATTTATCGTTGGCATTATGCAAAAAATGGAATAAGTATACTATGCGACTTCAGTACCGATCGAACAACAAATGACGTAACACAACGTCAGGTAATACGCGAATTTTCCCGGAATTTTGCGATAGAATGCAGCGACTGCAATATCACTAATGTAATACAATTAAATATTGGTGATTCAATATCGTGTATCTCAAAATCAAATGCTAAACATGGTAACCCGTGATGTATTTCAATGTTCAGAATTATGCGATAGGCTATGGTTTGCGTGGTTTTCCCAACCTTTACTGTTTGTATTCAACGATTGAATTCATTTTTTATTTTCATTCATAGTCAATTTTTAAGTCCTCTCCTTCATAAGACAAAGAAATAAGATGGATTTGATATGTGGAGTTGGTAGGCGTGGGGAGTCACGACGCTCACAAGAAAGGATGCGAAGCAGGGTAAGTTCAAATTTGGATATTCCTTCGGGGATCCTTCCTTCGGGATAGAGAGAAATCAGCATTATAGAGTGTGCAGGTGAGAATGATAATGATAAAATAATCAGTCTGAGCACCTTAATAGGAAAGTATTGGAGGACGGCACCGAGGGGTATTGTGACCCGGAATTGGAAGGAGTTCAATTGGTACGATGTGTTGAGAAAGGGCGAGAGACAGCGTGAAGGGAATGCCCAGGGGAAGTATTGGGGGAGAGAATTTAGATGGAGTGGGCGATGGAGAAGATAAGAACAAGGGAGAGTATGGAGGAAGAGTTTTCCCGCTTGGGTTCTCGGCGCCGAGCAAGAGAGATGGAGGAAAGGTTGAGTGAAGGGAAGTTAATTTCAGACGAGCATCTCTCTCCCCTCTAAACTTGGAATCTTTTACTCCTTTCATGACGAGCATCTCCCTACTTCGCATAACCGTTTTACTAATTGCCTTTTTCTCATCGTCATCCCCATCATCTTTCTGCTCCTCCTCTTCCTACCCACTATCCCATTCCTTCTCATTTTCAAATTTCCTACTTCTTCTCCAGTTATATCTCTTTAGATTCTATTTTTCGCGCTCCCTTCTTCCCCTCCGCTCTTTCTGTCATATTAGTCCCAATTTCATAGGAGTCACGCATTTCCATCCTCATTTAAGATTTTCCCATTGTTGAATCTTTAAATCCCTTTTGTGTGGAGGTGCGCCAAATACCCCTCTTCCATCTACACTTTTCTCGCGGATCTCATAAACTCTGGGTCCAAGGCTAGAATGATTGTATCTCTCTCTCAGTTTCTATCGTAAAACCTATTTCTCTGGTTTTTGTTGCAGCTCTTCTCTTCGGACAACACTTGATCACCAGACGCTAATGACCAGGAGCTTCAGGAACTTATCCTTAAGCGTTTGAGAAGTGGATGGGAAAACAAATATGTTAGATTCAGATCTCAAGCTTTTGCGTGGGCGCGAATTATGCAATGGATATTTACCCCGCAAGTGTGAGCAATTTTCATTCATCCCAGAAGTCTAGCAGTAAATGTATATTTATTATCAAACACAAAGCTGGCTCTTTTAGAGCGTATGCTTGTCTTTTTAAACTGCTTTTAATTATACTTTTTTCTAACTTGTGATGTATTTAAGCTTAAGTTCAGTGTTATAAACGCTTTAACGGAAGTTAGACTGCTGTATCATTTTCTATTGCTGACGTCGGGAGGATATGACATTACACTTATGTATCTACCGCGCAACGATAATATGTTCGTGACTGCGACAAATAATCAATTAATTGGCGAGAAGGTTGCCCAAGGCGGTCTTCCTCTCGCTCTTTATCCGCCGACCAAATTGAACTGCTCCACGAGTCCAGTAGTATTCGGAAGCAGCGGCAACCGCACCACGCTGAGACCAGTCAGTCGTAAGAATTCGCTAGGGTATCATTTGAGAGTAGACCAGATCCGCTCCTACCCACCTTCGCGAGGTTTACAGAATGATTCAATCGCACAAATATTCATGTAAATTGCTAACATGCCTCTATTGCTCTGTTAACCTCCTCCACACCCTCTTGCCCCTTCTTATTTCCGGTGTGAGATTAGGATTGTTCTTCATTGCTATGGAAAATGTACTCGTCTAGCAACTTTCGGTCGACATTCATTAATCATTGTTCGTTCGTATTTATCATTTGTTCCTAATTTTCCGTTCTGCACCACTTCCTCATTTCTTGTACTCTTGCCTCTCATCCATACACTTTCCCTTTCATCCCATTATGCTGCTTGTACCTTTCCTACCCTTCTACCCAGTCTTGCGCCCCCTACCCCACAGCTGCTTCTCTGAGAGACCTACCACTCGCTCTATTTCCGGAGAACCCACCCCGCTCTCCGCGAGTCAATTAAGAATTTAAAGGACTTCCACTTGCTCTGTTAAACTTTTTTAATTTTGCCTCTGTTCTTTATTCCGCTACTTTCTCCCCTCTCACTCTTTGGGCATTTCTGTCGAAGTCACAAAACCTTTGTTGCTCTTATGTTCTGCATTAGGCAGCGTCTCAGAAGATATTCACCTGCTACATTTTTCCGCCCTATACATATGGAAATAAGAGAAAATATACCTAAATATCGCATTTCTACATATTCGTATATGCGCTACATATAAATATATATTTTACTCAATAAGCCGATGTGGGGTTGAATGGCAGATGTAAGTTAACTATTCATGGATACCGGAAAGAATAGCAATGGCAAATAGGAAAAAGGCAAAATAGAATCGCATTATAATGGAATGTATTCCATTTTTATTGATGACATTGACGTCATGCTTAATTAAGAAATCATTTGCAATTATATATTTGGGAATTCATCTCGCATATCATTTTGCTTCTATCACCTCCATAGTTGCGGAGTTTCAATAATATTTTAGTATACTCCTGAAACTGAAGTGATTGATATTTTTCGAACATTTTCAAGTATTAGGTCTTGCGTGTTGTCTTCGAGGGCCAAACAATTTAGTTCAGCTGTGTCAACCACTCTGAACGCCCGTTAACGAATTAAATCTTTTTGTGCTTGGTCATATGCTCTCGACGTATTCGAGCGAACAAGAAAGAGAAGAGTCAACTTAAAAATTATTGCGTATAATGGCTATGGAGGGTTAGTAAAGGTGTATCACCAGGACGGTTATACAATAAGAGAGTGAAAAAATAGGTAGTATTGCGGTTATCTCTCATCTAGTAATTTAGCAAAATATTTTGTGCCTCTTCAGTTGTTCATCTAAGACAAAATATTCTTACTCAAATGAACAAACAAAATATTGCTGTTTCCTGAAAATTTACAATTTAATGTAGAAATTGGTGGGAACAAATACGGTTGTAACAGTAACGACTTTGAATACATTTTATAGTTCCACCTCGTCATCCCTTATTTCATTACCATATCTGTGACATAAGCGATTAAGTGAGCTAAGTAGGTTTCCTGTTTAAGTATTTACAGAACATTGTTTTTCGGTAAAATGAATGATTGTCTTTGTGACTTATTATGTTAAAACGTTCAATGGTTGTTTCCTTATTTGTAGACAAAACTGATTTTAATGCTTCCTTAGGCCATTGATTAGGTTATGCATATGACAGAATTATTTAGAGGAACAGTAGAGGGAAACCAGTCATTGGTATTAGTCTACTCTTATAAGGGGCTAATGTCACCACAGTATTACTTTCCATCCGACGGACTGAGTCAACATCATTGGAAGTTCAATTTCAGATTCGTTAACTGCAGCCGTCCACCATTGCCTTTTCAACGCTAGGTCCCTTACTTCATGGCAGCTATTCCTACGTACTTTCATCTTTATTTTGTCCTTGAACTTATTTCTTGATCTTCCACTAGGCATTTGCCATTCACAAGGTTATTGTGCGATAGGGTGTGAGCGATCCATTTGATTCTTCTTTTCCCTATAGTATTCCACATGGCGCCTTATTCATCCACTCTTCCATAAATGTCATAATTTCTTATTTCATCATCCGGTGGCGCTACAGCCCGGGATGGGCCTTGGCCTGCTGCAGCGTCGCTCTCCAGGTGTCGGCGGTCTTGGCTCGCCATCCTCCAACTCCCATCCTCTCTAGGTCACTATGCACCTGGTCCAACAATCTAATCTTATGGAGCCCCTGCCTTCTTTGGTTGAACAGCCTTCCCCTCATCATCCACTTTAGGATTTCATTTTTACCCAATCTTTCCACGCATCCCAACCAGATGCTATTTAAATCTATTCGATGTTACTAAATCAGTTTCCGTTTATACAAATTCGTGTACGATACATTAATTTGTAGCAACGACTTCATGAGTGACATATGTCAACATTTTAGTATTATTGCGTTTATGACGCATTGCAAATAAAATATTAATAATATCACACAGGAAAACTGCGATTGAGGATTTTTCCCTCTAATGAAATTGTTTACGATGGAATAAATATAGGTTTTCATTTTAGCAGCACAAAATCTACCGTATTTTCACCGATTTACAATATATATTCGGAATTCTCAAAACTATTTTAGACGGTGTACTTAATGGAAAATTGCTGTACCTAAGGAACCTTCATTATCCTTCAATATATTTTGGTCAAGGAGGATACGTCGAGGAAACAATGAACATCGGATCCATGGGTCTGTACGGGAAATAAAATTACAGCACAATCGAGTACAAATAACTTTATTATGATCTCAGAGCTTAAAGTGATAATTTTAATAAATTAATATAAATTACGTCTTATGATCTATCCTATGGTTTATCAAATATCAAGTCTGCATAACTTATGGTCATCTCGCTGTTGCAGCTTAATGAAAGACCCTAATTCTCGCTATCCGAGAAAACCTTGATCATGAAGCATGTATATTTAAGAGATTTGGGATTTTTATCAAGTACCTACATGCATTTCTTACTCCAGAATTCCTTGCAAACCACCATCGGTGGAATGGTCTACCTTTTAACCTGGAAGGAAGAGAAGGGAATTAAGAGGCCCCGTAGAAAATGAGAAAACAAAGAAAATGAAAACAAAAAACTGCATATTAGCAGTCAGCTCAGTTCGGAAAGAAAAATTCAGAATATTAGTGAGGGGGATTTGATAATACCAAAGAAGATGAGAAACCGAAGGGGGATAGATGCCAGTGTGAAATCGAACCCCGGCGAGAGCAGAAATGATGATCGAAAATTCCTGCCATCGTGGTGAAAGAAGTTTGGGTCATGGGAGCATTGGGAGAGCGAAACCGATGGATGGAACAAAGAGGAGGGGAGGCAAATTGCTACGTAAAATGCAGAAGTCGAAGAGAAAGGAAAGGCAGATCTCAGTTTACCGGCTAGCGTTGAAATACCTGCGAGATCTGAGGAGAAAAGGCATAAGAAATAAATGGGAAGGGGCGGGTATGATAGTACGTAGCTTTCCTCCACATATCTCTCCCGTAATCTCAAAAGAGGATTTGGAAAAATTTTTATATGGAAAGGAGGAATAGAAGGTCTTTTCTCTGAAAGAAACGGGGAGTAAAGGCCTTAATGAAGAGGAGAGTGGTGAAACGGGAGGCACAGACACCGAGCCCCTGCTAACGACTTCTCATTTTGTAGGGCTAGACCAAATTTCCAGCATTCGCTTTTTCAAAAAACAGAGACTGGCGCCTGGGAGTACGGACGAGGATCATTTGCTTCGAGACTCGACAGTACCATGCACTGACGTCTTCAATGAAAGATCTGGGGTAGAAATGAAGAATCTAGAGAAGCTACATCCTAAAAGAAAACACGGTTACAGGTATTTACCGAGACTCCAGGTGACAAGGAGCTAGGCATGGTACGGAGCATAGCGGAACAAACTAGAGGATAAGGAATAAGTTTGATTCGGCAACTCGTATCCACAGATTCCCTTCTCACCTAAAAAATTACAGTAAGTGTCTTCATTTGCATTCCTTGTCGAACAAACTGAGAACTCATCCAAAACTTCAAAAGTATCCTTTTAACTTCTTTGATAAAAGATATTGCTTATCGCAGGAAATGCCAATTATAAGCGAAAAATGAAATGTTACGCCGTACAAAAAGATTCTTGACACAGGCATTGGTATATTGGGAGGGTATGAGGCTGATAATATTTACGAGTGTCAGATATCCCCATCTATAGGGTCTAAGGTTATATGGAAAGAATGAAGTTCAAGAAAGGCCCCCCGCAGTGCAACCGCGACGAAAGTATTATATGCCTTTGAAAGAAAGAACACTAGGCTTGCGACATCACTGGGTCTCTCTGATATGCTCTGACTTTTAACACTTAACTCAGTCTGCCTTCAAAAGTCTGTACTATTTCTGTGGATTCGACTCCCAAGTTCAAGCTAGGGGTGTAGCAGCCACCACTCTTCCTTTCAACATTGTAAAAATAATTTTATAGATATTTCTCTTGTGCCCCGTTTTTCCATATCCCAACAAAGCGCTAATTTTTGCGCAGAGGAAAATATCTTGCTGACAAAAAGAAAAGAGTGTATGTAATCGCTCTGGTCGGCAGGACAATTATCCTATCGACATGTATAAAACCATCAGCTATGAAGTTTATACGTCAGGTAGAAGAGGTATATTTTGAGGTACTCATTCTCTTTTGAAACTCCAAGAGGTTCAGAACTGCTGTACTGCTTCCTGGCTCAACCTGCAAAAGGGTAGTTTTGGCCTAATAATTCCAAGAGTATGATATTGCATACGTAAATCAACATTTACTCTTAGTGGCAACAAATATACGTGATTGCCAAAGGCATAATATTTAAGCTATTATCATATTACACACATTCTCGGTGACATCCAAAAACCGACATATGTGAATAATAAAGTAATATTGGTATAAAGTTACCTCGGTTCCATTTTTCAGCCCTGGAAATAGTTGTAGGTGACTCGAGAGGAGCAGAGTGACCTTAGAAAAATGAATTCACGCCTGCCTTATTTGGCGCACAATGTCTGTTTAATCAAACAAATATCTCGTATAAGAATTCTTAAAAAAAAATTGTGATCATGGTTGTGAATTCTTTATTTGCTATAAATAAATTTATCCGACCCCAAGCATTTGCCTTTTCTTGGAACTTTCCCTCCTCAATTATTGCAGACCATTTCGGTAAAATGAACAAATTTAAATGCAGTAGAATTATATGGAGCTTCCTATCCGAAATTAAGCTCAAAGGTTTGAAAATTTACGGAGACTATTGGCAATACCTAAATGTTTAACTTGTGCCAGAATATCTGTGCCAGCTTAAAAGGAATAAGTGATGCATAATAAAGGTATTAAATGGTCTAAAGCAAATTCGTGTACAAAAAATATTTAAGAGGAACATGTTTTTACTTTTTCAAAAGTTTGCACATCCTTTTTTTTAACTTTCAAAACTTTCTAACTCTCAAAGCTTTCAAAAGTTTTCACTTCCCTCAGGCGTTTTAGTGTATATTTCTTCATGATGTTTAGAACTCAGATAACGCTGAAGTAAAGAAACGCTTCGAATCCTAAAGACTCCGGAGTAGAGTATCACTTTTCTTTCTGCTCTTCTTTTAATATTTTAGGCAGCAGAGTGCACGTAGAAGTTGCTTTGAGATAAATGAAAGAGGAAACGATGTTTTTGAAAGGAGAAGAACCCAAAGGAGCCATTTTGAATTTAATCAGAGTTTCGTTCAATGTTATCCTTGGAAGCAGAATTTCAGGCGATCTCAGAAAGAATTTCGCAAAATTTCTGAGATCGCCTGAAATTCTGCGAGAGCGATAATTGCAACTTGACAAATAGCATTGATTTTCAGAAAATACTTCGTTAGAATTTCATAAATAATGGAGGTACATTTTCAAATCCAGAAAAGTTATTAAATTAATTTCAGTAATTCAATTTGTTCAAATCCATATTTATTAAACACATAAGTAATTCTATGCTTTGTGTCAATACAATGTGATGTAGTTTGGAAAGCAACAGGCAGTAGCGCAGTGCAGTCCAGATTTCGATTAGTATTTTAAAATATGTCGTTCACTAAATGAAATATCAACTTAAGAGCTAAGATCACGGTTTACCTTTAAATGGTGAAATTTCATCTTACTGGTTATATATAAACACATGCCTGAACAAACTAACAAGCAGACTCGAATATGCGTAATCTTCTCATAATTTAACCACACATTGCTTTTATACGATTGATGTAACTTCTGTTCGTCTTTCCACCCAGATTGAGACCCAGAAAATTTTTCCTTTCTTTCAGTAGGCGATCCCAATGTAGCACACTTTGCCTATTTTTTATTCAAACGAACTGCCTCCAGCGCGTGCTCATTGCTCTCACATCCATTCAAACTGCTGCCTCCAATGTTAACTATACTCCCCTGAAACATACAAGAACCCCTTTCTTTTTCAATTCATTCATCGGTGACGGTGAACCATTACCCGTTATCCCCTCCATAATCCTTCATTTGTTCATTGCCGTTCCTATTGTTCGAGTGCTCCGAGGCGAGTCACTGTGGGAGCAATTCCTCCTTTTCCCATCCACCTTTCCCTTTGTAAATACTGGTCGTGGTTGGTTTTGGTGAGACAATGGCAGACGGTTGAAAGTAGACGGGTCGATTCTCCCTCTCCCAACACTAAAAAAATCTTTGTGGGAGAGCAACCGAAAGGATCAATTGGTCGGGGAATGTAGGAGGCCGAGGGTTGGAATGAAGAAGCGAGGAGCAAATATACTCTCGTTGGCGGAGTGAGTGAAAAAAGTTAATCTATAAAGGTGAGACAAAAAGGGAGTGAGGGGGTGGGTTTGGAGACGAGGCGAGAGAGGCTGGAGTGAGTGCCGCAGAGAGGGAAGAGGTGGGTGCAGGAATGAGCGGCTGGCCATTAAGGGAGATGGGTGCGTCGACGATGGGAGGGGGAGTCGTTCTTTCGCGGCCCCGTCTGAGGCCCTCTTCCCATTCACCCTAGCCCAACAAAGCTATTAGCTTTCTATTACAACTTACAATTTTTCCTCCCTCACACCCCTTTCCTATGTACGCCTGCCTTCTCCCTCCAACCCATCAATTTTGGGATTACACTTCTCCCGCAATACTTTTATCGGCGAAAAAGCGTCCACTTTTCTACTAAGGGTATTACTTCTCCTTATCGCATTGCTCTCTCTTCTCAACTCGACAGGACACTCTCATCTCCTACCACAGGCTCTTTTACTTTACACACTTTCTCTTCTCTTGAATTTCTACTATCTCCGTATTACTTATCCGTACCTACGTCCTCCTTTCTCCCTCTCTACCAAGCCAACTCAATCACTACTGATTCCTCTCCATCAATTTTTACGGTGACTTTCTACTCTACCCATCTAGGTATGTTTGTTTCCTTTTCAATTCCTCCACCTTTTAATACTTAAAAGACTGCGGCATCTGCCATGTCGCATCTTTCTCAACAATGAACGCTGGATGACGGCGTCGCCACTCTTTCACTTTTTTATCTCTTGTCTGAGTCATTAGTTCGTCGTCCGAATCTTTGTATGTCCAACGTTTTACCCTAATACTCTCCGCCGATTACTAATCCCTTGCCATGACTGTAAGAAAATTTAGAATTCAATTATATTTTTCCTATTTCCATAATTATATTTTGCCCGTATATTGATTGTTTAGTGTTGATGAAAGGTACAAATAAGTGACATATAGTTCAAAAAGAGAACATATTTTCACTTCAACCATTTCCACATTATAAAGAGATACAACTATGGACTACGCAGTCTTTGTAATTTTCAGTCCTAGAAGTTATATAGCTACAATTGTACCAAATTATTTGTACTATATAAAACATATTTCTGTGTTCAAGTTTCATTAATAATTAGAAAGCCTGTCAGTATACTGGTGTAATTTAGGTATTTGGGTTCAAGTAGCCCTCGTAATCGGGTTACTTGAAAAAACAGTGTTCTAAAATTTAATCTATGAATAAACAATATTGATTTTGGTTGTCTCAACGCGTGAGAGTATTTTAACCTCAACCAACCCCAAGTTAAAATAATAGTGTGCCAGCTAATTCTAAAGGCTAGTCATGGATCAAACAAAGCAGTTCAGGAGATAGTTCCATCAGCTATTTCATAAATATTGTTACTCTTATGGAGAAAATGCAGTAATAAACAGATTTTGAGTGGATGAAGTACCTTATATGGTTAAATAGAGCTGACAAGTTACTTTAAGATAATTACTATTGATTGTTTCTCCCGGGTTTTTCGGTAACCTCCTCGTTATTAACTAATTTAATTTTTCGTTACGAAATCCAAAATATAAGTACTAACCTCTCGGCAAATCATTAAAAAAGTACACTTTTCTACTGGCAAAGAGTTAAACCGGCGATTACTCATCGACGTTTATACTTCAGCCAAACCGTTCTGAGCAATGAATTATCACGTACGACTTTCTCCCCTCTCCCCCACAATAATCCCAGAAATTTGTGGGCCCCGGTGGCAGTGAGGTTAAGTCCTCGCCTGTCAGTCCGAGAGTCGCGGGTTCGAGTCCCGGCTGGGTGGTTTTTCACCATTCAGGACATGGGTTTTGTTGTTTGTCTATTGTTAATTGTTAAGCACCCGATGTAAAAGGCCTTTGTTGTGCTATTTTTGGGAGTGTGAGTATAAATATTAATAAAAAAATATAACCTGAACCTCAGTCCGCCCTACCACGTTCACGTCCCTGTCACCACGTAGCTCCTCTTCTATTTGCATTTCTTCGTATAATTCTGTCCCCTGTGTTCCCCAGCCCACTTCCGCAACCTCTTTTTCTTGCGCCAGGTGAAAACACGCCGCTTATTCCGCTGCACTATTTCCCTCTCCTGCGGCTGTTCAAATTGTTCATTAATATAAATAGCTGAAGAGACATAGAGGAAAATTTTAAGACCTGGTAAAGTAAATCTCACGGTTATATCATATTTCACTTGCAAGATACACGTGCACTTGTGACAGTTTGAATGTAAGGCCGCAAAATGACAGAAAAATGATATTTTCTAACTATTTAAATATGCGATAAAAAGCTGGCGTTATTAATTAAGATTCGGAAATGAATGAGATCCGTACGTGAGAGAACGCTAAGCTGGAGAATTTTTTTCTGGTGCCCCATGTAGCTGCAGTTTGAAATAAAGTAACAATCTTTGGACTCCATCATTTGCAGTGGCAGAGATATAGGCAGCATTATATCGGGTGAGGAAATAAAAAAATCTTCAAAGGGTGATGGTGATAATCGTAAGCGGGTTTTAAGTGGAGAGGAATGAAAATAGTCAAGGTAGCACATAAGTAAGAAATTAGAGATGAGAATTCGGCAATATATATTCCTCATTTTCGTGAAGGTACTACCTGAGTAACAGCGTGTTACGAGGATGCATGGAAGGACAAAGGAATGATTAAACTAACATGCTAGCTTCAGTTGGCAAAAACGCGGTGGATTGGGCTACTAGATTGCCGGAGTGAAACAGTACAGACGATGAGGTAGGACGAGTGAAGTCCTTTTGATCTGCGGACGGAGATATAAGAAAAGCTCAGTTCCCGTGAACTTGGGCGAATCGTAGATTCATTCCAACAAAGTTGCTTCCTTCCTTTCTTTCACGCCTGAAGAATGGATTACAAATTTGGGACTCCCGCGTCTAATGTCACTGTAGATTTTTAGGTGGGAATCTTTCCGCGTTGCCCTATTGGGTATTTCCCAATATATATGCGTAATTTATAGTGTGTGAGAATATTATTGAGATCTCGATCGAACTTTATTTCGATCGAGATCTCAACAAAATCGATCGAGAATTTTATTGAGATCTCAACATCCAAAATTACGAATCTCACGGTTTTTCCCAATTCAATTCAAAGAGCTAGGGATGAAAAATAATAATTGGCTCCATATGTTTAAATTTTGGGAAAAATTGATCAAGAGCGGGATATTTGATTCAGACTTTGAACAGATAAAGACACTATGATAAACTGTTAGGGAAATTGTCATTGCTAAACATTTTATAATTAAATAAAATAAACCTCCTGCTTGGTGCTGCAGGACTTTTCGGACGTTTGATTAACTAAGCTTCAAACGGTATAGAACATAATGGCACCTCACAGATCATAACTCCTACACACACTACAATTCCTCGTACCATTAAATTTACATTTTTATAAAATGTAAAGCACCAGTAGCTCTAGCACATTTTAAAATATCAAATGGTCTTGCCCGCAAATTAGTTTTCCACATTCAAAGTGAATAACTTAAGTCCAACGACAGCACTTATGGGAATTGAGAGGAGTCATATCTTTACATCTCTCAGTGGGGAATAAAACGTTTGCTAAATTGTTAATTACATAATGGTGTCTACGTCAAAGAAAAACCTTTACATCGTTGGATTAGTAAAATAGACACCTCTTAATGTTTACCTGAGGCAGAAAACAATGGAGGATGCAGAAATAGCGGCTCTAGAAGGAAACAGATCGTCAATAGCCATCAATGCCTATGCTGAAAATATCATAACAGCTATCTCAAAAGCTTGTTGCAAGTGGAATCAAAATCATGTGCAATAGCTTCTATTTCATCATTTTCAGCATACCATCCAAAGAAATAGCAACTCTGCTAGGAAAATATGACTATTTGTTTCAATGCCAAGGAGCTCACCGATAATTTCCTACCCAACCGTTGGATAAACTGCAGCAAAGCTTCAAGATCCATGACACTTCAAAAAAAGTGAAATTTCTCAAAATATTGGTTCACTCTATTCACCTAAAACAATTTTCTTTCAAATGAAGTTTGGCAGATTTTAATGGACATAATTTTGAGGAAATTGGTTTTTATAAACATGACTTCTCGGTTTGCTAAATGGAGATACTGCATATTCATTCTTGTACTTTAAAAATTTCACGTACATTTAGCCAAGTATATTGTGAAAAAAAGAATTTTCATGGCAAACTGAGGTAACACATGCTCACTGAATAGCCGTTACGAATTGGAACAACCCTCGATTCCAGAAAAATTATTTTCATCGGGAACAACCAAATTTAGTTAGCAAAAGTTTTAAGCGGCAGGCCATGTATTTGTCGCTGGAGCATTACGCGAGGCTCGGAATCGCCAGTGATGAGAAAAAAAACCTCCATAAAATCACGTGGATCAATGTTCACATTCAGCCAGTCTTCTCTGCAGCACTTAAAAATTTTACCATCCGAACGCTGTGAAGCGGGCAGTAGCATCACTGGAGTGGAACAGCGATCCGAGAGAGGCTGATGTGGGGGATGAGTGCAGCGGGATACGCGACGTGTTGTTATCGGGCGCAAGAGAATGAGGTTACGAAAGTTGGCCGGGGAACACAAGGGACAGGATTAAACAAAGAAATGCAAGTAGAAGGAGTTCCGCGGTGTCCGGGACGCGGACGAAGAAGAGCGGACTGAGGTTTGGGCTTACTAATATTTTGGATTGCGTAACGAAAAATTAAATTAGTTATTAAAGAGGTGGTTACTAAAAAACTGGTAGAAACAATTGAAAATAATAATCTAAAAGTAAGTATCAGCTCGGGCAAGGGCCTAGCGTCATTGAAACACCAGTTCCCGAAAGATCACTGAAGTTAAGCAATGTTGGGCCCGGACGAGGGTTGGGTAGGTGACCATTCATACCGGCGCCGTGGCGTTCTTGTCCCCTGTCTGCATGTGGCAGGCAGGTTAAAAATGTAGTTGGCACAATGAATCACTCAAGTTCTAGATGCCCATCTTCTGTCGAAAGCTCCCCAACTAACAATCTACTAAGTATCAGCTCGCTTAACCATGTTGGATACATCTTCTACTCAATATCTGTTAATTTCTGCATTTGCTCTATATGAGCAACAACATGTATGAAATAGATGATGAACGATGAGAAATGTCGTTGCATTACCGTTTTGAAGAATTGCAAATTTGTGAGAATTGATATTAAAATACTTTCACTTCGTAAAATTCCACAGGAATTTTGCAGGATATAGACCAATTATTGAAGGGATAGAAGGAGGGTAGGACGTAGGTGGAGGAGAAAGAGGAAATATTAGAGGTATATACGACCCTTCATATGTGAAAATCCTGAGGATATCCTTTGTTCAATATAACATTAGTTGAACTGTTAGACTACTATAATGAATTGAAATCGGCAGCATCGAATCTCTATTCAAGTAAAGTTTGAGACATGAACCAAGCGTTTTTATATTTATTTGTATTGACTTCACTTTTTCCTATTTGGCTTAGAACAGACTTAATCATAGTTACTTTTGAGTTCCACCTGGTTTCCTCTTCTTAATAGACTGTTTTATTCAGACTCAGCACAAGACCCGACTTTTTAAATAAGTTACCAAATATCTGGTCGCATAAAACTGCTCGTAAACTCTTTGACTTTAGTCCTAATATACCCAATATCGTGTATCAAAAATGTACCTAAGAACAGCAGTCAGGCAATGTGTGAGCCTGGGTTTGTGCATTTTTATTTTCCAAAGCCTTAAAAATGTTTATGCCCTCGTCAAACACAAAGTATTACTAAAATATTTTTCATGGATACCCAAACGGGTACGTTATCTCCTCAAGTCTCTCCTAATGCTAGCCCCCGTCTTCCGCCTTTTATCAGGAAATTCCGACGTGAAAAATATCCTGTTAACTAATTGCCAGTTTTTAATGTAATGTTTCGTGAAGGGTTCATGGCACAATTTCCTTTAAGAATCGGTGCAACTATCTGTCGTAGTGGCACACACCGCTGTTTCAATGGAGGCAATATGCTCTGGCAGTATTAAGGAACGCGCGAGAGACACCCTTTCCGGCAAACCTCTTGATAATGTAGAGAAGTGAGAAATAAGCTACTTTGCATTTAGTCTACCACAGTGAGCACTGATATTGATTGGTTTCTGAAGTACATAGGAAAACCCCATACCTTCCACTACATGAAACGGGCGGATATCATAGGCACGAAATTCGACGCATGCTTGTTTAAACGATACCTTTCCTATGCCCAACAAAATAAGTCATATGCCCAACAAAATAAATAATTAATTATTTTCAGCTCATAATTAGATTTATTTGCCAGAAATATTGCACATAGATCCTAAACTAAAATTTCAGTAGGCGACAATATTTCCACGCTGTGAACAACAATATTTTTCATGACTTCACCAAGTTAATTTTGACGAGATGGGCTTAGAAAAGAACTGGTAGTTTTCTCTCAGTAATAGAACTAATTTAGACACTTGTTTAAGATTAAATACTTAATTCGATTTTTTTAAAAGGAGATAACATCATCAGATTAATAACAACATCGGATGGAAAAATATTGGCGGATTGTGGCCCGAATTACGGCATAGTAACTTGTAACAATGCCGTCTAGCAAGTTTAAAATAGGCCAAATAGAATTATATTTTCACTATATAGGCCGCCTACTTTCAGTCTTGGTCTCCAAAAAGAGTTATTCGTGATAAATTTAATAATCTTGATGACCGATGATCGTGTAGACATCTATCATTGATAATTCTCCCTTTAGAAAAAGAGAGCCAGAGGGAATAACGTGATGAGAGATGGAAGCCCATTTCTGTTTTTAAAGTTTGGTATGCCATCACATTCCTCGCTAATGTAGCTTTGAAACCTTCCTTGATGTTCCATCTAAAATGTATTGCACCCGTTTTAACTTTGTTGGAGCAGTAAATTTGAAAATTGGATAACCTATTGGGCATACTGGTCCAATTTTCATGAACGAAACCGATTCCAAATCTCACCTCTCGTTTTCTTGCTATAACTATTTGCTGAGCAGTATTCATAAACATCTACTTTGTCTTTTTCTCTCCCGCTTTGTTTTTTTTCCATTTAAGCTCTACTTTTCGTTGAGTCCACGACCACCGCAAGTGGTTTTAGGAACGTCATCTGCTTGGAAACCTCTCAGTCTACTGACGAATAATCATAGCATTGTGGCGAGAGTCAAAAGCCTACTCGATCGCCGATTATAGTCATAGGAGGATGAAATGTTGATAGTCATCATTAATCACTAGAATATTGATCCTATTCATATTCTACAATTATATTCATATACATTTACGTATATATATTTACGTAGGAATTATTATTTTATCACATTATCATGGGATAATTTCCATTTAACTGTACATTCACTTTCTCAAACAACTACCTCGATGGAGATTTTATCTACATCTTCGAAATACCGTAAAAGCCACCACTAGAAGGTGTGGCACATGGTGATTCCGCACCAGGCATGCAGCACTTATCTCAGTTTAGATCAGCACCGCGTATGTTCCCCCGGATGCCAGGCGCAGTTCAAAAGTAGTCAGGAAAACAGTGCGCAGTCAGACCAGAAACTAGGAGTGTGATACGTAGAAGAACATGCTACCATGCAGTACACTACCCAAGATACAAGTACTGGTTATTACTATTAATGCGACAGATGAATGGCACTACGAGGTACTAAACATGTGAGAGAATATCATGCCGGATATTACATACGAGGCTAGTGGCTAATAATCATGTTAGGATATTTTAACTGGAAATTGTTAGGACTTCTTAAAAAAACCTATTTAACCTAGTTAGTATCCTAGACCTGATCTATGGCAACTGTTATGTTCCCTTATTGTGCGTTGGAAAAATGACATTTTATATCTATCGGTTTTGCAGTCCATTTCCTTAATCTTATTCCTTTGATGGTTTCTAGCATAGTAGTTTGGCTCCAGCAAAATATGTTGAAAATTGGGAAAAAGTAGTCAACATCAAACTTTCGTAAAAGTAACCTATATTTTTCCCTTCAATCGGATAGACGTTCCCACCCTAATTCCCTCAACAATTTAGTAACATTGCTCTGTCTATCATTACAATTTTTGATAAATTTAGCTTCCCTCCGCTGTATTTGATCTATATCTGAGACTAATCCTACTTGGTAAGAGTCCCATATGTTATTGGCGTACTCCAAGTGAAGTCTCATGAGAGAAAAATAACATGGCTTCATTACTTTCTCGTCTCATTTTCCTAGTATTCTTTTAAAAAATCCTAATTTACGATTTTCCTGTCCGCAAATTTCACGTATGTTTCCCCCATGACAAGTCTTGAGTAAGGGTCTATCACAAGTACTTAACTGACTCTACATTTATTAGTTCGGCTTAATTAATTGTGTACGTCTCGTTGGTTAAGCTACTCTTCCTCCTAAAATTCATTACAACGAACTTTTAAAAAGTTAATTATAACTGCCAAGGGTCGCATCATTTGTTCATAGCATCTAGGTCTTTATTTAAAGTAATTCTATCAGACTATGTTATAATATCCTTGTACAATACTGCTTCGTCCGCGAAAAGGCAAAGTTTGTGCGTAACAACGGTGATGATATCTTTAATATACAAAAGGAATAATAAAAGACGAATGTTTCTTCCCTGGGGTACACCAGATGTGTGAAGTTAACTGTATCTGAGCTAACGCCATCTAGAACGACCCTCTGTCGCGGTTATTTAAGAAATATTCAATCAGCATATTATATCGTGATATATGCCATAGACTTTTAGCTTAACAAGTAATTTTAAATGCTGAATTTTATCAAAAGCTTTTTTGAAATCTAAAAATATCGCGTCTACCTGGGTGAGCCTTTATTTAATATCGCGAGACGCAAGAGATCCTGAGTAGACTTGACTGATAGTTGGTTGAATCCCAATGAGAGTTAACGAGGTGTACCGTTTGACCGTTCATATCCAAGCTGGCCTGCGTGGACCTCACTCAAACTTCGTCCTGTCCGCTCAAGTCCGAAACCGGAGGAGAAAGGAGATCCCACTGCGGTAGCCTAACGTGCAAAATGCACCTGTGCAACAAATTTGTTAGCCAGAAAGTTCAACAGCGTTTGGGATCGACTTTAGGGTCCAACTGAGTACGCCCAATGTAGAACTTAACTCGGAATATTATACCTTTTCTCCCTCGGGTTTGCGTATCTTCTGCAAGAAGAGGGTGAGAAATACTTTCTTCCGCACAAATGAAGATATAAACTGCTGAAATATATCTTTTTAAATTCAAGAAGCATTCATGGTGTAGAGCGACTTCCTTCTTTAAAACTTTATTCCTAGGCATCTCAAAGTTTATACCGCAAACTGGGATGGAAACGGTTGGCAGGATGAAGATGGTAAGTAAAAAAGTAAAAAATGTAATATGTTTTAATAAAATAATAAATAATTAAAACAAAGTTGTCTTACCTTATATTGTATTTAATTCCCTACTTCCAATCTATTCTCTTGGTGATATTGAAGATAACATCCTAATTTGCACAGAGGTAAATCGCAGCCTATGCTCTTCCATGACGTTTCTGTGCTCCGTCCAGCAGGAGTTCTTCTTTTCTTTGAGCTGCAGTAGGCACACACTTTTTCCTTCCCTCGATCTTTGTAAGAGAGTGCTGCTGTCTCGGTGAAAATGTGCCCACCGGAAGGATTCTTTTACGCCCTATTACTTTGAGGGAGGAGAATTTCCCTATCATCTGCCTATAAAGTGCTAAACAAAAATTCTTCTGTTACTCCATATCTACTATTTGAGGGTGAATTAGTTTTTTGATATAGTATAAAACTGTTCACTGTAGCCGTGTTCACCACAAAGGCAAATAAATATTTCCACAACTTTTTCGTTTTCCTACCTAAGTCATAGAAGCACCTTCTCTGATCAGCTCTGTCAACACCATCCACGTGTTTGGTGTACAATGCAATCGACTGTGGACAGGAGGCCATAGTTTGTTTGTTCCCTATTCCTGTTTTTCTTGGTACATAAACTGTATTCTTGGGATCGCAAATGGTTTGATGGACACAAATATCCCGATTATCATGCCAAACCGTAGCAGTAACTTTTCCGCTCTGTAAATTTCGACTCTTTCCTCTTTGGAGTTTAATATTTTTTGGATATTTTGATTCCGCAGGCCATTCCTTACGAGATGGTCTTGCAGTTGCACATGCATATGTGTTATTCGTAAGTAATAATTCCATGAGTGTCACACTTGAAAAAAAGCTATCAAATACACGTGATGATTTTTTCCTAGATAGTTTTTCATTAAATTCATTACAACTTGCGTCTCAAGAAACATTTCAGGATTTATTTTTTTCGTACTTCCTTAAGTATACATTTTCCTGAAGGACATGACCATGGGAGCTTGCTAAAACCCAAACTTTAAATCCCCACTTCGTTGGCTTTCCTTGGATGTATTGTTTTATGTAGTGACGTCCTTTAAAATCAACCATTGCTTCGTCAACACTTAATTCCTGGTTTATACTTTAGATGGAAAGTTTCCATTCTCTCGAGAACCGGCCTAATTTTTTCAAATACATCAAAACTCTCCTCTCCCTGCTTTTTTTCCTGAGTTATATCACTTATGTGGAAATATTTTGAAATGTTCGTGTATCAACCAAAGAACATACAATTACGAACAATTGAGCAATCAATATCTTGACTATGCCAGTAATCCCTACTTTCAGGTTAATCCAATATTCCCATGTATACAAGCACTCCTAGGTATGCTACCATTTCATCGTACGTAACATCTACCCAGTCTTTGTCAACCTGAAACGTTGGAAATTTTCTGCGTATTTGTTTAAATTCTTAACAATGCCACAAAAAAATCTTCCCCCTAGCATATATTTTAGGAAGGAAAATTCATTGTCGCCTATCGCTAAATCATGTACAGACCCTCTGTCTTCTTTGAACTCAGGTGGTTCTTTAAAAATCAGGGCGTCTCTCCATGATTCTCGATTCTGAATATCACCTTGAAAATCACTCGTACTTGGGGTAATTTCATCCTCCAGTTCCACTTCACTTGAATTGTCACTATCACTGTATCCTTTTTCTCCATTTAAACAACTAGAACTATCTGCATCACTGGAAAAATCACTTCTGTTCACTTCTTTTGCGATAGTCTCCTCTCTTAAAGAAGCCATGGTCAGAACTGAAAGCCATTGGGGAAGATGGTTCCCTTTTCATTTGAGCTGTGCTTCGCCTTATTGACATTCGAGATAGGAAAAGTATGAGTTCTTGATTGTGACTGCTCACAAAGGAATATCTCCATTAGATATGACAGTCATTCTGAACAACACAGGGCAGGCCTTGGGTTTTCTAATTTAATTTGCGCCCCAAGAACGAGAACTCTCTAGACTCGAGAAGTTATCGCTAATCACCTCATTTCAAAAAAGACCCACCTGAAAAGTCCTTCAAAATGACTCCAGAATCTGCTCTCATCACTCTCCTGTTGATATACCATGCGGGGACAAAGCACCTTATTGTATCGGGCTTTTAGCTTATGGTGACAGATATTACGAAGTTCTGCTTTATCTTAATGTAATGCGAGACAAGAAGGATGCATGTGTTAGCAAAGATAAACACTCTCAAGATGAAACAGATGCCTATGAAACTCAAAATACTGCCCCAAGTATAGCAGGGCAGGTCGGCCGGATTCGGCCAGGTTAAGAAGGAGCGACGTAAATGGTAGCGGCCGGTTTCGGCCGGTTTATGACGGAGATGAGAACGAGGCATTTAAACTTCAGTAGGGAGAGGGTTAAGCGATGAACCTATATTATTTACTATTTTCGTAGCGTTATCTAAATGGATTCTAGAATTCTGGTTTTAATTTTCAACTATCAAGTAGTTTTTAGAACATAGTATTATGTTACTTTACTTTTTAAGTACTTACAAATGATCAAAGCCCATTGGTTCTATGAAATCGTCTGTATAACTGCGAGCACTGCTTTTATATAAAAATTTTTATTAATATGCTACCTGAATTTAATGCAAAAAATTATAGTTAGATTTTCCTTATGGATTTCTTAATGAGAAAGGATTTAATTATTATTAATTTATTCCTATAGGAACCCAATTTTTTCGCTTCAACAGGATCCACTTTTTAAGTTTTCTAACTGGTGGTAGGATATCCTCCATGGAGTCAATATAGTCTTTCAACGGAGATTGTTGAAATTGATCTTCTAAATCAATAAATGGACACAACCCAATGACCTAAGGGATTTTTTTTTGCAGAAACATATCTTTTATATTGCCACATTCCAGATAAGTTTTGTTTATTTAGCACCTAAAATTTTTAACCTACTGCCACAGCATGTAAAAATGGAAAAAAAGGTTATGTTGTTTTTCAGATAAGTCAAAATATTGCTCTTCAAATTGGATGATATTGAAATAATTTTCAATAGTTCTCATGAAATTATTTCTTTAACCAGAAACAGCTTTATAAATAGTGATATTATGTTGTGTACCACTGATGTAAACCTGGTACATACATTCTTTTGTTAAATTTCTATTTTGCACGGTAACTCTTGGTTACCCCCACACAGGTATTTATATTTGGGGTAATCTAAAGCTTCCATCTATTGTTGAAAATGTGTTGAAAAATACTGTACTAAAGGGAAGCAATAAATTATTATTATTATTAAATTTTTCCTTTCTCCGAATTATCTCTTGCAAAATCTTTCTACCTGCGCTGTTACCATCGGTTCATCCACCTTTCGAAGACGGGGTCACAGGGCTATTGGGAGAGGGAACCTGAAACCCTTTAAGCCTTGCCCCTTTAACCTCTCCTCTCCTCGAAGTAGGCTAAGTGACTTTGAAGTCCCCGTCCCCTGAGGCGCGACGTGGTGCCCGGAATCTGTTTGACGCCTCTTCTGCGAACCGGATTTTCCAACAAAAATCCTCACTTTGGCACTAACACGGGCATGCATTAGCTTATACAAACGCACAAGCATGCACTGTTTCTTAGAGCACGCGTGGAATGATTTAACACTTTATCTTACGTTTGGCAGATCTGAAGCACTATCACATTACGCGGGGCTCGGCCGGATATGAAATCGCTAGTTCGTAGATGGAATCTCATTGCTTTCCCATATAAAGGGGAGATAGGGAAGTATTAAAATCATCCCGTTACACCCCTTGCTGTTTTGTGTCGCCTCCAAAAAAAATAAAAATAAACCTCTAAACAGCTGACTTCATTTTCCGAGCCATCACCTCTTCCGATCAATAAGAGTTCCAATTTTCGAGATTTTCCATCCGTAGATCTAACACCCCGAACTTTCCTTTCTGTCAATTATCCCTGTTATGTCCTTGTTACTTTCTATGAATATTGAACAGGATTTCAAGATCGACCTGTAGCGTTACACTCCTAATGAACCACTGCTCATCTCCACATCTCCCTTTAAGTTGCTTATCATCTCTCACTCTCTACATATCATTTACTCCGGCCCATCCCGTTCCCGGATTGAAGAGGTGCTCCGGAAGAGTTAATCTCGTCTCCCACACTCCATTCCATCCAAATTCTATTCTCTAAGTCTTCTGCTTTCCAAAAGAAGATAATAGAGAAAGAATTACGGATTGTCGAAGTAACTCAGCTTTTGCGGGATATGTGAAGCCGTTTTTGGGACAAGTTTGGCCCCTAACGACAAGATGTTTATCTAATATAATATATAAGTACCAATTTTGATGTATATGTTCATCATTAAGGTTGTACCACGCAGTAGATGAACGAGAGACTGCGCATCTGCCGTTTGAGTCAGTTTGATTCTGTACAAATCTCGTGTTCGATTCCACGCTAGGCCTTTTTGCAGATCATGAGAGGCGGTTTCATCAGATTGGTCAAATTTGTGGATTTTTCTTGGACAATACGTGATAATGCCAATTTTAAATGTATTGTACATGTCTGCGTGATAGGGTATGGTATACTTTATTTAGGAGTACCTTTAGGAGTACCTTCTTGGCATTGACTCTGTAACGTTTATATTTATAAGCCGGTGTATCGAATTAAATTGTGCATTCTTTGAACTGCTTGACCTCTCAGTAACTTTTAATTGTATCATCTAGCAAAAGAATAGAAGCCATAAGGTGAAATATAACTGCTCCAAAAATGGTTTTACTTCCAGACATTTAGAAGAATTGAGATATTTGCAAAAATATTCTCCTTGGCTTTGTTTATTGTCGAAATCATTTGTTAGTATTTACAATTTTAAACATTAAGAATGTGTGAATGTGAACATGCGACATGGTTAAAAATGAACGAATACTGGTATTTTACAATAATCGAATTGCTAGCTAAGGTTTTACAGTATTTCTGCATAAAATGTTCACTCAAAAAATAACAAAGTTTTGAGTTGTTATCCAGTTATTTGTCAAGTAAGAATGAACTAAAAACTCCCCGACGAAGAGTGGCTCTAGCGGCAAAATAAGGAAGCACACGAAAGGTCTCCGGCAGTTGCTGGTGTATTTGAAGGGAGGGTAACCAGAATCCGATGAAAGAAAGGCAAGGTCATCCCATAGAGGTGCAAGGGGCGACAAATTCGAGGGGCTACCTTGGAGAGGAAGACTAAGGGGCGTGAAAGACCTGAGATTCAGGTCGGAAGGTTGCGCAATGAGTGACAAATGGTAGTAAGCAGAACGAAGAATGACCATACATGTTTTGAAACTTATCCATTCCGAATCTTGGATAAAAGTGAGTATAAAAGGAAGAAATGCATTTCAAGGAAACTACACCTCTATAAATGTAACTATAGTTCATATTGATTACAGGAAGCTTCGAAAAGGACAATCAAGTGATTTCTTTCATTTTAACGTGTCCCTCTACTTACTATTGTAAGATCTTATTATCGGTGTTAAATGACATTGAAAACCTATTTTTAAAATCGAATGAAATGTACAAAAAGATGCGCGTACTTGAGCTTAAAATGTAAGAGTGCCAATTTTAAGATTTTTCAAATGAAATTCAGCATTAAAATAAGTTAACTAATGTAAAGATTTTATTGCTTATTTAATGATTTAGTACGTCAAAAATGAAAATCCTTCTTTTACTACAGTGAAAATATCACTCAATTTTGGTTATATCTGGGAATGACGTGGCAGGCTCGATATTTCTTTGCGAATTTTGGATTATTGAACTCAAAAAGTTAGCCATCAATGCTGTACGTAGGGAACGTACAGTTCTAACGTACGTAAAGAACGTTCTAAAGAACGTACTGCGTTGCATCGCTGTTCTTATCGGGCATATGAATTCTATATAGCTTAAAATCTTTCAATAAATGTGGAATAGGTATTGGCTGAAATATTAGCAAGAGTGCGCAACATATTACAATTTTACTTCCTCGAATAGTTCTAGAACCGTTTTGAGAGATAAGAAAACGGAGCCTTTATTACAGTGGCATACTGTGCTGTTCCTTACCTCTCACCTAAGTACGAATACTTCGTGCAACTAAATACTATCTACGACATTTATTTGGAGAAGGTTTTGGTGTTTTTAAGCGAAACTTTGACGAGTCATAATCAAACAACCTCCGCCGGAACCTTGGGTATTGTCCTTCCCACAGATTTATCCCGTGTGCTATGGTCAGAGGTAGTTCCATCAACATTGGTTGAATTTTGTGAGTTATTGGTTAAACATGCCGGTAAACACTCATGAAACACTCTCATCTCATTCATGATAGTTCTTGCAGACATTTCTTTAAGTACATTAATTTCCTTATAACCGCAGAAAAAAAATTTCACACTTTTCAAGATTTCAGTGCTTAAATACCCACAGTACATACCTATGCCTTTTGCCGAAGGCACAGTAAAAAATTCTAATTCTTGGTAAATAAAACAGGTAAATCTTACTCTACCTAAATATGATCGACCATTTCATCCAATTCTTGCACACCTTTTTTGCTACATATAACCTCATACCTGCACTCCTATTCTTAATGCCCGTAATTATCCTCCTCTATAGTCTCTTCAACAAATTCATGTATGAATTTCATAGCTTACTCCTTTCTCTCATTTTTCAGTCCACTAATGTATTAGTTTCATTATTCGACTCTCATCTATTACCTTAGCGTGGTCAAACCAAAGTAGAGCAACCCTTCATATATGTCCTTTATACTTTCTTTCCACTACGCACGTTAGACCTGAGTATAGGAAACCCGCCTGCGTTCAAGAAGGTTCGCTCAAGAAGAAAACCTATGTAACAAATAACTTTCTGGGTACAAATAGTCTGATTGGGCCAAGTAGAAAATTGACTTTCGAAAAGGTTAAGTTTTAGTTTGATATAAAAAAACCCTTAGGAGTCTGCAATAGTGAACCAGCCGACTATCAACTTAGGTTTGCTACATATATATAATGAAATGGTTGTGCCCAAGTGTCTTGGGTAAATAAAGGATGTTTTTATTCATAATAGAAATAAGCATTTAATCAATAGATAAGAACAAGGAATGCCACGACATAATAATCACGTAAACCGGAAGAATTGAGATTACTTTCATTAACGGTGAATTTGAAAATTCCATAGGGGAAATATAATCGAACTCACATGATAAGCTTATAGGAATTCAGTCATGCCAAACACTGAATTATGAAAGAGCTGCCTATGCTGTTGAGCCTAAATGAAAAAGTATATGTGACAAAATAGTTATTAAAAATCTCCAAGGGTTGAATCCTGTAACTAGATAACTGGTGATGAGCGTAAATAATTGAAATTATTTAAGTACTGAACTCTTATTACGAGAAAAATGGTTAATTTTACCAGCCTTATCTAATAATTTACGGAAAAATTTGATGAGCTTATAGTCCAAATGCAGCACCTTTATTGTACTCACAAAAAAATAAATAATAACAGAAGAAAAGAAAAGATAGCGTTAGCATTGATAATATTATTGATCAAGATACAATGGCTTCAGTGAAAACTGAGTTCAACATTTAGCAGTCACATCTGAAACTAAAAACTTTTGTGCGTTACAACCACTGGCCACGTTACGGTAGCACTTACGATTTGAGAGGGGCATGTACAACGTCCAGCGCATGCCTTATAAACTAGTAATCATAGCTTCGGAATATATATTTATCTACCAATAAATTAAATGAACAAATATCTTCGTCCGTTTCATCGAGCCTTAAACGAAATGACAATCCATTGCAACCGAACTATGAAAACGCACTCAGAATAAGCCTTCCCAACCTACTTAATCCACACTGGATTGGGTAGGTGGATTGGATTTGCCTATGGGCAGCGTCTATTGGCCTCCGCCAATCGTTCCCATAGGCAAGGATGGGAGGCTCCCATACACGTTCCAGTCACGATACTTTGCGTGACATAACCTTACCGAAAAATTATCTATACCTTGCCGAGCCATTCATTCGCAATGCATAAAATGCAAGCCCACGAATGATTTTCGAATGCATTCATTTCTGCAGGCGTATCTACGCTCTTCAAATTAAACCAATGATAGCAGGCATCGCAAGCTATCCATGACTCTCCCACTTCACGTTCACTACCGCAGCATAATCCACAAATGCCTAAAACCTTCTGTCTGGTAAAATGCCCATCCTTGGTATAACATCTTTTCCAGAAAAGGGGCTCCGTAAAATCGCAGGAGCTAAGAGCGCCGGTTTACGGCACATTGTTTTTCGCCAACTCCAATTAAGGTTATACTAAAATTAGGTGAAGGTAACAGGCAAATTTCATACTTTTATGCCACAGGATCCGTAGCAAAAACCCCCCATATTTCGGAAGCGCTTTCTTTATTGCACAAGAGTTATAAATACTAACCATGTACTTGTTCCAGCTATGACTATTGACTGGTTTTTATGACGTGACAAACATTTTCTGTTTTTAACCATATTCAGACAATTCGCAATTACCGTTTGTAGCGTTAATGCCAAATGACTTCTGCCGTTGTCTGTGACTTTATTTTTGCCCTAATGAATGCCTTTATACGTCCTAGGTAAGACGGTTTGTCACTCAGTCGATACTGGCAGGTCGCTTACCCTTTTGTGTCCGATAGCTCACCCTATACTATTAGCGTCCCTGTAATAATTTGCTGCCCATATTTTATTCATTTAGTGGGTAAATCCTTAGCTAGGTTTGTGCTTTCAAAGGGAGAAAGAAAGGTAATTAAGGTCTTGGTACGATTAATTGCATGTAGTCACTGTTTGTGTAGCCGAGTATTTATTTCGTAGACTAGCCATTAGTATAAAGTAGTGAGAACGTGAGGAAAACGTTTTTTCTGCGCTGGTCGAATTAAAGGAAAATGATAACAACTACGCCGTATACCATTAAGAAAATAAATAAAGAAATCCGAACTTCTGCGTGTACCTAAAGGAATGTATAAGACAAGCCCTTTCTACCTTAGATTTGCTGCCCTAGCCGATAATGTCTCCGTAGATGCCTTTGGAAGTTCGCTTTTTTGCCCTCGGTTCCTCTCCGAACCCTCTGATGCGCTCTATTCCGAATCTTTCTCTATGGACATATATTTTGAAGGGCAGATATGAAGAAACTTCGATATAGTAATGTCGCTGTAGAATGTTGTTTTGGATACGTAAAGAACATAGTTCTAGAGTTCAATTTACCTTTGCGTCCCGGCAGGTATCTTAGGCGAATGAAATTGGGAATTTTGTCTAGGGCTAAGGAGGTTCTACATGATGTACCAAGGACTCAAAAGTAGAAATTGGCGCATGGGGGAAGATTTGCTCGAGTTGGCAGTGGAGTGGGAGTGGTGGGGAAAGCGTATTAAGGGGTAAGGGAAAAATAAGAAAACTTTCTCAGCGCAGGCAATATCAGCTTATGAGGTGAAAGGGGAAGAACTCTGCAGGAGAAAAGTTACAGGTGTTAACTGTGAAGGAAAGATCGTCACCTCTAAAGGTTAGAGGGGATGAACGTCGTAGGTCCATTGCAACAGAAGATGCACGTAATAAACGACAGTTGAAAAAAAACTGGAAGGCGATTAGGAATTGGATCTTGATTGAATCCCATTTTGATGCAGCTATACACGAAAGGTGTAGTCTTACGATCACAAGGAATGTCTTTCTCCTGCACAGCGCGCTAGTAGAAGAAGTATAACTTTGAGATGCCATTTAATTTAATGGTAAGCGGCCCCTTTTTTCGAGAGAGATTTTTGCAAACTGAAAAATTAAAATGACGTCGTCATGGAACGAGGTCGAAGCACGGCCGGGCTCCAGATATTCCGCTCAAGACTTACCGAGGAGCAGGGAAAAGTCTCACTACTGTGATGGAAAAATAGTAGAGTGCTAATTTTTGCCGTGATTAAATTCCGAGAGTTAAGCGAGTAGAATATGGAGACGGGGATCGTTCATGTTTGGCGACGGAATGAGATTCGGTTAAAAGTTGACGACGGCGGAAGTTAGAAGGCACTTTTTGGTTGAATACCTTAGAAGAGTTGATAAATAAAAAGTTTGAAATGAATGTTTAATGCAATCTCGGTGGAAATGTGATTCCTAAATGTGAGGTCGGGAGCATTGTCGTTCCTTCAACCACATCTGGAGAAGTAATTATTATTTAAGGTCATAAATTTGAATGTTGTGCTCCAGTGGGGAAGTATCGTGAATCACTTAGCTATTAGATATTGCGTTGTCCTTTGAGAGAACGTGGAAAAGCTGACTTGACTGAAACAAAAGTTTGGTAGGCATGGAATTTATGATATTTATAGCCCACAAATCTGAGTTAATAAATGAATGCATTCCGAAAATCATAACATTTCAGTGACATTTTAGTAACACTGATGTGAAATTGATATCCTCTTGACAGTGAACAGGAAAAAAATAATTGGGAGACGCATAGGAAAAGTGTGAATATTATGTAAAGAGTACTTAACGAAAAATTTATTTGAGATGAAGCCGTAAGTGGTTTGTTGAGTGACAAAATTTATTGTGATTTTAGCATTTTATCAGGAAGGAAATGTTTGACCTAAACCGTTGACGCAAAAACAGTATAGTGGGCACACTTCGAGGTTTGAGTGTTGATTTTATGTTGAACTACCTCCGTTGGACGACGAAAGGTACAGGGTGAAGGACGTTTTAAGTGAGTGAGCGAGGCCGATCTTTCGGGTGCGGCCGCGGACGGTGTTGGCAGCGCGGGCTTTCAAGCCAGCGGACAGGCTTATTTCTCCTCTCTTCGTTGCCCCAGCTCTGCCCCTAGATTGGAGAGTAGAACGTATGAGCAAGAGAGAGAGAAAGAGCTTGCTTGATCGATGAGGGGCGAAAGATGAGAAAAAAGAGATGGCGAGGGGATTTTTGATATGGTGCGTGAGGGTTGGGTGCAAGACGGGAGGAGGCAATTATAATCGATTTTCATAGGATAGAAGACAAATGATTAGCCAGAAATGGTTGAATGTTGGTTGTTGCGGAAAGGAGATAAGGTTTGAAAAAGAATAAGGTTAAGGTTGCGACAGAGTTATGTGTTTGCCTGAAATAATACAAGTGAGGGTCCGTGCGGGGGAAGAGTTCGGGTAGGTATTTTGTGTCGGAGAAATCAACAGATGAGGGGGATAAAGATTAAAAAAGGGAAAGATCGAGTTCATAGGAAAGGATGGAGGGGAGACGTAAAAGAATGTTGGGGAAATGGGTCACCATTTTTTTGTAGAGGAGTCACGATTGTGTACCAAATCAGAGAAGGGAAGAAAACCTTGCCTCGTGTTTCCCATCGTCGGATCAATTTTTCTGCCCTTGGTATCAGCGCAGCTAACACAGATGAAGTCCCGTGTTTCCCGAATAAATAAGCTACTCGGTAGAGGACGTTATGTACCCTTAGGGCTCCAGTTTGGACCGTCTGAATGAGAACGGTGTCACGAGAAAAATCAATATACCACGTAATGTCCATGGCTGTAGATTCAAACTTATTTTTAGTTTCGAGTAATCACGTATTCCCTATCTCCGTAGCCAATCCATATAGGTTACTGAACCAATCTAGTTCTTATTGCAATGTGATATTTTATTTAACTGTGTAAGAAGGATTGAAGTATTATTATGCCAAAGCTTTTCTGATTATTATGAGCATTTCTTGAAGGGAGGTTTGTTAATTTCACCAAGGTTAAAAATTCCATTTTTTACTTCAATGAAAAATGTGGAATTCTGATTTCTATTGCTAAAAGGAGTTAGTGTGTGTGAAGTGAATAGGGTGAAACTAAAATACTGCCTCCAAATCATGAAGCTAAAATGATACCTACTTAACTTATTTTTTTTGGAAGTTTAATCTAGTAATATATTTACGAGGAGAACAAGAAACAAAACAGCCCTTTTACCGTACGTGGCAGAGGATTTGGTTGAAGCATTATGAAGAGGGGAGCTCCTGCTTCGTTATGAGGAACTCAGGGGAGATAGGGGTCAGTAAGTGCACTCATGTTTCCTGCTACTATTGCGCACACTCAAACTTTCCTACCTCGAGCGAGAGAGACACGGCGCACACGGCTATTTGGAGTGCGGAATCAAAGTCCGTCCGTCTTTTCATATCTTTTTTATAATAGTCTATATTTAGTGAGATAAAGAGAACGGGTCTATGGCACTGGATGCCAAACGAGAAATAGAAGTAGACATAAATATGTGAATATGTTAATGATTAAAAGAAAAAAGAATATTTGAAATACATTTGAATTAAGAGCTAAAGATATAGCCATGTTACCTCCGAATTATTATTACCTCCGAATTACCTCCGAAATTACCTCCGAAATGTTTCTGGCATTAACCTCAATTCTATTCCAAATTTTCAACGAAACGCTCGAACGAAGACAGTCTTTCTCGCAAATCTTTTACCAGTCATTGAATCCTAAGAGAGCTCTGAGGCTAAAATGCATTTCACTGCTGCCTCTTGTCTACCCTGAGGAGGTAAATCCCTGAATTGGAGGTCATTCATAGGAATGAAAGGAAAGATAGAGAGAAAATTGGCGGTACGAGAGGGGATCCATGCATTGCCGCGTCTTACGGAAAACAAGCTGTCTATATCTCTCCACCTGCAGGCCAAATGGGCTTCGCTCCTTCTATTGCGTCTCCCTCTAAGTTTCATTCCCGTCCTTTCATACGCTCTGTTGTCGCACTGCAACCGCCTGGAGTCAGAAAGCTCCCTATATCTTAAATCGGTGTACTGTTACGGCAAAATTCCATAATTTCCTACTGCTTTTGAGCTGACTACTTTTCAGATTTCTTCCTCACGTTGGAGCATACACAAAAACAATTTATTATCCCCAACTGCCTACCTTTGCACAGTGAATTTATGGAATAATGTCCATTAGCAATCATACTAATTACTTTCGAACATTCTAATCTTTCCCTTCGAAGCCTTTACACATTACCGACACTTCTACCACTAACTGCTCCCCTTGTTCCACTAACGCGAAAATTGTGAGTAATGTCATATATTTCACATTATTTTAATGGTTCATAACAAATATCAAGGCATCATTCCGAGTAAAATATGCGTTTATACATATGTTTTTGCTGAAACTTCAATTTCTGTGTCGTACATCCCAGTCAGAGCAGATATTTAATCAGTGGAAATATTTTTAATACATAGCATGTGATGAAATAAATGGAGTAACATTTATTCTTTTGCTGGACACTATATCACAGATGTCATTTTTCTATTTTATCTTGAATTTTCTCGTACCTCTCTTTCTGTTCTTCGCTTAAATGCATAAACAGCTCTTGCAGTTCAATTTTAACAAGTTTCTCCGCTTTAATCCTAAATTAATGCTTTTCTATCTCGATTCCTTCTTTCTCTAACGGTGCTAGCATCGCTGCTGCAATTCTGGCTTGTTCCCTAGCACATACATTTCCCTTCGATGCTGTTCCCCCCTCACTATTAAGTCCCACAGAACGCTGAATAGAACAAATTTCCGTCGATAATTGCCATCTAATATTCGGATTAGCGTGGCTACTCGTGGCCGGAGGTCAACACAATTTTCCCCGTCCAATTCCTAGCTCAGTGTGGTTACTCGATGCAAGCCATCTCAACAATGCAAAACCCTTCGTCTCCTCCTCCACCAAAGTTCGCTGCGACATATTGTTATCCTTCTGGAAACTTGTTGTGTGTTCGTCATTTCTACGTATTGTAAAACTTACACAACATTAATGAATAAATCGCGTAGGTGGTTACGGTAACGGACTTTCCCAGCGCGCACCAACAAATATGAGGGAATGCGCCCTATTTAATACACTAAAATATACTTGGAATACAGCATGAAACTATTAAAATATATCATGACAGGAACAAAACATTCGCAGAGCGAAAACACGCCACACTATAGTAAAAGAAAGAACCCAACCGGCGAGAATGCGTCGAACATGCAGACCAAGAACATCATGTCCAGAACCAGAATATGAGTACGTTACAAGCTCTTGCATCATTCACATTGCCAGGCATTACGAGGCATAAACAAAATTCCATTAAATAAACAGTTACACTTCACAGAAATATGGTCTAAATATTACCTTTCGACTTAATTAAAAATATTAACACGTTCAATCTATGACTCACAATTAGCGCTCCAGTCACCGTAATGGCGAAATGGAATCCAGTCTGTTAGTCACCGCCCGTGGCGGGAGTCTCGGTGCGGCTTCTCCCCTGGAGACCTCGACCGCCCGATCTAGTGTTGTCTCCTTTCGTGCCTCGGGGGTGATTTTGACGACCCAATGCTAGGCAGATCTCGGTACAGTAGGGATAGTACAATCTCACATTTTTGCCAGCCTCTACCTAATTAGGGGACATTCCAGAAATACGTCAATCGTTCAGGGCGTCACATAGTCCTCATAGCGCGTTTTGGTGAACTCCCAGTGTCGAACTTGTATCCATGTTGGTACGCAGAAAGGGTTTCATTCATCATGACAGGGACCAAGCAAAACCCTTTAGCACTCTAAAGCCTATATGTTAATGATGTATCATATAGTCAGTGGCGAAGCGTGACGTTGAAGCTAAGTCATCGCATGCGTGGCGGGTTGCGGGGATCTCAACTTCGCCTTTCAAGAATAATTTTATTAATTTTGTTGCACAATCGTAGTCATGGCTATCATACGCTAAGTTATTAGAATTTTTAGTGCTTAGCAGATATTGTGCCAAAGAAAACTCGAAAATCTTAGGCTATCTTCTTTCACTAGATAACTTTCACTGGACACCATAGCATTTAGTCCACCCGAGAGGGGCGGAGGTGGAGACTGCCCCTTATAACCTGCGGAACGTCGACCTAAGGATCACCCGAAAGTTACACGATACAATACCTTTGCACAGCGGTGTGGAGAGCGGGTATCGGCGGGTATACTGACGAGCTACGGCGCAGTACTTAACAGGTCTGAATATGCCCTCATGCCCTCACTCCTGCCTCTGTGCCGCGCGGAGCCGACGGCGTCCTCCGGCTTGCCGTCAGGTGTCGCCTCGCTACTGGGTGGCAAGTGTTGAAATGGGCCTATGCGGCACAAACAGACGACGACGGGTAAGTGCATTACGACGGGTATTCCGCTATGTGATTCTAAATCTAAATTAATAAATTGACTTAAACGATTAGAAAGTATGTTCAAGCAATTATCAATATAATGTAATACATGCTAATAAATACCAATAAAATACGCTAGGTTATAATAAGCAAAAAATGCCTACCTCATTTGTACATGAACTCGATTCTCCGCGTTTTTGTTGTGAATTTTTGAATATCTGTTTCATAGAAGTCTTCTCCATCTCTTATGGTCTCTAAGAGTTCTTTTTCACTTGACAGCAAAGCCAGATTACTCATCCGTTCTTCTCCTTGCGTGGATCTCTTGAAAGTATGTATTCTTTTAAGCGCAGAAAAACTCCTCTCCACTGAGGCAGTTGTGGCTGGTATCGTGCCGATAAGCTTAGCCAAGCTGAACACTTCACTAAAGGCGTTTTCTAGATGTTCATTTCAAAAATCGCATTAAAGCTCTAGGACTTTAGTCTTTGAATGCGGCAGTTCGGTAAAGCACAGACAGATCATTTTTGAGTCCTTGCTGATCAAAAATGAGTGGATATATTTTATGGAGGTCACTCAACACTTTTTCTGGAAATTTTTTTTTGCTTCTGAAAAAGCTGTGAATTTTCTTGGATTTAAAATTTCAAAAAAGTGCAATGAACAAACCCCTTTCTCTTGTATATCAGCTGGTTTTCAAAGTCTCTAATAGCATTCAAACAAGTCATAATATCAACTCCTTCACTTTGTGAATATGTTATGTGCAATATGTTGTAAATAACATCAGTTTGCATGAACAATGGGGAAAAAGTGTTTAGGAAAAATACATCTTGGAAACTTTCCAAAAACTTCTTTAACCTATATGCCGCATATCTGTTGGCTGTTAACCACTCATCGTCAGTATTTTCATGAATATTTGAAAAAAAATTGAATAATAAGTTCCCTACATTTTTCTACGGAGTTGACAATTCGAGAAGTAAAACACCATCTAGTGGGAGCAAACGAAGGGATCGACTTTTTTAAGTACTCTTGAATAGCAAATGATCTCTTACTAGAGTGAGACGAGAAAGTGGAAATTCCAGTTAAGAGTTGAAAAAAATGCTTTACATTCAGTGATGTCACCCTTTCCCTGCGACAAGACTAAGTTTAATTCGTGTGCATAGAAGTGAGTAAACAAAGCCATTAGATACTCCTCCTGCACCTGTATTCGCAACCCTGACAAATGGCCCGACATCATTGCTGCTTCATCATAAGTCTGAGTAACGAATTTCGTTCCCAGATTGTACATTTTTACAACACTATCCACATGCTTAAATAAACCGTCTGCAGTTCGATCAGCACTAACGTCTGAAAAACCTTTAAACCTCTCTTTTATAACCCCTTCGTCTTTATTTACGTACCTCAATACAGTTGACAGCTGTGACCTGATCCTAACATCCGACGTCTCATCCAACATGATAGAAACAAAATCAGAATTTTCCAATTCCTTTACAATTGCGTCAGTAACAGCACCACTGATCACACCGATTAGTTCATTTTGTATTCCACTCGATGTTCCTTTAAACACTGTAGACGATTCTAAATGTCCTTGAAGCACTGGATTCCACCTTTTCAAGAGATCTAAAGTTTCAACGTAATTTACTTTGTTCACAGAGTCATTCCTTTCGTCGTGTCCACGAAACAGAAGTTCTTGTTTGGCTAAAAATCTCGTAACATCAATTAAGCGCTTTAATATCTCCGGATTCGTCTTGACCTTTTGAATATGTAAATTGTTATTTACTTTGAGTGTGTTCGTAAATTCTTTGTTTTGCGAAATTATAGTGATCCATTACACTTTGAAGATGGTTTTCTGACTTTAATGACTTTTTGCAGATTGGGAGATTCCACTTAAATTGCAAAAACCAGATGAAACCCAAATATTTTTGTTCGATTTTTTTTGAAAATAAAAGGCAAGGCCAGCAAAATAATTTTGACAAATTTTCACTCCCGCACACGCAAATATAGTACTCATAGTTCGACACACTAATGTGCCTAGTATACGATCTAGTATTATTGGTCACTCTACAGGTCAGTTTCACCAACGGGGGACATGGACGGCCACTTTGAATGATAGCCAGCTTCTGCTCAAATTCAAGAGCACTAAAAGGCTTTTGTTTTAACTCGACCACTAAATCACCGTTTTCTTCTGCACACGCCATTGCGCACCGTATTATCACTGATATCCTAAGGTAATAACAACCGGCATACACAATGATGTATATAAAATAATACCACTGCAGAAGTACTCAAGGGACGCACCAAAACAAATCCAACTGCGTTTCAGGTACTACTGCCGAACATCCGTGCGGTCCAACTTGGCTCCCCTATCCAAACGAGAGCTGCCGAGTGTGACCGAGATAAGCCGAATGAGCAGGGAATCGCTGGCCTCAGACATGACTAGCCTGCCTAAACGCGATAGCCGTCTTCAGTGGAGGAGCAGGGTGGGGGCGGGGAGCGGAGTTACCGCCGAAACAGATTCTCCAAAACGAGCGAATCCGTGGCTTGATTTCGATCGTTTTCCGTCGTTTCTCCGGAAAAAACGGAACTACTGCCGTCGTAACCTTACTTTTATCGTTTTCTGACCTTTTCTTAAGTCTTTTTAATATTTTTCATTTTGGTTTAGTCATCGCGAATCCAGAGATGACCGGACGCCTCGCCACTGCATATAGTGCCAAGGACCGTTCATTGAATTGTTCATATATGCAATTAATTCAACAATTTAACGATATAATCTAAATATTCGGCGATAATCGGAGGTTTGCAAAATGTGTTGTCTTTCATCTGAGAGCTGGAGGTTAAATGTGGCCAAAATCTCCTTATTTAATACATTATTCACCCTTACCAATCAACTAAACCTTTCTATAATCCCCGTTCCATTCGATAGTCCTCTTCTCTGCTCCAGCCTTTGGGAATTAAGTTAAGGATATGACTCTTAGCAAAAATGTCCCTTAGAACTTTGTGTACACCTTGGGGTATTATGTTCTCCAAACATGTTGGATATACCTTTAACGTTAAACAGTTCCTAAGTGTAACCCATTGTAAGCTTCGTTTTCCATACATTGGGATAAAAGTTTCGCAGTCCCGTTCGGCTTCTTGGCCTTTTATATCAAGCGAAACCACTCAATAGGGGTCGCTATTTATGGTAGCAGGATCGCAGTACGAGGAGAATGACGTCTTCGGCTGACGGTCAGTTCTTGGCCTGCGTTCCTTCTGAAAGGTTTTAAGCTATTTTTCCTGATTACTTATTGTAGTATACTTGAAACCATTTTTCTCTATTGAAAATGACAGTGACTGCTAATCGCTTGCATTTCGTGTAACCCAAGCGTAATACAGAAGCCAGAGTAAGTTATTGTTCTATTTCAAATGAATAACTATATCAATTATTTCAATAAAGTTGGATTTTGAATCCCTTTTTACATTTTAGTGTAGTATATTTCAAATGATTTGTGTAGTAGATTTCAAATTGGTGTGTGTAGACCGTGCAACTAAACGGTTGCAGATGGAGCTCTTTAAAGCATGCCTCGAATGAAAATGAAAATTTTCTTAGTTACCAGTTGGAGTTTCTATAACTAGTGGTGGCGATATGGCCATTTCTCTTGAGCTCCGAGTGGATTTTTTTCATGTGCTCTATTTCAGTGGTTTATAGCTGACGGTACCGAAGGACAGCTCATCGTTTGGGAAGCGAACGTATCTTCATCGAGAAACTCCAAATAAAGTTTATGTGGAGTGTGACTGTACGCCATTCGACCACTCAAACTTAGACAATTCTTGCTTGCATAATTACCAAATCCCCATAGCAAGGCTGAATCTCGTGTCTCGTTTGACTCTAGAATTGCGGATGAAGATTTACTTGGGGCGAAGGGAAACTTTCTCCTTGCGTTTACTTCATTATGTGGTTAATGGCCAGAGATTATTTTAATAAAGTTACTTCTACATTTGAGGTGATATAAAACCACTTTTTCAGCTCTTATTGAACTAAACATCGTATTATTTTCATGTAAATCCAGTCCTGTATTTTTGGTGATTATACGCTTTTTCATTTGGATAAATCTTTATCAAATAAATTTGACTTAGACTACGCTAATGTCATACTCGGTATTTCTTACACCTTTTATGAGTACAAGATAGTTTGGAAAAAACTAAATGAATAGTTATGGGAACTTATAGAGAGGTACCTAAACGATAATACATTCATGCTAGAATAGGTCCGTTACATCAGAGAACTAAGATAAGGTTTCGCGAACTTTGATGTAGATGATATTTAAACTTCTAATTTTCTTACCTCAAATATTAGGTGGGTTTAATATACACAAAATTTGACTATTAGCCGAGTGTGTACGAGTGAGCATATTTTATAACTGAAGGCTCAACCTAAATTTCGAAAGGAATTCCGAAGGTGATTACGGAATCAGCCCACTCAAGCGTTTCCCTCTAGCATTTGATAGAGCATGCGTGGTTGAAGTTACGGGGGAATCGCGTGGATTAAGCAATAGTTTTCAACTTCCCTCATGAACGCGACCGGATGTTCAAGGTGCCTCCCGCGGAAACTTAGGCTAGGCGGCGGATTCTGGATGTTTGAACAGGCCATTCCGACTGCTCCTACTTGGCGAATAGCGGCTATTTCTTAAGCGATCCCCCCATATTTCTTTTCCTGGTCGTCTTTGACTTCCTCCATCGTGCCTTCATATCTTTCTACCCAATGTGATATGGTGGAGACCTTTTCGCTCACCGTCTCTAGACACCGATTTATTTCCGCTAGTTTCGTTTGAGTTCCCCCAATCTTCCTCTCGCACTTCTCTACCTTAGTCTTAACCTCCGCTTCAATAGGTACAACTAATTCTCTCTTCCAACTGAATTTTACACTCCGCCACACTTATATCCACGCGCTCATCTGTCTCCTTGAATAACTGCTCGAGATATTTGGTTAATTCTATCATATTCTCCTCCCTCTCTCTCTTATATTCCTCCCTCTCTCTCTTATGTTCCTCCCTCTCTCTTATTCTCCTCAACTAGTCTGGTCATTTTCTCGTCCGCCTTTCTTTGGTTCTCTTCCCTCTCCCTCTTTGAAAATTTCATCAACGTTTTAATGTCCCAAACGTCTAATGGTTCTTTTGTCACGACCTGTTTGGTGTCAGAGGCTGCCTCTGTTCGATTGTCCCGTGTCGGCGTCCCCTGATAACTTTCTATGCCGGCTAGTCCTATTCGGCTATCTTCTTCCCATTCATCCTCGTCGTATTGAGGTGGGTCTCTATAATTTTTAAACTATCCCCTTCCATATAGTATCTCTGGTTAATGATTAACAGTCAAAGGAAAATTCTAGCGATACCAACGTAAAAAAAACTTTATGAGCTTGACCTCCACTCATAAGGACTAAATCTGACAAAATTTTTATCGACATCTCTTTTTTCTAAATTGGGCCCCACATTCGGAGACAATTGTATTTAAACGAACCCCACGCTTTCCCACGTCTTTCCACTGAATGCCCCACGTTAGGCGCCATTAGTAACCTGTCCCTTTTTTTTCGGTCACCAGAGAGGGAGGGGGAAAGGACGGACTCTGTTTTAGCCGTGGCAGTGGCTTTTGCGTGTGCTAAGAAGAGCTCAGCACAAAAATGTGAGGATTATAGGTCCTTAAGCCAGGTGTCTCATGCCTCAAAGATACTAACTAGAATAATATATCACCGGATCGAAAATAAAATTGAATAAAATCTACAAGATGAACAGTTTGGTTTCCAAAGAAACCGGGGCACACGAGAGGCTATTTTAGCGTTAAGACTAATTACGGAAAAAAATATTAAGACTTTATAAAAAAGTAGTCATAGAATTTATTGACAATGAAAAAGCCTTCGACCGCATAAGTTGTAATACCTTGTTTAAAGTCCTTAAAGACGCTAAATTAGACTATAGCGATAGGAGGATAATTCTCCAACTTTACCAAAACTAACAAGCAATCCTTAGCGCAGACGGAAAAAAGTAAAGATCTCTCGAGGTGTTAGGCAGGGATGCAGTCTATCCACAATACTGTTTAATTTATACATGGAACAGGCAATAAAGGAATTTACAGAAACGAATAAGAGTGGATTAAAAGTGAATGGTAACCTCTACACAACCATCAGATTTGCGGACGACATAGCACTTTTAGCGAATAGTGACAATGAGCTACAGGATGCATTACACGAAAGTAACTAAATTTTTAAAAACAATTGGGACATGAAAATAAACAAAAAGAAAACTAAAATAATGAAACGCACTAGAGATGGACTAAAGGAAGCTGAGGTATATCTAGATGGAGAAAAACTATGGCAAGTTACTACTTTTAAATATCTGGGTAGCTGTATCATATCTGACGGCAGATGCACAGTGGACGTTATAAGTCAGGTAGCACAAGCAAAACAGGCATTTATCAAAAGGAAAACTCTTTTGACATGAAAAAATGTTTCTTTAGCGACCCGGAAAGAATTTTTTAAAACGTATGTTTGGAGTGTGTGCACCTATGGCTCGGAAACTTGGACTCTGAGGAAGGCGGAGAGGAAAGAGGTGGAGTCCTTTGAAATGTGGTGCCGGAGAAGACTTTTAAAAATATCTTGGACAGAGAGGGTTACCAACCTGGAAGTACTACAATGGATTGTGGAAGGACAAACGTTCGTAAATTATATTTGTAAGAAAATGAACGCAATGATTGGACACCTTCTACGTCACTGAGTGGATGACTACTTTAATGGAAGGACTGGTAGAGGGCCGTACTGGAAGAGGTAGACCAAGAAAAGAATACCTGGAAGAGACCATAGCGGGGAGAAGATACTGTGACATAAAAAGACTGGCTTTGGAAAGAAGGAATTTGAATGCCCACCAACCTTACAGTTGAGGAGAAGAAGAAGAGTGGCTTTGGTGGGACTGTGATAGTACTTATCGTGGCAGGTTGAGACAGCTGCTGGGCGGATGATTTGCGAGTAGCGACGCTTTTTGTAGGGCCAGGCTGTAGGTGCGGGATGCTGAACATCTTCATATTTCGGTTGTGACTCCATTCCTTCCAATCTCTTCGGCCGCTTCACCTCTCCCTTCCAGCAATCTCCAGTTCCAGCCTTTTTGCCTCTTCTCCTTTCGTCGCACTCGTCCTCGCCTCCGTGTCTGACGTTCGTCCATCAACTGTCAAGGTCGACCAACCTCACGCGGGGCGGCAGCTCTTTTTCAGAGCTCGCCCCACCAGCGTAAAGGGGTGGGGAGAAATCGGGGGGGTGGGGGGGAGGGGGAGCTTGCACATACCTAGCGGTTCAAGGGCCCGCTTGACTTTGGTCGTCATTTTAGGTGACTAAGCACCGTGGGAGGGGATGGGGTAGGTCTGCACGCTTCGGAACTTCGATTCAACTAGTCACCTCCCGCTGCTCCCTTGGCGTCGTTCACTTGAGGGGGGGTGAGGGGGAAGGTCACCGCCGCTGATATCCCGTCTTCCACACACAAAAGAAGGGGTTTGGGGAAGGGGAGGGAAGAGGGGTTGGGGGATGGGAAAGCACACTCACACAAAGAATCGCATCCATCCCACAAAATTCACACTTAAATTCAACATATAATACAAGAACGACCTCCCTCGATCGACTCGTTTCCTTCGTCACCCCAGCATGGGACCGCCCAACTTTGGGAACGGTTACAGTATATCTACTTGCCACAGCATGATTATTTTTTTATCCTAAATTTTAAGAGAGATCAAGAAGTATTTTCGCCTATTTTACTTCGAATATTATCTCCTGTCTTATCATAATGGCTTTTAAGTTTAGGTGTTTTCTTTCCTGAATGAACTAGAGAATCCTATAATTTACTCAAATCCTTGTCCTTGCTTGATGTTTACAGATAAGGGTGGCTTGACTGAGTAGTGAAATGATCTTTCTTAAACAACAGCTCATTTTAGCGTGTAATCAAAATGAGAACGAAAAATATTGTTTATTGTCGTTGATAAGATTCACAAAGGTTGGTTTAGATGTAGGACGTGGCAGAAAAAGATATAATACGGCAAAGAGACATGGCATTAGATAGCATTTGTTGTTACCTTTTGGTTAATGATATTTTTTGAATAGGTATGATCAATTACGTAATGCACTACGTATTACTGGCTGTGAGCAATCATTACCAGGCCACTAAAGCGAAGCTCCATGTGAATTATTTGATCGTATACTGATTAGCGTTCTCATTTACGCAGCCACTAATCTAACTTCGCAAACCCTTTACCTGCAATCCTGGTATTTATGGGAGTTCTCTACTTTGTCAACACAGGATATCTGCAAATATTTACTCCAAATGCGAGTGTACAGTCACAAAAATGTGGTAATGGATCAATTTATTGAAATATTGCGTATATTTTCTTACTTATTATTATTCTTGTCTTGTGGCTATTCTCACTGATAAAAGGTCTATCAATTTCCCGGCTTAAAAAGTTCTTAGAGATCTTATTTAACTGCAGGTCATCACTTAAATTATTAGATCATGGTTGACTGGTGAATCCACTGAAGACTAATTTAGTGACAGCTGTCATTGTTATACTTATATCAGATCAAGTTTTTATTTTCGGAGTAAATCGAAGTTTTATTGTGATTGAATAATAGAATATTATTTAAGAAATAATTATGGACCTGAATACTGTTACAGAAAATTATTTTGTTTTTAAAACATGTTTACATTTATCTTCCTTTCTAGATGGGTGTTCATAACCTTAATTATATCTCTTACATATTAGTTAGCTGTACTAATGCTCGTGCGATTATCATACTAGATTATTACTATAATACAGTTAAGAAGCGTAGTTGGTTTCCGCTTGATTCACATTCCGCGAACTATAGGCAGCGTACTCAGGCAGATTTTAGTCTAGCAGAGTTGTTAGAAAGAAAATAAGTTCGTCGAGGACAAAGGAATTGTTGTTATTTTAGTCGTTGTCTCTACCGTAGAGCTTGAAAAGAGCATAAATATATGAGCGAGTCACTTAATCCAAAACGGCATCTCACTGCACGGCATTGCTTGCATTTCTACATATATATACGTGAAAATGACATAATCATAAATATTTATCGTCTTTTATAACGGGAAATAAAAATCTGCGTTTTTATCTCGTACTTCGACAGCGACTACGAGTCTCCTCGCGGGTAAAGACCTAGTTACCCCCCGGTCTGAAGCTTTCGCTTATCACCAGGATAGGTCAGTGGTGGAAAGAAGGGTAAAAGGATGGGATAGGAGGGGGAAGGGTTGGCGAAATACAGCCACTAGAGGCCGACACCGTGAGGCGGATTGCCAACAAGAGGCCGACAACGGGCCCTGCCTCCCCCTAGTCCTCGTATCTGTTGGGTTACCCCAACAAAGTTAGACGAGTCACCACCAGTCTCGCTTACGCCTCGTATCTGTTGGGTTACCCCAACAAAGTTAGACGAGTCACTACCAGTCTCGCTTACGCGAAGATTTCACACACATCTTTTGAGAGCCAGTGGAGCCCATTGTCCAAATATTTGGGATAGAGTGTCCACTTGGATCCCATTTTTTGATACACGTCGTCTGGTCTGCCGGAGGTTTGTTATCGGATCGGGGCCCCAATGTGTGGCCCCTAACCTCGAAAGCTCCCCGTTTACCCGTATTCCATTCAAATGCTCACTAGTATTTCGACAGTTAGGATGACCCCCAACTACCTACTGTACCACAATGTCGTTGTCTCACAATAAACCTCTTCATTTGGTCCCTATTGCGGTCATGGTGATGGGTTATTATAACGATTTTCCTAATAGCCTTGCGTTCCAGCTTATTTCTCCAAATAGTTTGTCCCGCCTGAATCACTCTCTCTAGTTATCTCTCTCCCTGTGCGTTCATGAACTTCAACCTCTTCACATTTTCTCCCCCACACAGCCGCACTGGACTGGTATGCCAGGCAATTTTGCGAGACTAGTTACTCCACCGGATTCTCTCTTTGACTTCTGCATACTACGCCCACTTCCCCTAATCATTCCATTCAAGTGTCCACTTCAATACCCCTTTTGATCGTCTACCTCTCCTTATGGTAGCAGTTTTTGCATCTCCAAACTCGTTACTACTCTCGTATTCTCCGCTCCCCAGAAGCTATCTGTCCTTATCCCACATCTTTGAAACGGGAAATCCGTTGGGGTACATCACTTATCACGCCGCTTACAATCAAAGAAAAACTTTTATCGGGCCGCTCCTAGGAATCGGTGGGCGAGCGGTAGGTGAGCTGAGGAGCTGGGGTAGTTTTTCCATCGCTTTCGTAGGTGCGTCTTTCGCAAATCTCAGAATTTCATACGCGACTTGCCATTACATAGACAGTACTGCCAGACGCCTATTGGGATGTAGATATGATGCTTGGGGTGTGTATGTTTCTATGTTTGAAAAAAATAAGGGTCGATTAGGGTAAGGAAAGTATTAAAATGACATGGCCAAGAAAAATTGTACGCCTGGGCTTCATGAAACGGTTGTTACGACTATGAACGTGGGGATTTTTTTGTTGGTCCAAGACAATTCATTACCATAAGCAGGTGATAGTGATCTTAGAAATACCCATGAACGTGAGAACCTGCTTAAAAGCTGATTTCCCCAATTTTCTCAAATTAAATCCCGAAGAAATTTGGGGCAAAATGCGTATGCTGTTAATAATATTTTATAAATTGGATTTAATAAATTCATTTAGTCATAGAATTTGTAAGAATTACGTACGGGAATTAGTGATTCCTGTTAAGCTTTACTAATTGTCTAATCGAAAACTAGACTTCGATTTAATTCTATATTTATATCTAACATTCTTCTGTCAAGGCAAAACACTGGATTTGAGTACCTTTTTGGGAATGCTTCCATTACTTGTAGTTTCATAAAATGTCAAATCAAAGGAACATTGCTTTAGTGAATTCATCTCTAAATGATTTCCTCCATGAATTCACAATTTTCTTGCAAGTAAATATCTTCAACCAACTCATTTTTATCGCAATACTCGTACATGATAAATTTTTTCCTTATTATATTATATCGTTGTTTCTAAATCCTGAGGCAAATTGTTGGAAAAATTTGTTCTTTCATAAAATTTCTATATGAATTAAAGGGCTGGGTAATATAGATTTAATTTGATTAATGGTAATTAGATTTAATTGTAGATGTAATTTTTCGTAGAGGCCTAGAAAGACTCGTGGTGACTTGTGGTCTAGTTATATAATTCCAAATAATATCTAGTTATTGCCATCGCCAAATTTAAAGATTATTAAGTTCATTCAAAAGAAATCTATTGTATCATTTCATTCACCAGCCACATTTTACTTTATATGGCGAAGAGCCTGCTGTTTTAAGTTTTAGCACATTTACCTGGCTCAGCTACAATTCACAGTGCTGTAGGAGCTCTGCCTCGTAAATAAAATATCGTAAATTTCTTTGCGGCTCATACAATTTTGTACCTTTAGTACGTCGGAAAATATTTCGTAAAATAACGAATGAAACTGTGTAAGCTGTAATTGAAGTTGTTTAGGTGGGTAATAGGGTATCATTCATGCCTGCGGTGATTTATGTCGTCTTTAGGCCAAGCAAATGGGGGCATACTTAACTTCAACCACCGCGAACCTAAATACCGACGATGAACTTACTTTACCTATTTTGGAAATTTTTTATCGGGTAACAATCATTTGGCAGTATACGGATGCAAATGAAACTGAAACTAATTCGTTATTTTAATTTTTCATAGTTTCCTGAAACTGTGAAGTACTAAAGTAGATTTGCGCTCCCTCCCTTTCATTGTAAGTAACTACATAATGAAAAATGGGGATCGGGTTTATGTGGTGGCTAGAGTACTGGCTAACCATACGGGCAGCCAGGGTTCAAATCCCTCCAAAGGAGGATGTTTTTCAGAGGAAACCTGATCTCTACTTGAGCGTCTTGTGGAGGGCACTTCAAGTACAGTACTCCATCTGTCAGATGAGACGTTAAACCGTGGTGCCCTTGGCGCCTTTCGTTAAGAGCAGGCTAATTCCGACACCGGGTTTTTATCCACCCTTCGTCCCTTATCTGTCCACTAAGCTGTCGGTCGCCTCCCCTAACTCTAATCCAATCAAATAATGAAATGTTTATATGCCCCTTTAAATAGCATTTAAAATAATTCTTCTCATAGTAATTTCAATTTTTTTAACAATACTAATAAATGAGGAGGAAAATATGACAAATTGACTCATAGTTTGCTGCAATTAGATTTGAAATACAGTAAACATTTCTATGATGAACTGAACGGCTGGAAGTAATTGGTTTTTACGAAGTCCAACCAAGTATTTTCTTGATGAATCTCCTTATTCGCGTCGTTGATCCACTGCAGCGACTCAAACTTGGCTCTTTTACCACTTGGTACCATTAGGGGCCTCTTTCTCGTATTCAGTTGGTAAGCTGAATAGGCTTGTTGGTCTTAACTGACGTCCATCTAACGCTTGGCCATATGCATGATTCCTCATTGCATTATCTTTTTTTCATTGCATTTCCCAAGTCTGCCTTCATTCCACCTTTTCACTTGTTCATTCTTTTTTCCACTTTGATACGTTATTCATAACAAATCAGCGTCTTTCCACCTCACCTATGTATCTTCAAATACTCGCAATCGACGAAACACCCCTTGGCGCCAAGCCCGACGGTGGCTGTCGACGCCTTACTACCCGCGATTGTAATCAACAAGCACGCACCCAACCTCCTCCTGCGGCTCCTCGTTTGACGTAGAAAAATACCGCTTGCCCCATGTCATTGGCTCGCACCTCTTCATTCTCATACATCCCGTTGCAATTCTTTCCTTCATCATGGGCCATTGAACACCTATTCATCCCTCCGCAACGACTCTTTGGTTGTATGGATCTTTCACGTATTACCGAAACTCTGAAGGCTCTTCTTTGATTTTTTTAGTATAAAGAGGTACAGCTCTTTGTAATTATACCATAAACAGATCCCCTACGATACTTTTATTACCAACATTGCTACAACATATCCGACAGTAAATGGAAATCGCCAAACTCTTGGCCTTGTTAATTATCACGTTCATCTAACGTCGCCAATTTACCCTGCTGCTCTTATTTCTGAATTCACCTGGTGAAATGGAATAAATTTTAACGGTCACCGAATTTTCAATAAAATGTCTACGATCATGATAAATCATCGAGTCATACCTTATACTACTTTCGAGGTTCCTTTTTCGTAAATAATAAAGATTATAATATTGAATCAAAGTTATCCACCAATATTCTTCACTGAAATAATATTTTTAAGAAGACTTCATATATCGTCAGTTAATTGGTATCGCATTGAAGTAAACGAGTTCCTACTCACAGTTTTTTTTTGCCCGGGATGTTTGAATATGAAATAGATAGCGGGTAAAGAGTGGCATAATGTACTGAATAACAATCTATAATTTTGCTCAACATAGAGGCATTGCTCGATAAAAAGTTTTCTCTAGACATCGCTAATTGCTCTCTGAATCGCGCCACGATTAAAACATACGTAATTACTACAAGGGGCTAAATTTGCGAAAACGCAATATAAAGTTTACAATGTGAAGTTAATATCATGCAGGGGCTTTGTTATTAAATAAAGATTTTACATTAATTTCAAAACACTTACGATATAGGTATACGAGTTAAAAATTCAAAAGGGGTATTTTCCTTTTGCATTAAAAATCATATTTCTTGAGATTAACATTTCTCTTAAAATAATTCATTTTTTAAATAATTTCTAAAATTCCGATAATGAGAAAATCTGTTATTTTTTACCATTAAAATAACTTCAAACTTTTTTTTATTGAATTCATAGAATGGAGTTTGAATAAATATAATGTAAATTACCTCTTTTAGGATTACAAATAATGTTGTATTTTCTCCACTTTCGTCGTAAATGGGGTATTTATATTGTTTTCGATCAACTAAGGTACAGCAATGCATTACAATGTCTTATGCTAAAAATTACTAAAACAACTGAAATTTTATTCATAACTATAAAAACAATTTAATTATAATGTCACGGGTTTCCCTAAGCCTCAAGTTAAATTTCAAAATAAACTAAGAATCGTGTCGATTTTGGCTGACTCAGCTTTGTTCTCATATTTTACCCTTTTCTTCTCTATGTACTCACACGTTCATCATACATGGATACACACATGGATTTTAGTAGCAATGGCTTTATTACCAGCTTTATCATTAATACTCTTTCTCCACTAATCCTTGTTAACTATCATGGTAGTAACAACTAAAAGCAAGGAGGTATGACCTGTAGATTGAGAATCTATAATTCGAGTGATGTCAAGCTACGCGTTGTGCTCTTCACTATAGCAAACGAGAAGGCGATTGTATTTTGCACAATATACAATGAAACTTGCTATAGTTTTGATGAAAATTACCGAGGATTAGCATAAGCAATGAACTCGGCCTTCATGTATATTCCATTTACTCCACAGAATTTTCATTCCATTTACAGACAGACACGTCGCAGACTCAGAATACAGATACTCGGATGTTAACTGTAACGCAGATGAAAATGATGATTCCACAATTAATTAAGGAAATAATTGTAAATATAGCAAATAGGTTTATTTACCGGTTATAAGTATACATTGGTATACTGATTCAAAATATTCATAAATATATTTCTCAATCAGAAGTCAAATATTCAGCTTCAGCGGAATGAATACTCGCAACTATTACCGACATGAGCGAAATAGAATTGGTAAATCTAATTTAATTTATTTAGCCCCAAGGTCATCCTTATTCTTCTATTAAAACCTAGTTCTTGTTATGAATTACTGTGTAGGCCCTGGTATAAATTGAAAATCAGAATTTCGTTCGTATAGTCTGTATCACCTGCATTGCGATGAGTCGTTTTTTGACACAAGCAATTTCGCAAAAAGACCGCATCTATACTGGATTATACAACCTTCAAATTTTCACCGTAACAATCAATGGACAAAAATGGGCCTGAGCCTTCAAGCGTCGAGTTTCTCGGTAAAATAACGGCATAACGATATAATAACGGCATAGATTGAAAAATTAATATGCGACCCAGGTTACATTAATTATTTCGTCACCGATCTCTCATCTAAGTTTGTCTACAGATCGTAAACTTTTGGTATTGTAGCAAATAAAGCTCATTTTGTTGGACCGTTTGTTGATGAAAATTAACGTGGCTGGTATATTGTTTCTTGGCGAACATCAAACAAGGCAAAAAATGTCTGCATGTAAATAAGAGGGATTTGTAGTGAAGGCTCTCGTTACTTTCCTTGAGTATTTTACAAAGAACCTTTTTTTATAGTTTCCTTAATGGATGGTTGAAGGAATATGTCGGTTTCTTAGAGTAAATGTGCTAGAATGAGATTGTGACCAAGAGATGGGTGTCGTCAATTGGGAGAAGTACACTAGTTACACATGGAGGATGGTAAGATTGCGTTTCAAAAGCATTACAAAATTAACTGTTACTTGGGAATTGAGACATTATGGAGAGAATAATATGTAAAAAAGGAGAGTTGAGGTTCTTAACGCAAACAGGAGTACGAGTGAGTTGAAAGAGCCCTGGCTTCTCTCTTTCTTTTTACTGTCATATGGATGAGCATTTACCGAGCACCCGGTTGAGATGGATTTCCTTACAGTGCAATAAAGATTCAACTTCCATCGTGACTATGTTTCTTGGATACAAAGGGGGCATTTTTTTATTCAAAGGAACCTCACATACTGATGCATGTGTTTCTCAATCTTACTTTGACCATAAAATGTGAAACGGTTTGAATCTATCTTGAACCCGGGCTCTTCTCGAAAAATCTCTCCGGAAGGATTCACTTGGTATATTTTTTATTTGGCGTAAAAAAATCATTTGGTCTTTTAATATTTCTACCTGATTCGCCTTCGCTATGAATCCCGCGGGTAATATAGGAGTAAGAGGAAATCTGTTGAATGACCTCCAGAGAACCACAAAAAATTCCGCAAACTAAAAAGCAGAGTTAGGAAAAGAAATATTTTTTATCTGGTTTTTTTTTCGGGATAAAAATTGTCTTCGGATTCTCTTAATATTAGAGAACTCTTCCCGCAACGAACGAAAAGATGTAGCATTTTCTGGCAATCGTTACCGAAGGTAGCCAACATTTTGAAAAACAAAGTTAATCTACATTTATGGTTCCAAAAATTTATGATTCCTTACGTATGACTTGAAGGGTAGAGGAAAGCGATCTTTAAATGTTTTGTTGCTTTGCATTAGGGAGGCTGAAATGTGACCACACATGTAAGGTGAAACCACACATGTAATGAATATATGATCTCTCTGCAAGTAGACTCACTAGCAATGGAGGGGAAAGTTGAGGATCCTTCAACTAGTGGATAATAGCTAGCCAAAAAAAGATTTTTATCGGATGTTTTGGGTATAAGCAGTTAGTAATCACCATTTAAGGAAATTATACAATAAAGAATAATGGAAAAATAGTACACAGATATTTGTTTATCACGAAGATCAGTAATGGTTTTTCATTAATTATAACCGTTTAAAAATATCATAGTCACATCAATAACACCAAATAGGAGATTTATTTGAACGAAAATTTTGATTAGTAGTAAGCAGATTGTGGAAATCACACATTATCGATTCGTGTAAAAATTTCTTAATTTACGATAATTTTAACTTTATCCTCTTCCATTGATTGCAATGATCAAAATTCAACCAATTGAACCAGATTAAATAAATTTATAAAACTTGCTTAGTACGTGTGAGACGTATTTGACTTTATTTTTATTAACTTATATGCTCTCTGCAAGGAAAATGGTTAGCACAGCGCCAACGTACGGCCTGAAAATCTCACAATCGCACACCTATTTCAAAATAAAACGGTTTGATTTAACCATTGGCACGTTGCCTACTTATTTTATTAACAATAATAATATTTTGTAATCATAATTTTCGTTCATTTACCACATGATTGTACAAATAGGCATGCAGTCATATGTAATTAAGATGATGCCTGCTTTGAGTGTAATATATTATTTCATTGTACCATATATTTACCTTGAAGAAAAATAGATTTCTGGTACCTACTAGAAGTGATTACTTCTTTTATATCCTTGTTTATATGGTATTGTTTAGCAAAAGAATTTTACAACCCAAATATTGTACAGTTAAAAAACCTCACATTTGAAACGTGAGAAGGCATGTGAAATAGCGGCAGGCTTATTGCGAGGATTTATTCACATAATCATCCATGCATTAATCCCTTTCTAGTAGCAGGTATTTCATCTTTTATCCTAAATCTCAATGAACAATAGCGCTTTACTCTTCTTTAAAGCTCACTATTCTTTATTTTTTATTTTTATATTGCAAAAACGGAGTAGCCGTACAGTAACGTCAACTCTTTCAAATAGGATACGAGGGTAAGTACACTAAGCGAGCTTTTCCCAATGCTTTCGTGGCCGAATAGTTCAAGGTATGTATTGGGTTAGTATTTGTTTGAGCAATCTTCCGAACATCGTGGAGGAAATCCTGAGGAAATCGGGCCATGCATTTGCTCGTCGAGGGAGATTTTCTGGTCAGCATCCATTGAGGGGGATAAAATTTTAACGCATCACATTTTCCCGCGCAGCAACTCCCCTTTGTCACAATGACGGCAATCCAGCAAGAGGAAAGCAGTCATTCTGTCCATATAAAGCCTTGCCATCCGTGAAGCAAGAGAGACATCCTATATTACGGAGACTTTCTGCTAAAGCAGCGACTAGGGACAGTTTAGTCTTACCAAAATTGAAGACGTTAGTATTTCTGGGTCCCTTTGGGAAGGAGCATGGACGTTGAGGTCCTCACCGCTCTGATTTCTCCGTATATGCTCAACCCTGATGACAGCGTTACAGTGTTTACAGCGTTATATGTCCATATATCCATAATGTACCCATGAGGACCTAGCATAAGGAAATTTGAAGAGTTGCCAATTCGGAAGATTACTCGTTCAATATATATGCCATGTTATCTAAGTCACATATTATATACGCATTCCAAATTATTTAGAAGGTAATGATATTTTAGGGTTTGGGAGTCTAAAAGAGGAAAGCAAAGATTTGTGAATGATGATAGTTTACTATATTGTGTAACAATAAGGCATTTTGACCGTATTCTCTTCGGGTTTTTACCGCACCGATCCATTTTTGGGGGACAACAGTTTCGCCTGCCTTCCAGCTGGCTTCGTCAGGTCCGCGGATCCAAGTTCGGTCCCGTGCCTTGGCTACCCGCGGACCTTCCTTGCTGCGAGGGCGCGCGTGGCGGTCCCGGTGTCGGCGCGGATTTCGGGTCGTGACGCCTGGGGTCACCGCTCGTGCGCCGCTCTTCGTCCGCCATTCAACGACTGGCTCAGAACTGGCACGGACTGGGGGAATCCGACTGTCTAATTAACACTAGAAGGACGGCAGGGGTCATTTGACCCATTTTCAGAATTCAAATTAATTTTTCTCTATGTAAAATATTTTCAAAGTTTTTGAAACCTCTTTACTTTCTCTATTTCTGCCTGAAATTAGATTAACTGGAAAAAAATTAACTCTCATTCTATTTTGTTGTATTTTAGAAGAGGTTATACCTAGAAGGACGGCTGGGGGTCATTTGACCCACAACTTGTTTTCGTGCTGTATCTTCATATTCCTCTTACCCTTAGTCTCTTCATTCATTATGAAGATCACTATATTCTGTGGCGTTGTAGTGCAGTAGGTATAGTTCTTGGTTGTGAACCAGAGAGTACCTGGTTTGATGCCGGGTGATGCCTCTAGACACCCATATCAGAAGTGTAACATCAGTGATAATTTTTGAATCCGATTTTTCGGAGTATCACAAGCGGCACAGGGAAAGTAACTGGCACCCCGTATTACTCTGTGTGAATTTCACTCACTTATAATTTTTTATGGGTATTTTTCTTATTTTGCTAATCTTATTTTTTTCATTCTCGCCTCGAAAATCATGTGTACTCCTATTGATATGTGTGTCTTCATCCAGCCATGCCACATATAGCCATGGTTTAGCGGCCTTTGAGAAACGGTGCGAAATGTCACTGTCCATCGACCCCACATCCATTCTTTGTGATGTTTTTGTCACTGCCCGGATTGCATTGCCATCCGACTTCTTCTTCCATGGTGACACCCTGTTAGGCAACATTGTAAAATATACTGTGGAGCATGGAAAGCTTCAAAACCCTGATTGGTGCTTGTCGAGAGAAGAACTTCTTATATTTATCGCGTTGATATATGCAAGAGGCATCTTGGAACAGTGGCATATGTCTGTAAAAAGCTGCTGGGATAAAACCTGGGGCTCCAAAATTTTCTCGAGTGCAATGCCAAGGGATCGATTCTTGAATATAATGAAACATAAACGCATCGATTCAAAGGCGACTCGTAGTCAAGCACTAAGGGCAGATAAGTTTAGTTTGGCTTCTGGTCCTTGGAACCATTTTGTCACCAATTTCCGAACCTGCTATAATCCAAGTGAAAGCGTAACGGCCGATGAACAGCTCTATCCAATGAAATGCAGTTGTCCTTTCATACAGTACATGCCGAAGAAAGCGGACAAATTCTAAATCAAGAACTGGGTTTTGACTGGCGTGAAATCTAAATACTGTCTGAATGCATTTCCGTATCGTGGGAAAGATGAAGAGAGGCCATCAGATCAAGCATTGGGTGAATCTGTTGTAATAAGATTGATTGCGCCTTTTAAGAATTCAGGCATAAACGTTACCTGTAACAATTGTTTTTCAACAATTCAATCGGCAGAAAACTTGAAAAAAGGAAAATTTCTCTTACCGGAATTATAAGAAAAAACAGGCGAGACTTTCTTTCTTCTGTCCGCATGAATAATAAAATTTACACAACTAGAGTATACAAAAACACTCACAAATTACCAAGCAAAAAAGAAGAAGAATGTTCTTTTACTAAGTACCATGCACTCAGATGTGACGATGTTCGATACTAATGAAAGAAAGCCAGACACCATCCTCTTTTACAATAAAAACAAACTGGGATTGTATGGACAGTATTTGCCGGAAATATTGAACCTGGTCAGCTAAAAGGAGTTGGCCTGTTTATATATTTTTCAATATACTTGATCTGGCATCGATAAATAGCTGGGATGGAGGATGGTTCTCCATAGGGAAACCACGAATAGTAAACTGAGTCACAAGAAATTTATTCAAAAATCAGTCGAAGAAGTGTTGGGAATCTCATTTCCGACGGAACCCTCACCTTCATGCTCGATTCAAACGCAAAAATTCATCAAATACCATAGCCACATCCCTAAGAGCACATAGAGAAAAAGGTGCCAAATAGCTCCAAATTGTCAAAACAAATCTTCAAGTGTATGTTTTCAGTGTAAAAACATATTTTGTGGAAAGTGCACCGAATAAATAACTATGTGTCTGAAATGTTCAACAAAGTAATATTTTTTAATTTTTTTATAACAAAGCATGAAAAAACCATTATTCTTATTGTGAAATTTTGAAGTATATCTTTTGTATCAAGTAATAATAATGCAATTTCGTGATTAGAGTGACTATAAATTTGAATCTTGGCCTTTGAATGTAATTTAATTCATTGTTTTTAGTATTGATAATTATGTATTTTTAACAATTGGAATACCATAATTAATGCTTATATGTGTTGTTAAAGAATTAATAGGAATAATACTACAATAAAACAGTCTGTGGGAAGATAAAACGCCTTTTAAAATGATAAAACGAAGTTGGGGTCAAATGACCCCTAGCCGTCCTTCTAGGTAGGGCGAAACTCCCGTCCTCCTAGTGTTAAAACAAAGCATTGCGATGGCCCCAGAGGGTGTTGACGCAATGTGATTTCTGCCCAGTGCTCTGAATGTCAAAGTGAAGAAATTCAAGCAAGCGCGGGTAAACGGTGGGAGTAACTATGACTCTCTAAAACTCAACTTCGTCAGGACCTGACGAAGCCAGTTGGAAGGCAGGCGAAACTGTTGTCCCCCAAAAATGGATCGACGCGGCAAAAACCCGAAGAGAATACGGTCATTAAATTACCGCGGAAGCCTCGGTGCGAGTAAGGCATTTTGATGACTTAATTTTTTAATGCCAAAAAAATGAGCAAACGAGAGTGAAGAAGGAATTACACAACGGCAAGGAATCAGGCAAAGAACACTTATCTCATCAAAAAATATTTCTGAACGAATATAAAGACATAACTTTGAATACATAGATATAAAATTTGTGTGTAGCTATATAGTAACTCAGTCAACAGAAAATTCATTCATGAGGAAAAATTGAAAGTGTAAAAAATGTGGATTATTGATGGCATATAATCCGCTTCGACGAAATTTTTTGCTATATGGCAAAATTTTGTTGTATTGCTAAGTCGATGTGTGCCAGTAATATTAAAACGCCATTTCATTTTTTACGTCAACCTTTTAGCCATTTAGAATACAAGTTAATATTCATTATGCTACTTATTATGACGGTAGACTCTTGTTGGTAAGAGTCAATAAACTTTGGGGGAAAGGTCTTAATTATGGAGAAATTAGAGGGGATGATGTGTTATCCTTCACCAGTTTTCCTTGTGGATAAAAAGAGGAGAGATCTCATGCGGCATAAGGTCGCAGTAATTGGTGCTGTGACTCCAGGGGAAGTGAAGGCGGGTGGTAACAAATGGAAATTCGACTAGTGCCTCGAACTTCTGAACGGGCGATGAGGAAGTGAATCCCTGGCAAAGAGAGAGTTGGAGAGAGAAAACGGACGGAGTCCGGAGATAAGACGCAGATGAGAAGATAAATTGAGGTATGTGGTTGAGGTGTAATTGGAGGGAGGAGTGGAAAGGAAAAGGTCCTCAGGGTATTGATCTTGTCTCCACTTTTTGTGCTTCTCACTCTTCCTTCCTCAAAGCTGTTCAACTAAGCTTTCTTCCGGAGGGATGGTGGAGAGGAGGTGGAGGGTAGAGGAGGAAATAAAAACATCCCGTGGGGGTATATGTCCCGTCACAAGAGACTTGGAAACGCGCTCGACGAAAAACGGAAGTGAAAAAATTACGCTGGTGCTGTTAACCTCCCATCGGGCGCGTGGGCGGAAATAAAAAAAAAGGAGCCCTGCCGTTGTAAGAGCCTGCAGCACAATAGAACTCTCAAGTACTTTCTAACTATCTTCATTGACATAGTCTTGTCATCGTGTATCGGATTCGCACTCAATATTTTGTTTAACAAGTCCGAGAAAACGCGTTATGGTGGAAAAATTTCAGCCACTCCCCTGCCGAATAATGGGATTCGCTATGGACCTGTCCTAAAAATGTGGGTACACAATTGATATTTTGACTTTCACATTTTCCCGTTATATGACGCATTCTCATTGTTATATCAAATATTTTTTCTCTCTCCTCATCATATTTTTCTTTCATTTCACGTCCAACATTGTCCTATTTTTCTAAAATATTATTTCGTTAGCCATTTATCTGCATCTAAAAAGAGGATTTAAATTGACAGGGAGATCTAGTTTCCAATCAAATCAACGAAGACGAAAAGAACGATACCCACCTTTGTTTCCTTAAGGAGCCGCGAGGGGTACATTTATTATGAAGACTCATTCGCCTGCATATCTTACTCTTTTGCGACAATTTGTCCTATAATCTGTATAACAATGTCTGTAGCTTGCCGATAATACAATCAATGGCTTGATCACTTGACTTATCTTTTATTATTTTATCACCTAATCGCAAGATTGTCAGAAAATCTTTGTAAATTGATTAATTGGCTAATTTTCGCTTACTTTGTAATGGCTGAGACTTACGTACCTGTCATTAATTACACTGTGTTTTTATCTCAGTCTTTGACTATATAATACATTGTTATCTATTTTTCCATGCATGTGCTTTGTAAGTACTGCTAGTACTGCTCGGCGCCAGTCGTTTCCCTAAGCGTCGCTATCTCATTAAAATATCATTTTGAACCAGTATACCCTAATATATATCGTCTCATTGAACCCTGTACAATGTGTATTAGTCTCAGGTAATGCTGATGGCTTCTTGGATAAAAAATAGTCGCATGCTGGGATGAGAATCACTGGTAATAGAGCATATCGTTAACATTTTCACAAGTATAGCGTATAAAAGATATTTTATACACTATAATATTAAAGAAACATTTATTACAACACTTTGATGAGAATATAAATTCAACATTTTTGTCCCCTAAGGCGAGTATAAGACCATTAGTAGTGGCTGCAGATGTGCTAAATTAGAAATATTTGTGTTTGAAGAATAGAAAAAACTTTGTCTGTTCCTCCGTCCGCCAGCCCGAAGCATTCGAAAAAGCGCGTCCGCATGAAGTTAAGTTAGTTTCAATGCTGGAATTATCTTGTTTTGGCAAAATTGAAATGGATGGTGGCTTTAATTCAGGATATATAACAGCTATTGGGTGGGAGCATGTTTGATCATGCGGTAGTTCCAACCGGCCGGCCACTTGGGGTCATCCTCATTTCCTATGCTCTCCTTTTAGGAAATCTATTTCTGTTTACTCCTGAGGGAAACTTCTGAGAGAGGTGGTGTTTTCTTAAGATTTTGCCAGGTTTTTGTGTTACCAATCCGAAATTTTTTTTTTAGTTTTTGACTTCTTGTGACTCAAGTAAGATTTTATTCCTTCTTTTATTTTCATCAAGTGGAAACTTTTGGTAGATCATGATATGTTTCAAAACAAATTGGGTTAATAATGCCATTTTTATGGTAGAGTATTTGATAATTTGGCTCAATGTTCCCTGAACGTTTAGAAGAAAAAGAGTAAATACGGAATTATGCATGCATATTTAGTTATTTTATAGGAATTTCAGTCAAAATAATTTATTTTCGCCAATTTTATGACAATTTTTCTATTATTTCTAGTCTTCTGAACTAATTAATATATCTTGAGTTATGATGAGCTTTTTGATCAAATTAAATTACTTTTTTTGCTCTCCAACAAATGTCTATAAATTTTAAGTGTTTTAGTATTAGATATTTAATGTCTATAGATATCAGATAGATTTGTTGATGTTTCTATTGTTCTGTTTTTTACTTTTAAGCCCTGAGGAGGTTTTCAATATAATCCGAAGCGTTAGCAAACATAAATTAGTTTATCAATCAACGAATAACCTAAAAAAAGAAATATTTAACTATGTATTCCATGCATCTTACTACAGGTTAATATGAAAATTAAATTTGACTTATCTACTGCTTTCGCTGCCCCCTAGTCTTAACTACAAAGACATACTTCTCATAGCCTTCCGTAAGCTGAGTAAATTAAATTAGGCGAAGAAAAAACTGTTTTCTTAGTTTTGCAATTTTTAATGATGTAAAGAGTAATACTTGAGTAATTTATGTCCTCAGATAGTAAAACTAGTTTAGTCCTTGTTGGGATGAAGGAATCTTTCTGAGCACCCACTATTGTTCTATGTTTTTAATTCAGTACTTTGGCTATGCTAACGCTACACCTTGGCTATGGGCAATTGTCTTCCAAGTTTAGATTTGATCATCAATTGCGAATTTATTTTAAGGACGCGGTCGCTTTAAAGAGTATGCTTTTCGTCCAAAAACATTTCCGTAAATTTTTAATTCTCAACATTCCTGCATATAATTCTGTCCGAAAAGACTTCGGCTTCATATTTCAAACGGAAACGTACTGTGACCTATACCTGAACATAGTAAAGGATCAGACACGTCCAGTGTTGAATATTCATGCCAACAGTAGCCAACCTCGCCGAATGCCCCTCGTGGACCGTACTCCTATAGCTGTTTGCCTATTAGACATATTACCCCGCCTTGTGTATATGCTTCCGAGTGTGTTGGACCGAAACGGTTATGTTCGAGGAAAGCTGGGGTTTGAACAAATGCCCAGTCTCACAACCTTTATTTAATGTCGAATTAGTGCTAAGGCTTTCTTAGCTTCTAAAAGGTTGGAAGAGTGATAATGCCTTGGATAATTTCATAAAATTTAACTCTATATTGAATTATATAATAATATTTTGGAACTCCAGGCTTTTTTATTAATTTTAAGTTATGTATGTATATTCAAATCAGTCTTTTTAGTTTTATTGGCTCCAATGCGGAATCATTGGCATTTAATTTTTTCTATTAAATCAAAGTTTCAAAAGAATGAATTTCATTTTTGTTATCAAGTTGAGAAAATCATTTCCCCGGGAACCTTTGAGACTGGCTATCGAATATCTCCTACACGACCCTCTAACTGGAGTTAATGGCCTAGTAGGGTATAACCTAGGCTCATAACTACCCTACTACTTATGCTGTCTCGGATTTATTCCCTCCGTGTACATGTACATGGAAGGCTCTTTCCCATAAAGTTCTCTTGCTCATCAAAACTCTTCAGTTAATAACCCGAAGAAATGCTTCTTTTTGTATTAGCATGTTAATTGAAGACTTAGTAGGGCCCCGAACTAAGTGGGAAACAATTGCTTTCTTCCGTGAGACCCTCATCCTATTGGCTCTCAATTTCATCCGACCAAATTGCCTCGCTTGTGCATTCCTACCGACGTATTTTTACGCTTTTGATAATTACCGATTCGACTTACAGAAGCAAAATTTACAATTTTGTCGGAATAAGATGACTTCACATCCATCTTTTGATACAAGCATCATTGAAGAGGAAACTCAAGTCTTGTGGATAAATTTGGACATTTTTGTAATCGTATGTGTAACCATAGGTAAACATATATGAACAGAATGTAGTTTCAAGTAAAATAAAAGATGTTTTATTTGAATTTATTTGAATATGAAAAGCAATAAAAATGTTTCAAGCTGGATATTGATGTACAGACAAATGCTAAGTTCAGAGAAGTTACTCAAAAAATGGATGTTCAATATAAAACATGAATGTTTCATGAATTTACAATGGTATTCAGTACGTTTATAAATTGACATCTCTCTATTGCCATGCCATGTAAGCATAAGCAGTATTTCCCTTCTGGTATTCTAAATAAATCAATATGATGCATGAAGTCCCAGAGCTTAGGACCTTATCTATTGCAGTACGAAAGGAATTTATGGAGAGTGGAATTTAATGAATATTTTATGTGAAGTATTGCAAATGAAAATTAAATCTTTTTACTCTCCATGATTAGAAATTATATTACTATTGAGAACTTGTCTTCACTTGTGCGATAGACGCTCTACCACAAAGCTCTAACAAGAATGTCAATATTTATAATGCATGTTCCCATGGGTTGCTAAAACTAAACTAAACATTGCCCATGGCAAACTTGTTCTAAGCTCATGTCTATAAAAATATGAGAGAGATTTTGTAAAATGAGACAGGCAAGTAATGGACTAAAATGTTCTTTAAGGGGGGAAAAGGAAATTTAAAACCCGATCTTACGTAATATTTTCGATAACTTTCATGTTTACTCTATTCAGCCACTTGGGTTTAACATTGCCTCTATTTTATATGTGATAGCTATAAATCATTCAATGAAATCGATTTCAATTTTCTAAAACCCTCCGATCCAGTTACTATAAATGGTAATTATAGATTTTAACATCCCAAAGCGCCTTTAAGTGAACGCTAAAGACAATTTCATTTATACAATGATTATTTTCCCTCTACAGTTCCATCATCTGGCGTGCCTTTTTACATTATATTACAATCATTTGCTTTAATCCATAGTTGTTCACTGTACAAGGATGATTTTACAATTTTCGAACCCTAGAAAAAAGCTTCACTACAAAACCCATTTCAAGTATTTTTCATCTGCTAGAGTCTATTTGAATATTTTGTTTATTTGGAAGATGTAGAGTAAAATACCCCATAAGATGTTTACACTGAATTCATCAAAATTTATAGGTTTAATGATGTAAAATTCTTTGGATCTCCAAGTATTTAATTACATTCCTGTAATGATGGATATGAGAGGTAAGTACATCGATGATAATCGTCCAAGGGACAATTATTGGGGCGGAAGAGGCAGATTCAGTGACTGGCATCGCTTGGTGACGGGAAATCTAATATGAATCCGTGAGTATACACACTCTCCAATCCCCCGAAAACATTTGGCTATCTTCTTCCTGGGGCTTGCTCGAGGGTACGATCGGTGTAGTGAGAGACAGAGAGAGAGAAAAACCCTCTTTTCCCTGGGAATGGTACTTCTCGCCGGAACTCCATCCCCTATGGTCTCTTTCGCCAGAAAACTATATTTTAAGTCCTAATTTGTCTTCACCATTTTCTTAAAATCCTCTTTGCTCTCTTTCCCCCCACGCAGTTATGTCTTCAATCTCCAAAACGAATCAACTTCCCGTCCCTTCACCTGCTCACATCTTCCAACTCCACCACTTCTTACTCTACCCGGCTTACTCTTCCGCCTCTATTCTTAATGCCCTCTGGGGCCTGCCGTGCCATTTAATAACTTAATCTGTTACACTTTCTCCCTCTACCTCTCTCTTTTCCCATGGTTTTATCGTCCAATTTTGCCATTCCTTCTCTTCCACTTGCCAACAACTTTATTTACTCTCCCTCCCTCTTGGAATTCACTCAGCCTCTGGGTTCCATTCCTCGCATGTTTCCCATCTTCCGCCTCTCTGACGCACTTCTCTGAGGCAGATTACTTGCTTTCTTTTAACCATCTGCCACTCATTCCGACTCTCTTATTTTTTCCTTGTATATCACTTCCTCCCTCTTTTCCTCCCCAACATAAATACCGTACATTCACTCTGAGGAGAAATAGTCGTCAGGAGAAGATTGAGAAATAAAATTTCGAGAATATAAAGATAATTCTGTAACTTGGGCCTTTAATAGAATATTGCCGAACTTTTTCTTAAATTTCTAAATGAAACGTGGGAAACTCAGCAGTCAACTTCTCTGAAGGCCGGCCAAGGTTGATCATTCAGGGAAGAGGAGGTTTTCGCGATCTTTTAGGGCCTCTTCCTCATTTAATCCAAGTTTTTACGTCAACCAGCCTTCTCTTTTTGAAATTATTTCAGTCTTGACTTTTACTCCTTCCTCTATACAACTTTTTCTCTCTCAGTACCTCATTCAGAATCATAAATCTCCTCCTATTTGACCTATCACGATCTATTCCCTCTTCACTCTTTTGTTTTGCTTGCCTAACTCTTCTGCGCTGCCTTTACCTACTCCTACGTTGAGTTAAACTCACCCAAATTGGCTTTTAGTTGTCACAATGGGTCCAGTCTCTGTCGTCCATAACGCCTTTTTTTCCACGGGCCACCAAAATTCCGCCATCCTTTCTCTGCTCTCAATTTCGTTTGAATCCATCCGTATTACAAATTTCACCCCTTACCATTTTTAGACTTCATGTTGTTTCTTGCAATATCATTAGTCATTTATCCTTATGGACTTGAAATACCAACTCGACGACGGGTGCGCAGAACTAACTGTCCTCTCCGCATACCCTATTCCTACTACGTTCATTTAAACTTCATTTGGTGATGATAAAGGTTAAGATCGTTGTGCAAAAAGTGTATCAAATATAGCACATGTAAATTGGTTGAACTTGAAAAATATGTGCGTCAACATTTTCGTAGTCGGGAGGAAGAGAGTGAAAGATTCGATGCATAGTATATGTCTACATATGCAATAATCTTGGTTTCGGATTCATCTCGTAAGTGAATGACAGATTGTCGCGTGGTTGGCAGACGCAGCATCATTGGTAGGAGTAGATTATCGAAAAGAGAGAGCAGTGGTGTGATTTACAAATCTTTGTTAAGCTCTTAGATGATTGCAAGCGAGGCAAGACACCGGGGAGTTAGGGCAGTAGACACGGTATTCAGAAGTTCCGTGGATGGGATTCGAAGATGGGTACGGTGGAGGCTCGAGGGTGACTCGGGACGGTACAGGACAAGGCGTGCCTGAGAGTGGTCGAAGAGACGACCCGCTGCCTCGGAGAAGAGGAGACGGGGAGATCGGACGCGCGAGGTTGGAGGTTCGACCAACGGCCAAGAGGGTGACGGAGAGAGTGGTTGGATTGTCGATCCGCTGTCCGGAAGGTGAAGGTAACGGGGGGAACCGGGGAGGAAAGATTCTCTGCTCAGGGACCGTCTAGTATTATAAGGCATCCCTGAGGATCAAAGGTTGCCGGTGATACAACCGAAGATAGCAAGGTCGTTGCTCTTTCTGATGAAGGGTGGATGAGTGGACGTCCAAGAAGCAGAGTGGGGAGGAGAGTACGGCGGACATTGCCATGCTTGCCAAGGTGTAGTCATACTTGGGAGAGCTGAGCGGTAGTAGGTTTCCCAGAAGCCCATTAAAGTGAGTTTCCTAAAAGGGAGCCCTCACCACAAGGGAAATCCTATGCGCTGGGTAGTAGACGTTGAAGGTAGTAGGCCTCATCTCAAGTAGCCCTCTTTCCTCTTTACCACTAAATACCTAAATATCCAAATTCATAAAATTACTTGACTCCCCCATTTTCATTCTCCTTGCCTTGCACTACCACACCATTCCTCCAGACTACCACAGTTATCACCCTTTGCAAGATTCTTCCCTACATCCTACCCTCCATTCGTTAGCGTATCCTTTATCGGACGTCAGAGGGATTACACATGTCGCCAGAAGGGAAGTGAGAGTACTGCCCGTTTACGCCATTATCGAGAGAAACGTGCATGTGATGCGGCTCTCAACCTTCTACATCTACACACTACCCTACAAGCCGCCACATGAGCGTGTGGCAGGGGGTGTTAAGTTACCAGCCGTGTAAAGATGTAAGGGATAAGGTTTTGAGAGGAGAAATGGTGAAGTGTATTATGCAAGTATATTTATAGGAGCTCGGTTTTTATTGTGGTCACTTGTTTTGCACGGAAAGAAAGAGTTTTTGTACCCCTCTTCCTTTACCCCTCCCCTTCCATTCATTACTCTCCATCTTCTGCGTCCTCCATGCCATTTGTCTTGAGTATCACCCGACAATTCCAAACTAGTACATCTCCTTTGCTCCCTCTCTAGATTTTCCTCATGATCTACACCCGCCCAATGGACACATATCTCACCTCTCCCCAGCATCTGAAGTAGCTGACTTCGGCCCAAACTCGCGCATCCATCTCCCTAGTGTCGATCCAACCCACATTACATTGATTTGGAGGCCAGCAAAAAGAGAAATTTCCGACATACACATGGCCTCAGGATTTAAAGAAGCCGGGTGCTTCAGATAATGTAAAATGCATGTAGTAACATTCATTTTCTTCATCCAGCGACATAAAATATTTGATATCTCCCGCTTTCAGTCACATATTAAATCAAGTGCTAATAAAATTATTAGAGAATTAATTGTATTGAACTCTTTAATTCATCACAAATACTTCTCAAACCCTGCTTCCTATTCTCTCGGTTATTTCTGACTCCCAATCCTACTTCAAAGTCGTGAGTCTCCCGAAACCATTTCAAATATTACGATATTCATCTTTTGATTATTCATTTAAATGAATGTAAATAGTGAAGGTGGAAATAAATAATGTAAAATCAATTAATTTTTTACGATACTAAAGTGTTCAAAATCAAAGCTACGTCATAAGCAATGAAAGTATTAAAAAACAGGCAAATATATTCCGTTCACGAACAAGATATTTTCTGTGGGCACGTGCCAGTTACTATGGAGTTTGACCATGACGTAATTTTAAATACGATAATTATAATAAGAAAATCAGTAAATAACATTCTCCTAATGAGTAAAAAGATGACTTTTTTAATGAAAGAAGTTTTCTTTACAAGACTAACAAAAAATCTTGGATGAATACACTTTGCCGTGCAACAGAAGAAGAGATACTCATTGCTTCAAGGTAGGAAGGACCCAGATTCCCACAATCTTATCATAGGGATAAAGGATATAATTATGGTCGCCTTGCCTTATCATCCTATACTTAGAAATTACTCGTAGAGGCATATTTAGGGGTGTGGATTCGTTTATATTAATTCCTATTCTTTCATTTAGTACTTGGCGTTTCATGATTAACTTCAAGCCGCACTTAGTGAAAATCGCAGGAGATGGAATTCAAAAACTGTTTCAATTTGAAATGCAGTTGAGGGAGGAGATGTTTGGTACAGCATCCCTCAGTTATTTTTCTGATTAAAAAATCCATTGAATGATTCGGCAAATGAGTAGGTGGATTCAAAGTACACTCATAGTTCCGCAGTTGTTACATGGCGAGATGATTGCAAAGATACCATTCTTAAAAGCCCATTCCAATCGCATTAACGTTCGCAGAAATGGTTTTACGTTATAAAACCTTGTTCAATTCTTCGAGTAAATATTTTTTGGTAGATATTTCTGCAAAGCTAACTAGAAACTTTGGAATCAGCTGACGAAAGTCTAGGTCACAGTAATTTGATATAACTTGAAACCTTCTTATTAAGATTCACGTACAAGAGTTAACTCGTCATCCGAACAGCCCGTGAAACTTTTCCTAAATATTAGCAACTGCGTATTTTTTCTAACGGGGTCAAACTCAGTAAATCCCCCGCCGGGTTCAAAGGCATTTCTTCCTTGCAAAGAGTTTCACCACTGATTAAACCAAAAGGTACCTTCCGAAGCATAAATTTTTCTACATTACTGACACTCAATCTTACGCGAGCTTGGTGGTTGAGGGTCGTAAAATCGTCGAAAGAGTTACCGGAATTTCAATTTTTCAGGGTGCTACTCATAAGAGGACGTGAAGTGTAAATACTCAAGGCAGGAAGTACATTGAGCCATTTTATATTTGGTTATCCTGCAAAGAGTCTTTACAAACAGCATAGGATATTTATTTTTCAATGCATATAGTATGGCCGCCCCACATTTTACACCGTGTGTTTCATGAAAATGACTCATACTGAGTAGACAACTCTACAGGATACCAACTCAGGTATTTTAGGTAGTTTAGCTATTTATCCCTTATTAAAATGTCCTTGTAATATATTTCTGAGCAGGAATCACGCGATGGCTGAATTTTGATCATCTATTTTGAATGATTGAACACGACCGTGGGAATGAACCGAGTGCTATGGCATTTGTTTATAAGTTGAAGATCGTACAGGTGAGATTCTGATGCAAATCAGGGGTGGAGTTGCTTTCGTTAACTACCTGTACCGGTGTTTCTGTACTCATCCCCCGCAGTCTGATTCCACTTCCCATTCTACTTCAGTTTTTTTTCCATCTCCTTATCGGCCCTCTTCTTGTCCATAACCCACTCCATAATTCATTCTGCAAATTTTATCGAATATTTTCCGCACACGCCTTTGTTATCACTCTGCCATCATTATTCTCTGCTCCTTTCCAAGTTTCTCTTCTAAGGAGGTACATTCTGACTCATTTTTCTATTGTATGAAAGTTGATCTGAGGGTATGATCCGACATTGATTCAAACTTTTGGCATAACATAACGGGCAACAATGGCAATAAGCAAACTTTTAACAGTACATCAGTTTCCAAACAGAGTTTGTAGCTCCATTTAATTAAGCCATTATGAGGTTAATCAACTATCATTCAACGCCCAAAGTGGGTCATTTTGACCCACAAACATTAATGAGTTAATTTCTCACTTTACGCTTTTAAGTTTACATTTTACTGGATTTTTCTACAAATCACCACTCATTTTCTTTACTCACGTCGATTTTTTTCACCATATAAAATTCATAATTTTGTCAATATCGATGATTTATGGGTATATAAACTTTCGGCATTTGTATCAATATATCGCTGTTATCAATTTTATTTTACAAAGAGATTTCGGGTTATTGGGAACGTGTCTTTAATTTTTCAAATTTCGATCGTAATTAACAAACCCAAATTATTTTTTGTAGGCCAAAGTTGGAATTTACTGGAAAATTTTTTATTGCCGTAATGAAAAATATTTATAAACATGATATTTTACATAAAAATACGTTGTATTGCTTATTGTTCATAATAATTCCTATTTTTTACTTTTTTGGTGACAATACTACACGCAAATGCATCTCTGGGTCAAAATGACCCGCATGGGCGTTTAGGGTAAATTCTAAAAATCTAATTTATGGATAACCCCAGAAAGGTGAAACATTTTGGACGAAAACGTACGTTAAAATAAATAAAAGTTACAGGAGGAAATCCTGCTCTCAATGAAAATGAAATTGAAAAATTTATTTAAAATCATCTTTGGGTCAAAATGATCCGCCTGAGCGTTCTAGTGTTGATAGAAGAAAATGTATTCGGTGGGTAAATGCCACGCCTCATCTACCCTTGTGTACGCAACCCATTCTATTTCCCGATCTTGCTATCCTCTGTGTACTTTCCTTCTATCTGCTCTTCCGACTCCTCCTCCCGCCTCTTCTTCTCCATGGATATCTCTGCAAGTTATTCATATCTCTCTCATATTCCTTTTCTGTCTGCTGTGGACCCTTACTACTCCGATTAACCCTTTTACCCTTGGACCATTAAATCGCTGTCACCCGCAAGATTCACTCATTCCCTCGTCCTTCAATGTTCCTCCCATCTCCATTTCACTTTTACCCTCAATCACTGGTAGTGGAGTTTAATGGAGGCTTTTGATGAAAATAAATCCGTCATCGGTCCCTTTTTAACCATCCTAGCCACCCTTGGGTTTCAGACGACTCTGCAGATCGATTTGTCAACCTCCTTCCCCCATTTTGCTCCCCTCGTTATTCAACCCATTCTTACCCCGCTTTCCAGCCGAACCCAATACATTACCCTCTCAAATTCCCTTTAATTCCGCTGTCACAAATCCTTGTTTGAGTTTATTGCCATCATATTCCACCAAAACGATCGTGTTTTGCGGTCATCCGGGCTCAAACCATGGTGTCACAAATCTTGCTACGGTTTGCTTGCGGTAGTTCTCGTGGTACAATGTGTGATATTCAATTTACACATTACATAGTCATGTAATTTTTACATTGGGAAGAACATGATTTCACTGAATTAGCTTCGAATTATTTCGCCTAATTTTTTAAGAAATTATATAATATTGCATTCCACTTTCAATCAAAATTTGACAATTTGCATTGTACGAAATTTCAAAATGCAGTATGGAAATTAAACATATCACCCATGAAATGCTCGCCTCATCTGCATTTATGAATATGTCTATAGTTCTACATGATAATGTTTAGCATAATTTACTTGACTCATGTTAGAGAAGTTGTATGTCTTCTCCCTTTTTGAGCATGATTTACAAAATGCCACGAAAAGTGATATTGTAGACAATATTCTATCATCATTGAAATATGCTTGACTGGGTAATCGCTGAATGAAGATTTGTAAAGCTTGCACGGACCTTTGTCCCCATGGCTGGGAGTATATAGAAGTTTGAACATGTACAAAATATGTTTGTTTGTATCTGGCGTAAAACGTCGGTGAGATGTCAACAAATCTCACACAGTGATATCTTTTGGTCAATAGGTATTCCTTCTACCATAATTAGGAACAACAGCCCTTCAAGTGGTGTTCGTGATCACACACATTCTTATCGATATCTCTAATGCAAAAAAAATTACTATTAAGAAAAACAAAGTGATTTACATTATTTAAATCATTGTTATAAAAAGATAAACGATATTTTTCTACAAGCTTAATATTTCACGTCATTTTTCACACATTAGGAAGTATATTTTTGTTACATACCCGTTTTTGTTTACATGAAGTTATGATCGAAGGTTTTCCCGGCGAACTATGTCGTTATTTTTTTTGTCCCACTCTTTGCAACAGTCTTTGTCTCAGCGGCTATTTGATGCCAATTTGATTTAAACATACCTTGCATGAGCCTCATAACTTCTTTAAAATGAATTTTTAAACGCAAAAACGGTAATATTGGAAGGCACATATTATTCCTGATCAAAATAGGATGGATTTTCAAAATTTCATGGTATAATCTAAACTTTGTAAGAAGTGATGGTATTAATTTAATGTCTATGGCACGTTGTTTTGTAAAATATGATGCAAAATTTCTACATACACGATACGACACAGATACTGGAGATAAATAGGGGCGTTCTTTACCTACAATATTTACTTTGGAATTTTTTTAATAGTTCTACTCAAAAACAATTTTTTTACTGTAGCAAAACACCCTGCTAACAGCCTCTGAAATTCACCAATTCATTTCGATGTCCCTTTATCGGATCAATCAAAGGAAAACATTTCTGATATATATTCTGAAATTATTCTATAAGTCCTCTATATATTCTATAAAGGAACTTCTAGATATATATTCTGGGTCGGAACAGAATTGTTTACATTTGTAAAATACTGAAACTTCTCTTGTGGTACTATTGAGCCACCACTGTCGACACCGGTTGAAAAGAAAAAATATAGTTGACCTCTACCTCTGTTCTCGCGTTAGCTCGCGCTCGTAAAATAAGTTGTTCTCCATGGTTAACGAGGAGTTTTCATGTGCTCTACCGAAGCCCGAGGGAAGTAAAGTTTGCAAGAATGCGGTATTAAGTTTTGGAGCCGTGCATGTGGGGACACGTGCGATTGTCGATGGTGACTGAAGGCGGTGTTCGGGTCGTAAACTGGAACGGGGCCTAGTGCTAGGGCAATAAATAGAGCTACAAAGTTTTCGGATAGATAGAAGAGTTACTAGACTCCGCGGAACCGCCTTCAAAATTGAAACCTAGAAATACGAATATTTTTCCCGGTAATCCGTTTTAATCATGCACCTGAAAATTAACCTCGTGCTCTCCTTGGAAAAACATTTTTTGGTGTTGGCTTTTGTACACTGAAGGATCTGGAAGATTCGTAGTTGAAACTATTGCCATTATTTCATTTATCTCAAGATCGTAGTTTTACCTTTAAAGAGATCATAGGGCAAAAGATTTTTTTGCCTCCTTCATGCAATTATTTCATGAAAAAATAACAAACGTTTCAAAACGTATTTGGTTTAAATCAGTTTTCCACAGTGGCGTTCATAACGCCGATTAATGCTTAGGATTACAATAATTTGAGACTATTTACATTAAAGAGATGGATGAATACAAATGACCATTGGTAAAAATAAATGCTAATTGGTGCCTTAAGCTTTTACGGAATATGTCATTTTTAAATGAAGCTTTGTTTGAATAATTTTCCACCAATGTATAATATAAATCATTAAAATTATTCTTATTTGTTTGATATCTTTTTTTAAGAAGCTCAACACGGTGCTAAAAGAAAACACCACTAGTGCGACATTTTATATTTTCTGTAAAATTGTGAAGAGTCATTAGTGCTAGACATGAATTCCAAAAAGCAGAGCCAACGAGTGAAGAAATGAACTTTGGGGCGGTTATCACATTATCCCTTGAAGTATTCCGTTTCCTCCTTCATGAATCTATCAATCGATTTAAGAGCTTCGGCCACGCCTGTTGCTTTCCTTCCTTCTCCTCATCTATTCGCACATTTCTTCTTGCTCTAACATTTTATTCCGGTCCATTACATTCCTTCTCTTGGAAATTGACGCTGCACTTGACAAACTGCCATGAAATTCGGATTCATTTCTCGTCATTGGCTTAAATGACCATCCAGAGGTTGCGTACTAGTACGTTTTTCAATAGGAGGGTGATAAGTGTTACATAGGAATAATGCTGATATGAAAATCGCAAGTAGATATACAGAAGGAAGAGAGGAGCCTCAATAAGACTTTTGAGGAAATCTTTGGGGGATTATATATAAACGAACGGCGTATAAACGATCTTTCATTTACATATGGCCAAAGGCATTCAATATGTTACCTTCTCATGACAAGAATGCAAAGATGTTAAGTGGATTTTTAAATAGACTAAAAACTTGGCTTTTAAATACAGAAAATGTGTTTCATTTTTTGTTAACTAAGTTCTTGATTGTACTGGATACTGAATACTGAAATACATGTGTGTGGTTCTTAAGTTGTCTAGAAACATGGCCATTTTATTTAGAAAATGTTTGTTTCTTTACTTAATTCAATATTTTTTATTATACTGGCTATGGAATACTGAATTACAAGTGTATGATTGACTATATTCCTGGAATATAGAAAATGTAAACTGTTTCTTTCTATATTAAATATTATTGATTGATTATTGTTATTGATTGTACTGGTATTGAATATTGCATTAGATGTGAGTTATTATGTGTAAAGTATTGCATTATTTCATTTTGATGGTATTCCCACCCACAGGCCGATTGCCTTGGGGGACAACTAGCTTTATTTTGTTTTGCATGCGCTTAAGAATATGTACATTTTCCTACGGAGCAATAAATTTCAATTTCAATTGCATTTTAGCGTGGAAGTGAATTAGGTAAAAGCTAGGGGTGAGTGAAAGATAAAAAGACGGAAGAAGAACCAGGACAAGAGTTGACGAATGCGGAAATACGTGATCAACTCGAAAAAGGAAAACTTGATGGATGTTACTCACTCTGAAGTGTATATGTCAAGGTTTAGAGATTATTACCACGAAAGAATAGTTTCCGCCATCTAGGTTTAACGTCATTTTTGTAAACTTTGAAACGAATATGTATCCCTTTACATAAATGAAGCGAGCTCAGAGAAAGCATGATACAAAATGAAGGAAGTGATTTAGGTTTCTTTTGCAAGATTATATCAGAGTGCAGACCTCCCACGGTAACTTTCTTTCAATTAGACACTGAGATTATCTCTGCCACTTGATTAATTGCCAAAGAAACCATTGACAATTGACTGAGAGCTACTATCATCATCATCAAGATCTGCTGTTTCCTATTCCCCTGTATCTGGAAATATAAGAGAGCGAATATTCTATCTCAGAACTTTTCACGCAAAATTCTTCATATTTTAATATTACTTTATTCCTTCACAGAGGAAGAACTTCAACTTCTGTCCTTCTCTCACGATGGCCTGTCACTATTCCCTCCCTCTCTTTCATCTAATCGATTTTAGCATGTATTTTTGAACATTCAGCTTTGCTCTAGTTAGAGCTATGAGTGGAAAAAGTTGAACAAATACTTAGCTTCTCTCTACCATTCCTTACCTCTCTCTGCCGTTTCACGTTCCATGTTTTCCCCCAAAATATCCGCATTTCTGAAGGTGAAAAAATGAGCTGGAAAAATTCCAGCTACGTGGAGCTATTCGAAAGTTAACCACAACTAAGCGAAAATAAGAGGGAAAATTAATGAAAAGGAACGGTAAATGTGCAAAAAGCAGTATGGCGAAGAGAAAATGTAGTTGAGTGGTAAATGTAGTGGAAGGGAGAGATTAAAGAAAACAGAGAAAGTTTTACTAAAGCGGTGGAAATAATTTTTGAGTTAACTTGAGTCGTGATATGCCTTTGCGTGTTGGCCTATTTAGAAAAGAGGTTCCCTGTTTTATCCTCCAACTTCTAAGACTGTACCTAAGCCCTCTCATTTCATTTTGAATTTGCTCTTCCAGGTCCAGTCCGCAATCACCGTGGGTCCTATTTACCCCTTACTCAAGCGGTGCTCTCTTTCCACCTCCTTTCGAACTCTTCCCATTTATGTATTTCCTCCCATCTTTACATCACTCGTCTCAACAACCATACAATAAAAAGCAATCTTCTCTGCATTTCTAACTACCTCTATCCCCGTTCTCCTATCAGTGCCAAGTAATTCATATTTTGCAGTCCAACTCCACCGATATATAAATATTTCTCCGAGTGCGCAATCTGATTCACCCCCGCCGATTCCTCTCCCGGCCAACGCGTCTCTACTTAACGATCAACTTTGCCTCAGCCCTGAGAACTAAACCACTGCCCGTGAGCTCTCTTAGGAATCACCATGGGGACTTTCAACGGACCCATAGTATGTATGCACCCGTTTCCTCAGAGGAAGCGGAAGAGAAGTGAATTAAACGATAAGGACTAGCATGTGTTAACATATTCGCGTGAGTTGGAGAAATTACATTCTCGAAAGAACCACCTCACATATCATTTTGAGCGGTGACCCAACGTTTTGGTGGAGTCGGGTGTGTTTTTCCACATTATGCTGTCCGAAGTATTCACTTTGCTACTCTACTTGTTCACTCCCCGCCCCACCGCTGTCTCTTCCTACTGCTATAACTATGGCATTCCATTCCGCACCCTTGCCTCTCTCGACCTCAGCCACTTTACCAAGAGCCTTCATCCGTGAATTGTTATGTCAAGATACACCTCATGTGACCTATCACTTGTAGTTCATCACGTCTTCACATTTTCATTAATAAGTGCGACCGGCAGCAGAGGTTTATTGCACCGTAAATGATATTTAAAAGGTATGTACGAGGAACCGGATTGATCCATAGCATTAAAAACCTAAGATTACGTCCTTAATTCCTGTAAATGGCGAAAATTTTTTAATGGAATCCCTATTTATACTATGAAGTCATGTGGGCATCATAATTGGGCTCCATCCGAGGGATAAGGTACACGATAGATGTAAGTGCCATATTTATCTCACTCTTACCTGATGCTATCGTAAAATCATATCCATACCGACGTAAACAATAGCTCACTTGATCTCAGTTGTCGGTCACCTTCCAAATTAATTCGAGAATGAAATGTATTTGGATTGGATGATTAGGGCACAATTACTTAGGATGAAAAAGGGTAATTGTATCTCTGCGTCAACACAAGAATTTCATTAATGAATGTCTCTTTGACATCCTCATTTGAAGTCACAGAGGAAGTTCTAAAGTTTTAACCAAATAAATTCCAAGTTGGGATCGGTATTACCTCATATTTTCCACTGATTTTCTTACTGTGCTTTCAACAGTACACGGCACGTATCTTTAATTAATTATTTAAAAAACCACTGAGCTATAATTCCTTCATTTTATTCAATGATGCAACGCATTTGTTTTCTTTCCGTCAGAGTTGAAAATAATACCTACAAAGAGGATAAAAATTCAATTTATTTTTTTTAGAAAGCTGCAAGGACATTAAATATAGAATAAATTCCATCAAGGATTATTTGAAAATTGAAAAACCACTTTTAAACGAATAAACCACTTATTAGTTTCGTATTTAGACATTCAAAGTTAGAAGCATAAGAAATGTTGTTAATTTTGGTAAATACCGTTTATTTGTTCGATTCAAAACCATTATTTTTAATTAAATACGCATTTCCTTATAAGTATATTCGCACTAGAAATACTAGACCTTCAAAGCTTGAATTTCTTTAATTGTACGATATTACTGGGAAAAAAGAACCATAAAAGACCAAACGCTATCACTTATTTTATAATATTCGTAAATTAAGCATCATATTATGGACTAATATGAACATTAATTTTTGACATTCATTGATTTATTAATAATGTAAGTTTATAAAACGCACCTATGTGTCTATTCTATTAGGTAAAAAATAATACATTTAGTAAGGGAGCATAAAAAGCAATCGTAAAAAAATACTTCACCTTTATTTTTCATAGTATTAGTCAAGTTTGCTATGAGGAGAGGATACCCTTTAATAAAGCAATGAACTGTTGGTTTTATAAGCTTACTTTTTCGGAAATTTAATCATTCTCTAGTCCAAAACATCATTCATACAATCTAAATTACCACAGACTAATGAGGGTTTTGAGCAAAAGAGATAAATCTCTACCCTTTACATGAGCCAATACATCTATTCTATCACCTTCAGTGAATGAGATAACGATAGATCTTAGTCCTTTACAATCAACTAAACATTAAACTGAACTTGGAGACAGCTGCGTCCTCTCTCACAACCATTCCTTTGGAATCGTACCTCCATAGCAGCGATCGCATTCTCTTAGAAAGAAAGGGCACCTGCTCCATTGCAAATTATTACGTTTACATAATGGCCCACCTCAGTAATATCTTGCTACTTACCTCATCCTGACTTATCAAACTACCTCGGTTATATCTTTCTCTACTGACCGACTCCGGACTTACATTTTTCTCAGCCTTGCATGAAGTACGAGTGATTGAACTGACCATCGACATTCAAATTAAATACCCCTTCTCCGACCGCATTTATACTAAAACCCAATAATGCTATATTCATGGAATTTTGACAGATAAAAATTCGGGCAATTAGTGAATGAAAACGTTCTCTTCTTACAATTGCGTTCGTTCTCACAGTTAAACTTTATCGGCTGAATATGTAGTACAATAGTTATAGAAACAGGAAAACACGATTAACATTTGAATGCTAGCTTTCGTTTATTACACTGAAGATAATCAAATTTCTTTTAAATATAAACCGAGAAACCCCCTTCGTGGGGTTGCTGGAAAAGGCCGTCCGAAAGTACTTACCAGCAGCTACTACTACTAGTACTTACTAACACTAACACGTCCTGGCCAAAAGAATATGGTTCGAAAAAAATCGATTTTTTTAAAAGCTAGGCAAAATTCCTTTCTTATTTTTATGAGTCCTGGGAAATTAACCATTTTAAATGTCACCTTCAGTTTAAGTAGTTTCTAATTATCCTTGGGAAGAAATTAGAGAGGGTTTCCTTCACGAATTTTTCAGATTATCAAGCTGTTATATCGGCCAAAAGTAGTTTTGGTTGTCATGGTTGCCATACAGTCATAAAATTTTACTTTTTCATTACAAGTGTCAACGTTACAAACCATCGGGTGAAAAATGTTGCCTATTTGTCTTCAATTATTTAACTGGAGCGAGTGAAAAATGAATTGACATAAATTTCAGCATCTTAAACTTCATCCATTCTGATATTTTACTAAACCGTATCCTGCACCTCAGAGCGCCAAACTTTTTTACAATCTAAACCCTTAATTTTACATTCAGCAGGGAACTTTTACTTTTGTGCTCTTAAATATCTTTTCCAAGGAAACTTTTTTTTAATTTACGTTTTTAAATCACGATTATGATTTTTTAAATCACGTACTCTGTTGTTATTGATGCAGGGTAACTTTTTTCTGAGGAAAAGTCTCTTGTCTCAAAAACTTCTCCCATATAGTTTGACATTTAATGTATTATATAATTCATGGTCGATTTCCGAGTAGATATTTTACTGTTCACTTAATTTATCCATCAATTATGCGACATCTGTTTCGACTTATATACATCGCTTTCCTCATGTACAGTGTTCAACGTCAGGTTGGCAGTCAGTATCCATGCTTATATATCAAAATGGACGGGATAAGAGGAAAGGAAAGAGGCAATCCCCATGGGTAAGTTGATGTAGGTCATTTGCTGTATCCTTCTCTCGTAGTTCGTCATGGCTATGGGGAAGCAGAAGGAATCGATTGCAACGATAAGTAGGGGGAGGCGGGGAGGGATTAGTCTCTTTTTCAGGTGCTGGTCAACTAGTGGGAAAGATCCAGGATAAGGAAGTGGTTAAATAATTCAATTTAGTTTGAGAATATGACTTTTTGTATTTTTTCTCTTGATGATTTACCACTGGTACAACGCTTTTAGGCGACGCCATTGGTTTTGTACATGCAATTTGTTTGCTTCAAAGCCTATTTTGTGATGATATGTCTCATTTAATGCGATCTGATGTCTCACCAACCGGACACTATTGCTGTTCACTCACACAAGTTTTTATGTTTCTCCCTGGTTGAGCCACGTACATCAATCACAATTTATTTCAACCCCAGACTCCAATTTTATTCCAAGTTCCAATTTTTCAAAAGCATTTGAACTGTGATGATATAAAATGCACGGAAAAGCTATTATAATATTGTAAATAGTGTATATAGCTACGACAGATAGATTTATATAGCTACGTCAAAGGTCTAGGAAAGAAGAACGTTGTCCCATTAAGAAAGGCATTGCGTGCTCGATGTATCTTCAGAGACCCAGTCACATGACCCGAGAATTGTAAAATTTTGCCCTTGCCTTTAGTTTTTTGATGGCTCACGGTATTGAAAGTCGAGAATTCCGAAGAGTAGATTTGTTTACTGGTCAAAAGGGGTGTAGCGTAGAATGTTGAATACATTTTTCTATCATGTTTCTCGGAAGAGTAAACTGAACTGTATAGACGATGTTTTATGGGATCTAAAACTAACAACGTACGTTTCTCAGACGATTGAAGTGCAAAAAAGAAGTAGAAGGTGTAGAATGTAGATGCATGAAGTTTCACTTTGTCTCTCAGAAAATTTAAGGCTAAAATAAATTTGACTTTTTCATGCCTATCGTTCAGTTAAGTTGAAAATAAGGGTATTTTTCACATTTTTTTCATGTAACGCTAATAAATCTCAACTGTATGTGCTTGGAGGCAATGATATGTATAGATGGCTCTTTTATAAAAGGAGGTAGAAATGAGCCGTAAGCCATCAGTGGGAATAGAGTATTTAAAATCGAATGCAAGGCGGAGGAGGAGAGTTTATAGTTAGATTAGACAGGACTCCACCGGTTCTTCCTCTGTTTGAAACAAGATCCCGCCCACACTCCACTCTGCCACGGTCCCACATCACAATCACTCTTTGGTATGTAAAAACAAAACATTCACTGGAATTCCTTGGTTTAATCAAGCTAGGTTTAAAATTTGCCGTTGTAGTTACAATGTTTAAAGTACCATCAACCTTATAGCTAGGGTGTAGAACAGAATGGGGGATAAATATCGACTGCAAAGGAAACTGTGAATCCAACTCCATCAGGAGGTATAATGCATTTCATGTGAGATAAAAAACACTAAGTCACAGGAAGTAGTGAAAATTTTACAGCTTTTATTGGCTAATAGAGGAAATTCCAACGAATTAATAGGGAACGGACGTGAAATAGAGTTAATCCTCAACAATTTTTCTAATTAAGTGCTGTAAAGCTATCATTTTCACGCGCACGGTAGAAATGTTACGTAATTATTAATCAGTACTTTTTTATTAATTCGCAACTGTTAAGTAAAGGTTTATTGGTAACACACCTTTGACGTTGATTCACTCACTCCTCTATTCATTTAATGCTTGAAAATAATTGAGGATATGCAAATAGCAATAGTAAAGAGATGTGAAAAGAGAGAGGGATACGGAGAATTAAAAGGAAAATTTAGTTAGTTCTCAAAGGGAGACATTACATCCATCTCATGCATAGAAAAATATATTCCTTCCCCTCTTTATCCGGAGGGTGTTCCTCGCGTCACCCCGTTGGCTAAATTTTTACACAGTCTTACAAAATTTGGAGCCATCCTCATCCTCCTACGCGAGTATTTGAATACGAAAGGCACTTCGCCTTTCAACCACTGATATTTTCCTTCGTATTTTAGCTCCCACTCTTTTCAACAAGTCACATTGATGGTGATGGGGAAATCATGTATCAAAGTTAATGCTGTCTACCCTATAATTATCCTTCCTGCCGGCATTGTCTTCATTTCCTTCATTTTTATTTCTTCTCGGACAGCCGTCTCTTTCCAATAATTTCCTAAATCATTCTCTCCAACTCACATCTCCATGCACCTCAAGCACCTCTTATTACTATATTTATGAACTCTGTTTTCCTATTCTGATATTTTTCCTCACTTCCCAGCATTACCTTTTTAGAGTCACCTCATTAAAAACTCCTTTTTTCAATCCTCCCTCCAGGCTTCTCTTCCTGCCTTGGTGTCTTAATTATCTTCTTTTCATATAAAAAATAAAAATAAGGTGAACTAGAAAAATAAATACGAAGCAGTTTATTTCTCCATCTTTTCTTCTAGGCGTCGAAATTCCTTACATATTAAAAGTCAGCAAGGTAGAGTATGCTAATTAGATCGAAATGACATCCACGGGATTTGGGAAAGGAGTAAAGTTAATGGTTTAATGAAGAATGCGGAAAGTAGCGTGCAGCATGAGTGCCTGAAAAATATACCTTTAACTTGAAACATAACGAGTTAAATATCTATTTTTAAGGGTTAGGATAGAGTATATATGATCTTCCTTCAGGAAATCTAAAACCATTAGGAATAGCGTTTTCATCTACATCTACATACTATCCAGCGAGCCACCAAATGGGCGTATGGCAGGAGGTGTTAGGAGACCATCTGAGTAAATATGTAAGGTTTTTAGAGGTGAAATGGTGACGTATATTATAGAAGTGTGTTTAGTGGAGTTCAGGTTTGATTATTGTCACTAAAAGTGCGCGTTAAGGCGAGTTTTTGGAAATATCTGTTCGGCAAGGTATCTCTCTTATTTAAAAGCCTTTTTCAGACCTAGAGACGTAGTGAGGCGTCATGATAATATTCTCTGTGTCGTTCTGAAACGCACTACTTCTAAATTTCTCAAGCAAGCTTATTCTAGCGTGCAGCCTCCGAGAGACTATGGGCTCCTACCAAAATCCATCTAAAAGTTGTGAGATACTATTTGTTTGCTCTTATTAGTTTATAGTCATAAAATTGCAAAATCATCCCCTGTATCACTGCCTACCTTCATCTGGATAACGGTCGAGAGCAAAAATAGGTGACATATGAACTAACATAACCAATGTTGAACTCCGCTAAGGTTTTCTTCCCTATATCAACAACCAATTTAAAAAAAAAACATATTTCTAAGAATCACACGTCTTTATTTATTTAAGTACATAATATATACTTCCATGTTAATCTACCTTTCTCTTTGGTATATATTTTCCTGTTATATTTTAGAACACTTATCCTTATCTTGTTTTTCAAGCAATTTATACCAAACTAAAAATATATTACACCAAAGAAATTTCGCCAACCACATACTCCTGCTTGTGCAAAAACAAGCATATGTACTTTAGTACGAATGAACTTCTTGTAAAATAGTCGTATCTAGCTAAGATCATTGACATTGATTGTGAAGGGTTTCTGAGTTGTAGATTTTTCCAAAGAATAACTTAGGAATACGTCTGAAATGCGGATGAATACCACTTTACGCTGATGTATATTAGGATACATATGTTAAACTCACTGGGTTCTAGTGTTTCTATGATTTGTAAACTGCTCCGAATCAACCATTCCAGGCTAAGGGAAATAAGTACACGTCAATTGTAAGCTATAGTGTGACTTAGGAATTTATGTTGAATTGTACAGTTCTGCAAATAATTTATGACGATTAAAACTATTTCTGCAATTCGAAATGATTTAATACTTTTCTCTTAACGTCGCGAGATTACCTCTTTAAGGTTGAGTTTTTAAAACTAATATAGCAAATATATTTCCTCTCTGATGTATTAAATTTACCTTCAGGGCAGGTTATACGAGAAATTTTGTATTTAAATGAGATATTCACAATTTTTTTGCGAGGGAGGATTTAGTAGTTATGATACGGAATCTATAAAAACGTAAAAGATCCAAAATTAGAATTTCTCAGGTGTTGTATCGCTACACTACTTGTATTAATCAGGTTTTTTAGTAATCAGTTAACACTACTCCTCAATTCTCCCGGTCATAACTTATTTCTCTCCTACTAGAGGAAAATGAACTTTTGGTATTAATCAGCATTCCATCGATATATATTTAAAAAATAAGATCAATGAATATGCTTAGAAGTATCAGACGGAACAAAAATTTACCAATGCTACAGTGATGATGTTGTATACTATCGACACGTATTGCCTGATCGCGAGAACATTTTGAATAGTTTAAAATGGAAATATTATTGTCGATGATATGATTCTTCACTTGTTTGGGAACATTAAATTTGTCCTATGTTTTCGCGAAAAAATCAGATATTAAGATGCTGAAAATGGGAAACTCTTCCATTTCATAAAAATACAACGACCAATTCATCATGTTTCATGAATAGTTCTGAAGTTGCTAAATAATAAACTATATATTAATAAGTTATCGCAGATTCGTGAACTGACTGAGCATTTTCCTCATAAAACATATTGGATACTAACCGAAGAATTAAAATTTAACTTACCCCCGAGGGGTATGCAACCCTGAGAACTGGTGTGTGCTTGTTGAGAAATGGTCGCGGGACAGAAATGGGCAGAAATGGACAAAAATGGATAGAAATGTGGTGCACACTTGTTTTTAAAGTTGCTTACCCCTCGTTACCCCTTATACGTTGATAATTAACAACATATATATACCATTACTAAAGATAACTAGATTTATTTCATCAATCAAAGAATAAGTGATTTTTTGCCTTAGCTTTTTAGCACATAAGTTACAATAGACTGTGCTTTTTTAAATGATATAGCTTCAGGTGTAAACGGCTCTAATTCTCTCGTTGAATGTCATACTATGCACATTTATAGCGAACCACTATTGATTATAGATACGTAAAAAATTTATTGAAAATATATTATCCCGAATTTAACTGCAACTTTATGGAGGACGAAGGTGAATGGTGTTTTTCGGAAGCATCTTGATTCAAAAAGTCATGTTTTATAATTTTCTGTGAGTTTTCTGCGCATTTTTAATCGGAAATGGGGCGAATAAAATGAAACTAAGAACGTTTTCATTTGTATTCTTCCCTGGAACAACCAATCTCTTTTTCGATTTATTTTCGATTTATCTCTCTTTCGACTGATGAGAACCTATGTCAATTTGCTGAGATGATACTATACATTCAATCATATTTGGGCTAGAAGGTCGTCATCCTGTATTCATTCAGTGTCGCCTCTTCTTGAATATTTCTACACTTTTTTGGGCTCGCAAATATTTGATGGAATGACTCTGACAGATAATGAGGCCTTTGGAAGGATATCAAGCCTCGCCCGTTCACTTTCGCTACTGGGAACGATAAATGGGGTGGGAAAGGTCAGGTCGGAGTCTTCTTTGTCTGAAATGAATGCAGTCAATCATTTATTTGGGAAAATATATTTCTGGCACGTTGGCGAAATATAAACATACGCTTATCCATATATTTTAGACACATTTATTTTTATTTGATCTCGCGATTTTTGATAAACTGTCACGATGACATTCTTTACACTATCAATTTGGTCAACAATAAAAGTAAGATTGAAAAAGTTAAAAGAATATTGCCAATAAGGTCACACCTCTAGGCCATTGTAATGTAACTGATATATTTTTCTGGTATGATATACCTTACTCCATGCTGAACCGTAATATCTCGGAGCTTCTATATACGGCTAAAATTTAAATTGAGTATGACTAAACAAACTTAACACTTGAAAATATATTCCGTGCAAGAAATGCTAATTGTGAACGGCGTGTTCTTATTATAGAAAGGTATCCTCCTTCAGAAAGGAGGAAAAATAATAATTTTCATTGTTTTTGAGACTAGCCAACACAAGTTTCCATGGGAAACGAGGAAACTAAATTTTCCACTGATCTCTTACTGTCCTCACCCTGTGTTCCCTCATTGTGTGCGCCAAGTGGACACGTTGGTTATCCACTAAAACTTTTTCGAGCAGTGACCGGCCCTTGACCTTTTGCTAGCCTACTCTATCGCCCTCCTCTCTTCTAGCATATCCTATTTCCTATCCTAGAAATCGTCCTAATATCAAACACATTCTTTCTTCGAGGTAATTAATTCTGTCAGGCCTGCGCTGCGTGCTTATTAGCTCTCTTCAATCCATCCATTTAGCAGCCATCCATTGCCGGCTGAGGGCGGATAGCCCTTCCATTTGCCTTGCGGTAAATAATTTTTCTCACTTGCAATACGATTCAATTGGCGTATGTAACCATCGGCATTAGTTATCCTATTCATGGTCAAAGTCCAGTGCTTGCACCCACTTGCGTGAAGAGTTTAATTGACACGTTTGATGATTTTGAAAAATCAACGTTTGATGCCATCTCATCAATCCGAGGAAGTAATTTCCGCCTTTGATGCTTCTAAATCAATTTTTCCTCATCTGACCCTCGGTCATCTGATCTCAAACTTTCCTCTCTACGTCCCGATATTGCCACCCACTCACCCGACGAGTCCCAATATCGCAGGGGTGATACGTGGTGCGTACATTCACCCCGGAGCTACACTTCTGGGTCAACTACAGACTAGTCTCCCGCGTCAACCTTACTTCTTAATCCTTCCGCTGCCTCTACACTCAATGTTGGAATTGGTGGGAGATTTGATGTGGCTGGTGAGACCAATACAAACAAATAGCAAATTTAAGAGTTCTGTCCTTTTAGCTGCATGTACTGCACGAGATGAAGCATGAATTGACCTCGTAAATGGAAAATATTCAAATATCAAATGGGTATGTAGAAGGTTGTTAGAGGAAGTCATTTTGTGATGTAATTGTTGTAAGGCTACGAGTTCTTTTGATATGTTCACTAGTATTTTATAAACAATTTTAATTAATTAAAATTATGAGTTACTTGAATTTTGTTTTTATTAACTCTGTTTTACAGTGCACTTAAGAGTATCTAATACGAATATTTCAAAAAAATCCTTTTTTTTTTCTTTTAGAGCTGCCGAAAAGTTTTTCTTACGAACGCCCAGATATTTTACTACCCCTAATCGCATATTATTCCCATCAATTCTGTGTGGAAATAACTAAAAATTTAATAGAAAAAAGTTTACATTGAAATATAAGTTTATTCATTAAGCCTCTATCTAGCTATAATTTTACACGAGAAGGCTTATTCCACGATTTTTCGGGTAGTAAATTACGAGAAATTCCTAAAGTTTCTACTTAGTAGGCTAAAAATGTGCATGCATCTAATTACCCCAGCGCATGTAAAGGTCGATAGGGTGGTGGTGATGAAGGGAAAGAGCCATGAGGTGGCGCAGAAGCAATTACTATGAGGTCAGAAATGGAAGCAGAAGATGCAATCACGTTAGAACCGAGTTGCACTAGTGTCGGGTCACGTATTGTATGTGATGAGGTAATTAGGGAATGAAACGAGGATGGTGGGACGTCTCCTCGCGCTTTAACGAACGCGTTGTTCGCTTTTGTGCAGCAATTACTGTGTTATCAATTTTTCCCTTTGAGCATACAGTATCCCGTAATAGACCTCATCTCCGTAGCCGTAGCACTGGCAAATTCTGACTTGTCATGTTTATACATGTTACTTCTGTGTAAATATCAGCTTCAATACACGACCAAATGGATTTCAGATGAACTAGTCTTAAAGATCGATTATTTCATCCATACGATTATTTTCATGTGTCGTATACATAAAATAGTAAAATATTATTATATTTTATGATAAAAAATATGTGAAAGAAAGATTTTTCTTTATTAAAGTTGCTAATGGAGATGATTTTTCCGATGCTTTTTTACATTATGTCTTTCCCTTGTCACTCACAATCGGATGTGGACATTTATGAAATGTATAAGAATCAAATAAGTATACTACGAGAATCAGAGCTGGGCCGTATTTCAAATAAATGCCTCGAGTTGAAGCTTTTTGTGTATCTATTATGTATCAGTATTTTTATATTATAAATAAACAATATAATAATAATAAGACGTTCTGTATTTTAATACACTTCTGAAAATATTTTTCTTGAGCCTGATAAATAGATGCTCTGTTGACCATATGTCAATTTATCCTAATTTTGAATTAGTGCGTAACGATATTATTATCTATTCACGTTAAACATAATGCCACTGATCATATTCCCATAAATTGACCATCAGTGGCAATCATCCTCAATATTGAGAGAGACTGCCCTAAAACAGACCTCTAGAAGAATAGCAACGCAAGAGTGTGACCTTTATAAGTAAGTAAAATTCTTGTCATTAATATATTTTGGGATATCCTCTAAATGTGTGCCATTTTGTTGGAAAATAAAATGTTAAAACATAATTATTATCGGTTAAGGAAAAGATGTTCGCATCGCACCTTTTTTATTTGCACCGAGCTATGAAATTTTGTCATGTTTTGCTTGTTTCAAGCCATTCTTGACAACGATCAACTTTTTTTAGCGTTTTAAGGACAATTACCAGAGGCATTTACTATTTTTTGTAGTATCTAAAAGAGCTGCGGCGATAAACTGAGATGATCTGCATGATCATGGTTAGTAACAATGTCCCGTAGCTATGGAGTTGTGTTCTGTTTTATTGCATACATGTGAAGGAGGCTCATATTGTGAAGATTGGATTGATATAGTTTGTAGCATTGGCTTTTTATCCCGAGAGGTCAGGGTACAAAACCCGGCGACAAATACCCCCTGGAAACACATTACACTAGGAAAATATCTTACAGATCTTCAATGGATATTTTTGTGCTCAGTATGTAAACAGTAGTCATGGGTTTTGAAAATTTTCGAGCGCATGAAGTAATTTTAAAATTAATTATCACCAATAGAAGGAAATGTACATTAAAGTAATAATAAAAAGACTAACAAACTTAAATATTTAACGGCCCAATAAATATTTTTCTTTATTGGTGATAGCATAAATCCAACTTTTTTCTTCTAACGCATGACAATCAATTTATAAAAGAAGTTAGAAATAATTGCTGAAGCAGAATTGGCCGAGGAAACTCCAATTTTAGACACATTAGATGTGATGCCATTCGTACTAAAAGGCTCAAACTCGTCTGTGTCACCATAGTGATATGTGGAATAAAAACTTTACGCAATAGAGCTGAAAAAGCTGAAACCTTTGGCGTTCGAAGTTGGTTATTTTTTCGGATGAACTCTGCTGGTTGAACTTCCTTCTGCGTTATTATCAGGTAGAATATAAATATACAAGTAGCCGGAATACATAGCTAACTCGGTAATGGCAAACTAAAGCCTATGTAAGCCTCTCCCCAGTAATATTATTTCCTCTAAAAATGGCACTAGGGTATTTCGACTAATTACCATAACGAATTATCATCGGGAAGAGTTTTGAGGTGAGGTTTTCAGAGTCCCAGATGGAAGTGGGGGAGATAGTTGGATGACTTGGTGGGAGAGTTGGGGAGCCGAATGGAGCATGTCAAAATTTTGGTGGAACCCAAGGCGGGTCAGACTGTGCAATTAGATATTCAGAAAGAGATTGACATTATGAGAGCGCAGATTCCCCCTGAGCTAATTAGGGAGATTTCGAGACCTGCGATGAGCAGTCCAATCCAACCCAACTAGCCATTAAATCTCCTCTACGCCCACCTTATCCGTCGCTGTCTTGCCCCGATGTGCCCGTCCCTCGTCTCACCTCCTTCCTGCGCCCCCGACTCCCACCAATCTCGCATTAATATTCGCTCCCCGACCTCGCTTCCAGCAATTTCTTCCCCATTTTCTATTTGGTCCTTTCACTTCCCATCAACCATTCACTCCGCATTCAAGTTCTTTACCCCCGACTGAACTCAACAACTCCTATCCTTCAGTCAAAGCGTCCTCTCTCATTCTATTATCCATCATGTTCTCTCTCTTCAGATCATCATTACATTTTACAGCTCCTCAATCATGAATGTATTAAAAATGTACGCTACCGCTGTTTCCTACGCAACGGGCTTCAGTTTCTCCTTACTGCCCCGTTCTCCAATATATCCTACGTGGTTAAGATAAACCTATTGAATGGAGATTACGTCTTGTACCAATTTTCACAATGTAATGAATCACAATTTTTACCATTGGTCTCTTATTTTCATATGTCAGGCTTATCACCTCTACACCTATTATATTTCGTTTACGTCACGTATGCGAGCACAAATTGATATGTTGTTATGCCATCTTTTCGTAAATAAGTTTTGTTTCATTTTAAAGAAGATGTAACATTTTGACTCATAATGGACGTTGGCTTTCATATATTGTGGACAGGAATAAACAAAGTGTCAATTCGATCTAAGATCGTAAATACTATTGTAGATATTTCTTCTAATTTCTGAAATTTCAGTATTTAATATCTCTCTTTTCTTTAAAGATTTGTGTTTTATTGCTATGTATCGATAAATAAAAAAGACCGTCATTAAGTACGCTCTTGAAGGTGTTATCTGTTTTATGGGTTTTAAAAGTTAAATATTCTCAAATCTCAAACCTTTTACTCAAAGCCTTAGTTTTTCTAACCTTTTAAATACAGCAAACTTATAAGTAGTCGCTGTCCGTCTCTCACTAACTTTAAGTTACGTTTGCACTAAATGAGGTATTTCAGTTTTACTTACATGCAGGACTGACTGAAGAACACCATTATTTGCCACTATTTTGTTTTCAAAGAAATTGTTGAATAGCTTCTCAAAACAAGGGAACCATTTCCCTTGAATAAGTATGTATTGTCATAAAACGTACAAGTCTCAATAAAGCGTAATTTAATTAATTAATATAATTGTTGGTCTCCTTCAAAGAAAATGTATTAAAATGGTACTGTAAAATAGTTTTACATGGCTATAAATCTCAAATAAAAATAAAGGTTTTGCCAGTGCTTGTGAAACATGATTCCTCGAAAGTATTGCGTGGCTCTACGAAATACATTTCTCTCTCTTAAATTTTCCACGGGAATTTGACCAGAACTTTCTGCTCTTTGTGAACTTTAATTTAATAATTTTTTGAAGCACAAATCGGAAATTGTTTATTGAATTGGTGAGGTTTCTCCATTCCCTTAAATATCTTGATATCCATGGTTTCCTGATCCTCAGGACTAAGTCTATATTTGCCTTTATTGCAATTTTGGACTATACATAAATATCTTGTCCTGAATATTTGAAATTCAGTCTTAAAAGCCATTAAAACTGTTAGCATATGATGGTGTAATCTAGGCTTTATTGCTATGGCAAAATCGAATTTGAAGCCACTTATCACGCAAGGGTAATCGAGAATATCCTTATTTCAAGCTAATTTCGTGAAAGGATTAATTCTAAATAGTACATAGCTTTGCAAATCAACCACTTTTATAAGCATATAAATCAGTTGGAAAGAATATCTTTATATTAAAAAATTAATCAAAGAAGCAGAAATTATGAATCCACGTGATTTTCTGATTGTGTTTCTAAATTTCAAACGATATTTTTTCCATCGATTTTACTTTCCTTACTTTTTCTATGATCAAACGTCTACAATAATACGTGTTCATTAATCTGATATTATCTCGCTCATCCTTCCATTCATTCTAATGATCAGAGGAGGAGAGAGCTTAGACATAATGTATTCCTGAGATGCAGTACACTGATAACCCCTCCTCTCCCCCCCCCCCCCAGTGCGCTTCAACAGTCAAGCGAGCGAACGGGAGTTGAACACCTCAATGTTATACACAGCCAAGGAAAGTATTAAAGGGATCTTTGGGGAGTGAATGGTGGGATACGAAAGAAGAGTAAAATAGTAAAATAGTGGTAGAAAGTAGGATGACAAAAGAACAATGAAGTGTTCGTAAACAAAAGGAAAGGTGAACTCTTGTGGAGGTGAAAAAAATTTTAAATACATGAGCAAACTTGAAGGAAAAGGTATTAAAATTTGCATCGATATTTCTAGCATGCAAGTGATGCTGGATAAAAGAGAAGCAATAACATATTTCATGCATTCTTGGCGAAGCATACATGAAATATGTTTTCGTCCATCTTCAGAAAAGAGATATTAATGGCCTATAAAATGACTAATCTGATAGGAGGTTGCATTTGTAACTTAATCTAATTTAATTCAAACTTTTTTCATAATTTTTTCTGCAATTTTCATTTATTTTCATAATAATTGGCGCGCATAGGTGTTAACCCCCTGAATAAATGTAATGAAATGTGTCAAGAAGTATGTATTTTGACTTTTGTAAAAAGAAAAAGGTACTATTTTAACAAGTTTTCTCCGACAATAAAGATTCACTATCCGTTCAGCTCCAACTTTAGCGAATCTCTGTTATGAAGAGATTTAATAATCAATCTAATTATTTCTCCAAAAAACTTCTAAAGTAATATTATAACTAAACATAACCTACTATTTTTTCTTCCAGAATAAAGAACATCTTCGAGATCCGTCGGAGTCCAACGGTTCAATCACCAATACGTTTGTTTCAATCTTGATTCTTACTGTAATGTATTTTCCTGCTACTGAGCAGGAAGGGTTCGAAGCTAAGGGGTATGAGCCAGAGGGCAGAATCAGGGTCGATCATCGGCTGATTTACCCGAATTCATGAAGTTTGTGTTGATTCTACATAATTTCCAAAAGGAAGGGCCGCAAACGAGCAAGGATTGAGGTAAGAGAATGATTAAAGATTTTTCATCCCTGAAAACTTCCTTGCCCGCTGAAATTACCGCGAGTAGTATTATGGGCTATACAAGTTTCACAATTTCACAATGGCTCGCAGCCACAAAATAAAAGGCAGAGTAGAAGGAATGAGACGGAGTGATATTCTCACAAAAGGAGCTTAAGAGTTGGGAGAGAGCACGGGAAGGGTTTGGGTTGGAAGAGTGTGTAACAAGGATGGTGTCGAAAGATTTTGCACACCAAAACCTCAGGCAACGAAACTTTACGCTTGTGACTAATGAATGGGGATGTGTAGTAATTCAGATATAATCTTTTTCACTACAAGTAGCATTTCGTCCGTTGATTTCATTGGTCGCGGTACAAGAACAGTATACCCCAAGTATGTTATGCGAAAGGATAGGTGATTATTGATTTTGGACACATTCATATCCCCAGCTCTCCTCTTTCCATGGGTTCCAAGAATCCTTATTTGGTTAGGATATGTTTGACCTAAATCCCAAATGATATTCGGAATGGCATTAACTATGATTTAAAATATACCTTTTTGCAAAGAAAAACCTACCGAGATCTCCCTCACGCAGACGTAGGGATTGGAATCGATCCATAGAAGTCGACTTTCGACTTCGACTTGGTCGCTCCGACGCCGCCTGAATATCAACTATTTGTCCCAAAAATTAGAACGTCGATTTTTTTCCGACTTTATCTAAATTCCTAAGACTAAGTATACTACATTGTAAAAGAAACAATATACATTTTATTCTTAAAACCAATTTACAATCTAGACTCGATGCTTGCAGCTCAATATCAGTCCTCTTTATAGTGAAATAAGAGAAAGCAACTTTAATAATGAGCACAATTAGGAAACAAGGCCCCATTTTTCCCCTCATGTGAACCTTATCTTTCTAAAATATACTTTCTGCTACCAAAAGGAGGAATTCACATTGGATCGAAGGTGCAAAGGTTGTAATATAATTTATGGCCACTTGGTGAAGATTGGGAACGTCTGACTTGATTACCGTCCACTCACGAAACGGGTATGTTTTTCGAGCGCCATTGTTTCATTGGCAGCTGGAGAATATTTTCGGATTCTTATGTCACTTTTCTTTTAAATATATTTCTAATCCTGGTCAATGAATATAATTATTATTGTTCAAGAAAATTTATCATTTCTCTAATTTTTGTAAGAAAAATAAGATGCGATATATAAGATTTATCATCTTCCTTAAATTTTAATGAATTAAAGCATATTACTGGCAAAAGAAAGTAGAAGGAGGAAATAAAAAAGATAGGAAGTTTTATTCTCCACTGAATTATCTGCACCAGAGTGACATTTGACAGATCTACAACAAATCGATGACAAAAATTCTTGGTATATTCTTTCAGGAGTAATATGTAATCACGCATGTCGAGTTTCAAAATTACAAGTTCTCATATTTCTCAAACCATCATCATACTGTTAGGCTTCTTGAATCAAATATAAAGCAAATTTTGTTTCACTCTGAACAAATATCGAGCGAATATTGTTCATTTTTACGATGCAAATAGCACACACTGATGATGGGGACTATTTCTTAAATTTATTTTCTTTTCCTTTAAGTCAAAAAGGCATAACTCTAGCAACATGATGAGTTAACCTGAACTCTCGGCCGCCAATTTGCCTTACATCAGCTTTAAGTGAGCATTTATTTCGAATTCTGGACATCTCTCATAAATGCAGTAAACGTATTTAATATCTTTAATCTGAGTTAATTCGGTAGCGTTATTGAGGTTTATAGGGCTACTTTAATCCCCTCTCCTTTTGATTAAATAAATGTGGGAGTTAAGTAAAGAATTAAAGGAGTTGCTATTTGATTTAAAAATAACTTGGATTGTTCATAAATGGCCTCTTTGAAAAATTAGGCAAGATATTAACTTTCATGCCTTAAATGACCTCCAAAGCTTAGCTCGGAGACTACTATGACTCATCACTGAAGTCAAGAGAGTTATTCTACATAAATACGATTCTTTGAAGTAGCAGGAAGTGAGCGCAACATTTATCAGAATGTTGATGCTTCCCCTTGGTGATATATTACATTTGTGAAAGGAAATATGGTGGTTTTGGTTTTTCTTCACATCGGGCCGACACTTGAGTCTCATGAATTGAATAAAAGAAACACTGTCGAATAATGAAACTCTGAGAAGTCAGAAGAATTGTGATTTACCCCGTTTCTACTTATTCGAATCCTGTAATTAGTGATTGACTCTTGTCTTCAGCTAGGGGAAATATATGTATTTATTTGGCTGCCCCCAAACCTAGCCCATTCTATCTTTAAATATGCTTTATAAGCGCTAAAATAAACGCCTTCACTACCCTTATGCATGATTTGATTCTTCATTGGGATATATAAATCTGAAAAAATTTTCGACTCAGAAAGTTGGTGGCGAGACTCTACGGATAATGGTTAACTTAAAGAATTTCCTTAGAGAATGGAAACTTAAAGAGTTTCATATAGAATATTGAATTAATTTCCACTTATCAGAGGAACAGGTTAGACTTAATATTCTTTCTTAGGCCTATCCACCAATGTATGGTTCATGATGCATAACGTATACAAGACATGAGTTTATAGATTCGAAATGATTACTTTTACGCTAGCCTATGTTTCTAATGTCACTATTTATAGGTTCCACGATATTTCACTTATAATACTTTGAGTACCGAAATTACGTAATTTTCTTTAAGCTCAAGAAGTACAAAACGCAATTCTTAAGTGATACCTAACAAAAAAGTAGCAAAGGTAATATGTGACTGTCATTCAAAATTATTATTGTCTCAAGTTACATATCCAGTTAGTGTAGTTTACGCCATCCTATTGCAATGTTAGCATTAAAATATAGATTCTGTCGATGCTCACACACACAGGTAAGGTAAATGTCAATTGGTATTGGATTGATAAGTAAAAAAATTTCTACCAAAACTTCGACGGTAATTTTATAAATCGAGGGTTATGTGTCTTTCAAACTTTTATTTCAACAGTTTCACTGTCATTTCTGTCAGTTTTCTCAGGTCGAAGGTGAAAACATAGGTTTTTGGGTTATATAAAGTGGTCTTGGCTCACAATATTTAGAGCTTGGTTTAGTCCTGGGCTCTTTGATTGACTGAGACATTCGGCTTTTTCGAATTGCTGAAATACCGTTAGAAAATGAAGGAGAGCGGGAGCTATCTTCCATGTTAAATTTTTTGAGATTGTTATGAACTTCTATCGCCTCCCGTATCAACCGGGGGATAAATTCATTTTCCCTGGCAATGATCTCGCAAATCAAAATTCTTGTGAAGGATAAGCCTGAGCCACGCTCTCATGCGTATAGTTTTGATCTCTCTCTAACACATAACATTGAGCATATATTTGAAGTATGGCAGAAGATTGTACACAGTTTCTGAATCCACATATTTTATAACTATACTGCACGGCCATTAGATGTACATAGGTGAATTAAAATTTAATACGCACTTGGGAAAACTTAAAGGCACCAATTCATATCACTTAAGAAATATAATCCAGATCATGTGTGATAATGGAACTTACATATTATGTGTGATATTTCGAATCTCTTATAGCCACTAGGTGTTCATATATTTAAAAATTTTTGTTTTGTACCTGAAGGTAACTATTTCCGAAGTGTCCGTAGTCATGGCTATTTTTTACTGGTAAGGAATATTTCGCACAGTTGAACGTCAATGCATTTTTTAATGAACTTCTTCCACCGATCCAATTTCATTAGTTTTTTACACAGTTCCAAATAACCACATTATTCTCTGATGCTATTGTGTAATATTATTCCAATTACAGTTTTCCTTGCTCACTGCTGTGAATCAGGATGCTTTACTGATGTACCATTATCATAACTTAATTAAAAATCCATTTTTTGAGTATTCTAAGCATTGCAGGACTAAATTTGTAATAAAATAATAATAGTTGTAAATAATGAAAGTCGAAAAATCCTTGTAGGAGTCCAATTTACTCATTCAGTCTTCAACGGCCAACTGTTAAATGTATTTTCTCACCCTAACCTCACCCTATACTCTACCAACTCATTTGGTACACTACACTCTACCTCTCTACCTACACTCTACCACCACTCTTCTCTGGTCGAATCACTATTTCCCGATTCCACCAATTCAATCCCTTCTTCTTCCGGCTCGTCTTCCTTTCCTTTCCATCCTCCAAATTGTCTGCTCTTCAAGTATTGACCTCCTCCTCCTTACCTCATGCTCTCAACCTAGTTTCTCTTGACCCCTTTACTGACCCTCTCCATTTGCTCTCACTTTTTTTTCTTTTATCTTTCTCCTAACCTCTTCCCTATTCCTTTTTCACTTGTCACTCTTCTTCTTCTTCCCTTTTCTCTTCGGCTTCACTCCCTTCCTTCCAATAACTGACAAAATTTGTACACTCTCCATACCGAATTCCGTAAAACCGCTTCTTTTTCTTCGCTCCTGAGAGCCCGCTCTTTAACCTGCCGCTAGAATTTATCCGGCCCAGTTGCCTCAGGAACCCTGTCTAACTCACCCATTATATATTTAAGACGTGTACTCTCTTCCTCCCGGGCTATCCTAGCAACGTGACCGTTGGATGCCCCGAGGATTTACTCTCTTTCCCTATACTACGCCCTCCCTTTCCGCATTGTCACCCTTCCAACAACCTCCAATGCCTTTGGGAACGGGAAAATGACCAAAGAGAAAAGGGGAAGGAGTAAAATAAAAAAAGTTCGGAAGAGAAACAGTCAGGTAAGTAAGAGAGTTGAAGCTCACTTCTTCCATGGTTGCGTTCACCATGTTTGGAGCAGGACTGAAGGCCAGAACACAAGGCTGTGGGAATTCTTGGTTGGCATAGGAGCAGAATTCGTGGATCTTGTAGAAGTGTGCTCGGATCGTGCCGGGCTCCCCTCAACCATTTTAGGATGCATTACTCTGCTCGGGCGTCAGAAATGGTGCCCCATCGGATTCTCGAGCATTGTAGGTATTTTTTACGCTAGAGAATAGGTCAACCAGAACAGACGTACCGAAGTTGAGCATTTATTTGAAAACGCAGATAAAGTAATTGGAACAGAGAGCTGGCTTGCAGAGGATATTAGTGATAGAGAAGTTTTTCCGATTGGATATAAAACTTATATACGTAATCAACCAGATAGGACTAGCGGCAGAGTATTAATAGGAGTTAAATCGTATTTGAATAGTACAGCTCACATATTAGACGAAAATGAAATAGAGAGCGTTTGATGTACTATTAAGTAACAAAACAAATGAAATATGCATAATTGTTCATTTTTAATACCACCAGATTCCGAAATAGACATTTTGTGTAAATTAGAAACTTTATTTACATCATTATCTTCGACAGATAACAAAAGCGTGGAAATTATCAGTGTAGGTTTCAATCTCTCGGCTATATATTGGAAAACCAATAGCGTTGAAACAAGTTCAAGGAAGCGTGATATAAGCGAGGAATTACTTAATGCATTTTCAAACCACTCTCTTTCTCAAGTACTTAACGAACCTATCAGAGGTTATAAAATATTAGACGTTTTAGCTGTTAATCACACTACGATGATTAAACACGTAAATGTGATATACGCATAAGTGATAATAAAGTCACTTTTACGACTTTGAAAACAACAGTAAATTCCACTGCAAAATCTAAACGTAAAGTCTACTTATTTGAAAAATGCGATTACGTAAAATTTGGAGAGATATTAGAAGTTTTATTCAAGAAATTCGTAGCCACCATGAAGGACGAGAGCATCGAAGTATCATAGAGATATTTTTTAGAAATACTAATGGAATCGATGAACATATTCCATACAAATACGAGAGATTAAAGAACCTCGCTAGTATACAGACATACCAATCATGCCGTTCCCGTCCGGGGAAGGCAGAGTCACCAAGTTTCATTCATTAATACATATTTGTACACCTAACTCAGCTTCAATAATTTCCTCCATACTGACCTATCCTTTCAAACCTCTTTTACTTCATTTACACACTTCACATTACACTGCTTCATACACGCCATCCTGTTTTAAAGACTCCTAATATTTCGCCTAAGAATTTCGTCAACCACAACTTTCTCGGCCTACCACTACCTCTCGCTACATTCATTTCACTCTTATATATCTGTTTCATTATTCGACTCTCATTTATTCTATCAACATGGCCAAACAAACGAAACACACTCATTTCATATATGTCCATGACTGGAGCATCTAACCCTAATTCATTTATTACCCAATCACTCCTCGCCCAATACATCCTATTTTTGTTGCTAACACTCCTCAGTTAACTCATACCCTCGGCGTTTAGTCTTCCCTTATGTCTACCCTGACATACCCATGTTTCACTTCCATACAAAAAAGTGGGGAGAAATTCATTTTTGTACATGGCAATTTTCGCTTCCATGGACAGGCTCCATCGACAGGTTCCTTGATATGCTCCACATACTACCTACTACTTCCATTCCAGCATTCGCGCATCTCTTTATCTCCTCATCCATCCGTCCATCTATCGTAAATACCTTACCTAAGTATGTACAAAAAATCATCCACTTGTTCAATTACTTCACCACTCGCCCTCATCATACAGCTATTCTCCCCATTTTTCTTATCTAATACTACTACTTTAGTCTTGTACACATGTGCCCTCAATTCCATTCCTCTGTTGATTCACGAAACTTATCTAGGAATTTATGTAACCCATGTTGGCTCTCTGAGATCAAAAAAGCATCATCAGCATTTAATAGGACTCGCATGTTTGCAATTGAAATCAAAATACCGTCGTTTTCACTGCGGTTCATTCTTCTCTAACACATTTATCCATATGTACATCCATAGTGATATAACATATCCTTGCTTTATGCCCTGTTTTATTATAAACCAATCACTCAAACTGCCCATTTACTCCATAGTCCTTCAAAACCTTCCACGACGTCTTTCTATTTACCCTGTCATATGCCTTCTATGAATCAACACACGCACAATACACTTTCTTATGGACGCCCATACATTTTTGCGACGCCCGAGAGATAGATTGCAGACTCATTTCACACTTCTCATCGATGACGATAATAGTTTCAGGATAAGCTGCCTCTTTAGCTTCTAGCACAGACTTATAGCTGGGATAAATTGAAACACCATGAATTTTTAAGTCTTTCTAATTAACAAACTCTGGTATTTCGTAAAATATCCAGAAATTATCATGCATAGTGCTTCTTCCGTCAATACTTCGCTTTGTTTAATCTCCTAAGCTCTCTAAGCTCTCTGTAAAACACGTCTCACACTAGTGGGCGTAGTGACTGTCTCCTCTTTGAAACTTTTGAAATATATCTTGAAAACTATCGTCATAACCTTGTAAACCTTGTAAAACATCGTAACCTTGGCTCCCAATTATTAAGATATTTGGGGAAAAAACATTTTCTCTTGAAACATGCAAAAGCATTTTTGGCGTTCATATCTCCATTTAAATCGAAAATTCTAACCATTCTATCCAACTCATGTTTCTTCTTGAAGGATATAGATTCTCCTCTACGTTCGTTAACATTTTTCATGCAGCTGGAGGTGCGTAAGGTTTCTCATTTCTTTCGATCCCTTAACACGATCTCTTTCCGGCAAAAACCTGATGAGTAAATCAAAATAATAGATACAGATTATTACCCAAGGTTGAAAAATTCACTGAAGAGCCCTTAAATTCGGTCACACTAATATACACTGCGGATGACTCTTGTATCCTACCGTATGTTGTTTGCTATACACGATGTGGATTCCTCTAAGCTGAAACACAAAGCAACTCACTAAGTGAATCCCACACACGAGTTTTCCGTGTAAGGAACTAAGCTAACCTTAACTTTGGCAAGCAGATGTCACAAAAACGATACCTAAATGAATCTAACTGAAAAAATTTGCGTCGAGGTAATCCCTCTTACTATTTTTCCAAGACAAGTTTCGCACGTGCAGTGACAAAACTCATTCCCGGTGGTCAGAATGCAAATCATCCTTTTAATATTGGAACAGAGACGTGCTTCGGCTCTCCTCGTTGGGGGGCAATAACACTGAAACACCCTTCTCGGCAGCAATTTTCCTTTCGGGCCGTGTGGCGGCTAAATGGGTATTATTGAACTAATATGCTATGAGAGGCCTTTGAAGATATCGCTTTCCTTATGGATGCCAGCGGAAGAATACCTAGCTTTTTGTGGAACTAAACTATCCAGGAATGCATGAAACCTATATTTCCACAGCATATATATTCCACTATATCCGGCACCGTTGCTATTCATAATCGCTTCTAAGGGATATCGAGTCTTACTAAGAGTAGGTATTATAATCGAGCCAGATTCATATACACTGGAATAATTGGAGAATCTCCAATGCACGAAACGAGAGAATAATCTATCATAAAAAAGAGGCCACATGGAAAAACGAAGCAATGCCAGAAACAGCTCGGGAATCTAGCCGTAACCTTTCCTCGGTATATACCACGCGCTAGCCCGGCCGCTGCGCAGCCGCGGCAGCGTGCTGCACCGCTCAACTTAAATCGAACTTGAGGTCAAATGCGCAAACAAATGCAAAGTTTTTCTTTTGCTTTATACATTATAGACTATATTATTTCAATCCACATCAAAATATTTTGGAAGCACGACGGATATCACAGCGATATTTATATTTTTATTTCCAAAAGCATGTAAAAGTAAAACATAGTTTAAACATTTTTATTAACATTAAAAACATTCTTAATATAATCATTGATAAATGTGTATAAAGAAACCGATTTACATGCAGTAATTTTATTACAGAATCTTCGCAGTCTCAACGTTAAATTTTATGAGGGTAAACATCTCTAAAATTGACAGAGTTCGCGCGATAGGCGTTTAACCCCGAGTGATCCATGTTTGACGGGCTCGACATGCACTCGACATGCGAAGCGAATGAGTTTTACTCATAATTTTTCTGCCCCTGTCCTGTAAATTGTTTCATTCGGGTAACAGTGCACCATCACTGCCCAGTATGGAGTTGTAACTGAGGTAAGAAAAAGCTGTTCGTGTGGTCATATCGCAACTAACTACTCAAGCTAACTTCCATCAGTAAAAAACATTCTTGCACACCGAAAGCCACGTCGGGCGGCGGCAGCTATAATTTGATCGCACATCCCTAGGGAATGAGTAAAGTAAACAAGGCAGGCCTGTATTGGAATTGAATAAAAGAATGACGAAAGGGAAGTTTGCGAAGAGAACAACATTTTTGTGGATAGCGGAGGGTCCAAAAAGGCCGCTGTGGTGGTTAGGTGTGGATGGAGCTTATGGGAGAGAATGATAAGGTAGGGCTGGGAAAAGGCTTACGCGGTTATCGGATTGGCCGCCATCCTGTCATCGTCTATGCGCTAGATGATAAATCTGGGCTCTGAGTGGGTTTATCTCCTCTATGTAATATTATTTTATTTACTGCCAATTTTGTGAAATAATGCCACGAAAACTTTTAATAGAAACCTTTTATACAAAATGGTACATTAACCTACAAGTGATTGAGTGCCTCATTACTACACGGCGTGTATGTGATTGAATTCTCGTGACACGGCTTGCGTCATGAGAATTGCGTGCTACTTTACAACTCGTATGACTAAATTCGCCATCCTATGTGGATAAAAATGTATTGAGTGAGTATAATAAATCAAAATTTTCAATCACTTCTAAATAGATTCCTAACTTGTGAGTTTTGAAGTTCTGAGCTGTAGGGTCTGAGCTGTAACTCAGCTTCACTCCATGAAGATGAGTTACAGCTCATACACACATGACACTAATTATTCTATCACCAAAAGGATATCTAATATCCGTGATAAATAAAATATTTTATTCAATTAACATCAGCATTAAATGAAAAACCGATAATAACATATTTTGAAGATGCAAAATTACATTTAGAGGAAAACATAGTGGAGTGAAAACCACCCACAATTTTCCTGTGTATAGTTTATTTCACTGGCTAAAGTTATTCATGACATAATTGAAGATGTATATAAAAATTCTTTGGCTACAAAACATTTGCACTTTTAACAGTTGGTTGACTTCACGCAATAACTCAGCTTATCACGAAAACACCATGGTAACCACCAATGATACATATAAATAAAGTTTTATGTCTCTATATTTGTTTGGAAAATACTATGGACTCAAGATAACGCACCACTCGGAACGTCCTGACATTCAAGGAACCATTAAAGTGGTAAGAACAAATCTTGGTGGAGACAGTTTCGGTTATGGCTCAGTAATAAAATAACTAAGCGCTTTCATGGTATTTTTGATCCACCAATGTTGACACAGTCTTTAATGCCTAAAGGAAGTTGATCTATCTTTCTGATCTCGCCTTAGTACTCGCGCGTAAAATATGACATTCTATGGGGCAAATGAGAAAAAAATCCCACGCTACCCCAGTGCTTAGCCGTAACAAGACAGAAGTAAAACTTTTTAGCATGCGATAAGAAGTTTGAGAGACATATACGTAGGGTCACGTGTGACTTCCATTGGCAAATGAGGGAGGCGGCGGCTGGACGTTTTGCGTCGTTCGAAGGAACGGTACACAGGTCCGAGTAAATCAATATCGTTCTGAGTTTTTTGGAAAAGGTTGAAGAGTTGCCACATTCCATGAAATCATAATCAAGTTTGTAAAGGAATAACTTTGCTACGGCACAGTTTTAACCCTGAGAATCAAACAACATCTTCTCATTACCAAAAATATTTGTCGATTTCAATTTCTGCGTAATAAAATCGAGGGTAAGCCTCGTAAGTTCCTCGTATTTTTCTTAAACGTTTGACCCTATTTAAACTCAATGGAAATTCTTGCGCAAACATTTCCCTCATGCCTAAAAATTGGGTTAATAAGAAAATATTCTATTTCCGCTATCTTCGTTTTTTAGGAAGAAAAAAGAATCGTATTCTCTAATTTTTATTAACACATCCCAATGCACGACTAGAGTATTAATCCGTTGGCAACGATTGATTCTGTATGATTACTTGTGATTAATATGGTTTTTTTTCCATAAACTCTTCAACCCCAGACCTCTGACGTCAGCATATTAATAGGAAGGGAAAACAATGCTTTAGGATAGAGGATATCTCATGGGATCTCCCAGTTTGCATGGGAGTCAAAACATCGTTAATAAGTTTATATATAGCATTTTTACAGGAGGAATTACTTAATAAAACTCCTTTTAAAATCAATAAATCACCAAGGGGTATATATAAACCTAAACAATTCTTCATTTTCTTCATATAAATAATATGTTATTAACAGGCAATCCTAACAAAGGATAGTGAAAAAGTAGATTTTGCCTGAGAAAATGATGTCCTTTCCTGTTTTAACCATTTGGATAACATCAACGAATGTTATTTTTCAAATTTCATATATTGAAATGAGTGCATGGCCTATATTGTTCACATTTTTTACATCAGGTGTTTTTTTCGTGCCTTTTAAATAGATAATGGATATTTCGCAGATACGACAGCAAATTTATACAAGTAATTTGTATTTCCGCTAGTTTTTTGCTTATTTATTCATAATTAGCCCCAAAACAAATTTGTTTAAATGTTATTTAACATAAGACAGTATTGCCCATTTAGGTATTTGAAATATATAAATGAAAATTGTAAAGTATCTCTCCTAATTTATTCTTATTGGCTGCATTTTAATTCTAGTTCTTGGTTTAGTGTAGCTCGCTAAACGGTTTTCAATTTTTGAAGGAGAACCGAATTTCTATTCCAAAGCCTTGCGATTGAGCTCTATCTACAGCTGGATGATTTAATTTATTCCAAATTGTACTTGAATTCGATGGAAAGAGCTAAATAAATTCTTCGTATATAGGATGAAAAGTGACAAACTGTAATACCTCTACAATTAACCAAGAAAACGATTTATATACAAAAGAAGCGCTGTTTTCGAAAAGTGTTTCTATTTGCTACTACACTTCTGCTAAGCAAGGTGAAGTATATCTAGCATCGTGAATGGTATCCAATTGGGATAAAGCTCCAATTCGTCAGGTGACCGAATGACCTATATTGGAATCTTCATTTTCCGCGAATTGCTTTTTTTCTGCATTTGGTTTTTCTGTAGAATTCTCCGTCTTCCAATTCCCACAGGAATGCTCTTCGGTTTACCAAAATCGTCGTGCTTCCATTTCCATGCCGAGGCTGTTTCAGCCACAACCTAAAACGACAATAACAAACAAAACAATCTCCCTCGTCCCATTCCGTCCGCCACAGTGACCTCAAAGGCAATTCGCTCTCAAGGAATTACGATCCGCTGTTATCATGACGAGAATGATGTTGGGGTGAAGGTGTTGGAAACGATAGAGAGGACGATGGAGAGGGAAGGAATGGAGGCCACGACATCGGAAACTCTCCGAAGTGAAACCCAGTCGCACAGTGTCGGCTATCACAATCCATCCGTAGAATACCGCGAGCCAGCTTGCAATGGAAAGAACGCGTTTGAGGAAATTGAAAAGTGACCGTGTGGGATTGTCGCGGTGAAGGTGTACTGTGGATTGCAGGTGAAATGGGGTCTCACGGTTGAGGGAAACCACAGCCCGAAGCCGAATTCATTTTTGACGTTTTTTTCTTTATTTTCCGATGGCACCGGGCCAACAGATTATTGCGCCGTGACTTAAGTTTTTTTTCACCAAATACTCACTCTGGCTTTGAGATTCAAGAAACCCCAATAATACACTTTGGTGTAATTTTCTGTAAAAAAGGGAATATTCTGGCCAGATGCAAGTAGCAGCATGTGTCCCATTTCAGCCGTTGTAGCGACGAGTGAAGTCACGGTAGAAGATTGATGGATAATATTCGCTCTCTTTGAAGGACGTTGGAGGATTAGGTTGATGGTTAGCGCTGAAATGGGACCAAATGAATGAATTGCAAAACATAGGTCTTCTCATGGTGCTAAAACAAAGATAATTCATAGTTTTTTGTGCATTTTTTTGTATTTTAGATTTGAATATGTCACCACATATTATCAACTGTTTTGTACAACTCACCATTTCACTCTCCCTCTTCCTCCCCTCCCCACCAAAGGCCAACTTCGACCGTTTTATTCCTTTAACCCCCCCCACCAAACCATAAACTCCTCGTTAGTATCCTTCCTATATATTTCCCGGATGTCCCCACCTACTCTCTGACAACCACCTTGCATTGTTGGGGCGATCTTCCTTCAGTACACTTCATAGGGCCACTTTGTGGCCGAATCATGCGTATACGTAAATACCATTCTCCTTTGTTTCCACCCTTTCCCTTCCCAATTGATCTGTAGCATTAGTCATCATTACCCTCGTGATTTTGGTTTTGTTAACTTGTAAGAATGTTGGCAGTTCACGAAATCGGTAAAGGTGCTGTAACAAGAGCTAGTTTGTGTAAGCGGAGTGTGCACGCCGTAAGTGGGTCACTGGCTAGAGAGTAAATCTCCCTATGCCTCTTACTTGTGTGTGTCCGACCACTTTCTCCTGAACGAGATATCAGTTCCACGTCATAGAAATGCTAGCTGGTAGAGTGCTTGATTACTCTTTAGAAAAGTGAATGTTTACCGAGTGAATGTCTGTTTTTGTCTGTTGAGTGAATCCCTGGCGCAGGAAAAATCCCTGGCGCAGGCGTGAGTAAATCTCTCAACCACCAGCCTGTTTTTATAGTGTCTTGGATTGGCCATTTCTTTTCATGTGCTTTCTTTATTGTGTGGTTGTGATTGCATGTGTCCTTAACTGAGTCAGCAAGCGGATCTAAATAGCCCCGTGAGTAATTGTGGTGTAGTATACCAGTGGTAAGTCGGTCTCTTGCGTGAGAGAAATCTCCGTAAATCGCTTACTTGTGTCTGACAAGGGTTTTTCTTGAGCGAGGTCTCAACTCCATGCCAGAAAAATACTAGCCTGTAGAGTGAGTACTGATAATGTATTGTGTAAATGTGGTTTTTGCCTGTTTAGTAATTACTTGACGCGGGAAACAACCCCTTATATCGCCCAAACCACTAACTTGACTTATGACATAGGTAATTATTTCTATATTATTTTACGTGATTATGAATGAGTGCGTGTGTCTTTCACGGACTTAGAAGTGGGTCTAACAAACTCGTGAGCTCAGTAAACCGCTCACTTGTATCCGACTAGTGTTTCACTTGAACTAGATTAGCTTCTTGTCAGAAAAACACTATCCCGTAGAGCGAGTGAGTACCGTTTAGGCATTGCGTGAGTTTATGTCATATTTGTATTGTGTATCCTAGGCGCTGGCTATTTACACCGGAAATCGCTCAATGACTAACCCATTTCCCCATAATTTTTATCCTTGAAAGGTCTATTTTTACGGCCTTTGTCGTTCAACCCTTATTATATTATCCAAATCATAAGAGCTTACTTCTTTATCTTCTCCACTCATACCTTTGTTTTGATGTCATGCAATCTTCCTTTCATTTCGGGTCAATTGGCTGTCCTATACCGTCCTATATACTGTACTTAGACGAATTTTTTGTCAACAAAGTCCTCCTTCTCTTTGCATCCATATATAACTAAATACTTTCAAAGGCTGGTGACAACTATCAGCTAAGGTCTTCATACTAAAAAAATGTGAGTAACATTGATCATTTAAAATTTGATGGCCATTTTTGTGACCTGGTAGAAGCATGTGTTTCCAAGAGGGATGTAAGTTTCAAAGTTTTCAATTAATTTTGTTGGTGTCGAGTTCACTTTGTGAAAATTGATGAAAAAAAATGTGTAATTCCTACACTTTTTTGCTTACTACGGCAGGTTTCGCAATTCGCGTCATTCACAGGTGAAATGCAAATATCAGGTGAAGGTTGGCCCGGATTTTATACTTTTCGGGGAAGCGGAGAGGAGGAGGAAAGGGTGGGATCGAGGGGGCAATAGAAAGTTAGAGTAAGGGAAAGGGACGACTGAGTAAGGTCAAACAATCATTCCAGGTTGTCAAAAGTGGTGAAGGGAAAGGAAGAGCGGGGAAGGCCGAGATCGAGGATGGGTTACCCGGCCCAACCATCGCCTGATATTTGCATACTACTGAGATTGGGGTGAAAATTGAAATTGATCGTATTGAATAAAAAAGGGTAGTACAAGGTTTCTTTAAATCATCATGTTTTGCGATACCGCTACGCAAAAGTTCTACTGCCCATTCCATTCTGCCAAATCGGCAAATATAGTGGAAATAATGAAAGTAAAGTTGCTAACCGTATTTCAATAGAATTTAATACAATTTCTCCTGTATTTAGTTCTAACGGAGCAAGTGAAATATAGATGCATGTAAGAGTATCATCTTGATACTATCAATAATGTCCAAAAACGTTTAAATAGGCGACCTTGGATCACATTTTGTTTTAAATGGGAAAATGGTACAAAAGCTAATTTTTTCAAGACATTACAAGAGGAGGAATTATAATAATGGATTGCAACATTATATGTTTTACCACTCAAAGATTGAATATTTTCTTCAGCTAAAATGAGAAATAGATATTGTCCATAAGTATAGCATATATGAGTTACATGAAAACTATTTCTTTTAGGCACAAACAGAAGACACCAGGTCACTGTCGATATATGCTATTTCCAGAGCGATCACCGAATGAAAATGGTTCGTCTTACTTGGAAGAAATTTGGAATCGCAATTTTCCGTATCACTAAGCACACAATATATGATAAACTGTGTACAACATGACATCGAGATAGCACCTCACTACCAGCTGATAAGCCATGTATTCAAGTATAAAAATATTGTACTTCTGCTTTGAAATTATGCACGTTAACCATGTAGGCAACAAGAGGGGGAAATCTTTAGCCGATCATAGCGCAGAAGACTGGACGGGACAAATCAGTGCAGGTATACCGTGTATCGAACAAGTACATTGAAGATACTTCGATTTTTTGTCAACTGCTGATTCAAAAAATAGAACCCTTAATAAAGCTAGAATATTCAGACATAGGCTGGACAATAGACCATCACGTGTCCATTTTGTAGCTTCAAATATTATACTATATTCTCGTACCCTTCTTCTTGCTGGCGAAGTCTTTCTTTGAAGTAAATTAACTTTAATTCAGTTCATAAAAGTGAAGAAAAATGGTTTTCAAGCAATACCATCTACCCTGATGCCATTTTACATGTGGATTTTGAGAATGTTAGTTGTAACCTGAAAAGAAAAGTTATGAATATATCCAAGTCTCTAAGTTTTAATGATCTGGATTGATATTTCAGATATCTGGATTGTAATATTTTCTAATGTATCGTAACGTACCACCTCCGTTATCTCCCTATTTCCTCTCCCCTCCCGTTAGTTAGTACTCATTTCGGCTTTCGAGGGTTGGGGGTGTGAACGAGTGGAGAGAGTGAATGGTGTGTGAGTACGTCATCCAAGGACGGTGTATAAACGAACGAGATGATGTACTGAAAAAGAAAGAGTTGTGTTTCGGTATGGAGGGGTTATTTGATCGGCTGTTTAGAAGGAGCGTAACTGACGTCAGGGCCCCTTCCATGTCGTTTCTCCTGTGTCCCAAACCCTTTTTCTCCCCAAGAACCCCCGTCCCCGGCAAGTGACCGGAAAATATAATAAAATAGTGGGAGAGGGAATTGATTACGGGATTGATTAAGAAAGCACTTCCCGATTGGGAAACAGCATGGGAACTGGTTAGGTTGCTATCAACAAGTAAATCGTTCCGATGACCTGCCTCCCCTGGATTCCGAGATAATTTGAGAGTCATCGCTGTGTGCATCGTCTGTGCCTGTTTCCAGATAGATGGGAAGAATCCTGAGCCCAGCCAACTCGCAGAATACGGACTGGAATCAACGGCCACGTAAGAGCGTCGCCTTCCCGCCACTCCTCCCAAGCTCCTCCCAAGCGTCCTCAGTGACAATCCCAGGGCCCGATCTCCGCGTACAAATCTATCTGTGATTCTGTCACTTAACTAAATCGAAAAGGGATGGACTCATAATTACCTCCCGATGAATCATTAATCGTGCAATGTCTGTTTAAATTTGGTGTCACCTAGTATATATTTTGTCATCAGTTTCACGATAATCATTCATTCATTTTCTTTTCACTCATTTCTTCATTCTCACGTCATAACTCATTAGAAAGTAAGGTATATGTTTCGTTGTGAATATCTGAGTATCTTATAATTGAGAATTACCTCCAACATCCTGCGGGCCGAGAATGGGAAAAATCCTTTATTCCTTCCCAACCTGACTACCGAACAACCCCCAGTTCAACCAGCAAAGCGGGATCGCATGAGTGAACGTGGTCATGGACCTCCGGCGTTGGTCTTACTTTTGTTAGCCATTTTTAAATTATTAATCTTTTCCAGGATAGGAGACGGGATGGGGCACGTGTCCATTTGTACACATTCTACCGGCCCTTATATCCGGGTGGGGCTGGAACCGTTGCAGTCATATGATGACATATTTAATGATTTTATAAAAAGTGTTTCCATCAGCAACCGAAGTGAATTATTAAATGTTTTTCAAGTGCTCATTCTATAACGGAATTATTCAAATATCTATCCAAAATTAAATCATATTTTTTTCTTTTGTTCCACGTGAAAGATGTCCAGGTTTCTCAATACATGGTACCATAATCAATTGGTTCTAGGCACCGTTATTATGCTCTATGTCATAAATGTTCTCGCACCGATCTTCAGAAATACATATCTGTAATCTAGTGTTCGAGAATACCACTTCATTGATGGCGTTATTGAGCCGGTATCTTCTCTACGTATCAATATTGATATCACTTGAGGTCTCGTTTCTTTAGTTTCTCCTCTATGTGGACGAATCCTGTTGGAAAATTTCCAAAACATTGATAATGTATAATCCAATTTTTAGTGAGTTGTATCCATAGAAATAAACTCAGTAAGAAATTGGTAATAAATCAGTAAAGTAAATCTTCACAGAACAAGAGATACATTCTGCATATAATGATCTTTGTCTTGGTGCACATAGATAGTTTGAGGTGGATCTACTATCATCTTTAGATAACATATACTTCCCTCAAAACACAGTCCCTAAATTCATTGGACAGCCTTTTTATATTTTCATTTTTTATTTGAGTAAAAAAATTGTAACTTTTCCTGTTACTTTTTTTGCGTTAATGCCTGAAATATTTTCTAAAACCTCCATTCCAACCCTATTGCGTGAATAAAACGAGAAAAAAACAGTTTTTGCGAGTCAATGGTGACCGATTGGTCCAGTGTGGTTGACTCCCGACCACGCTTATAGCGCGAATGAATTTAACATTATTTTCTAACTTGACCATTTGAATTTTGTCTTATTTTGCACAAAATATTGGCAAAAACAGGAGAGAAAAAATGTGCAGTCGTCTATATTCGAACATTAAAAAAAAATACATTAGATCGGTGTGGGTGATTTAATTGCTCATGACGATATATCAGTTGCAAAACAGCATTATTTGGTCATGGTTGTGGACAGTAATATAATTATCGAAAATAGAAGAGTCAACAAAGTCACCTTCCGTTTCTATTCTCACAAAATTCCAAAACGTTATGCCTTCGATGATCTATATAGTTTAAGGAAAAAATTGACAGCAAGAGAGGAAATATGCAGGAATAAGAAGGTAAAATACGCAAAACTTAAGGAAGAAAAAACTTCAGCTTTTAAAATATGCCGGCCAGTTGTTAGATTCGCATACCTGTTAAGCTTAATTAAACGACTAAGTATTATTGCCTACTTTACGCTTCCAATGAGAATAAGCACAGTTCTCAGATTTTCACACAAGATGATTCAACGCAATAAATTGCATATGGTTTGTAAATAAAGTGCGGGAAATTTAATCGCTATTAAGCTGGGGGAATTTTTCGAAACTATTATCTGCCATCCAGTTATAATTAACTGTTTCACTATCCCCGAGATACCCTGGCTAAATTCAGGAACAGATCGTTGCTGTCATCTCAACTTCGCAGTAAGCACTCTCGTAGGTTCTTGTCTCTGCATGGCGTTAATGACAACACCGCAACGACCCCCCCCCTTTCCCTATCCCTCACACTTATTTCCCGATATTCCCAAGTTGCCAGAATCGCGTCACGTACCCAGTTAAGCAATCAGCATGTTTTACCGTCCCGTGTAACGTAAACAGAGCCAGTAAGCAATTCTAAAACACTCCATTGCATCCATTCCCACCCATACTGATCAACGTCACTTATCTCCTAATGTGAACTTATTCCGTCCTCAAACTTGCTCAAACTTCATTCGTCACGCCCTCGTCCTTCCCTCTCCTTCTTGCATCATCCCATCATTTTTGCACTACTTTCCCGAACCTCCAATATTATTTCTACATTTTCTCTCGCCGTTGTATCGCACTTCATGTCTCGACCACCACTCATCATGGGCTCACACTGCCCACTTGATGGTAACCACCTGATATGATGGCTCCCATTTCAACTGTTGTCATAAGCCGGTATTAGCTCTGCTGCCGCGTCTCTCTCGCAACCTTATAAACATGATTGAGCAAGATATTATCAAAAATATAAAGTATCGTAATATAAGCATTACCTTCTCAAATGTAGTCAATAACCATGGGACCAAAATTTTATACAATCTCTCTTGGCTAAATCATTTTCATGACATTTCGAATAAAGTCCACAAAACCTTTTACCTGCTTAAAGCAAGTAAAGAGTTGCTGCCTTTTGAAACAAGAAAACTGTTGATAAGTACTATTATTTTTCCACAATTTGATTGCTGTTGTTTAGTGTACAATAATATTCCTGGTGATCTTAATTTAACACTTCAGCGTTTGCTAAAGTCACGTGTAAGAATTTAATTCAGTCCACGAAAATATGTACACATATCGACGACATATGCGTAATATTATAATGCATCAGCATTTGTCGCCTTGTTTCTTTATTATTATCTTTAAACTGTTACTTTTTCTACTGGTTCATATAATTTTTATCCATTTTTTATTGGTCTTTCTATATCTTAATATCGTCTCCACGCTCTTTTTATAACGTATTGTACCATCATCAATGAAATGTGACTTATTTTGGGCTGATTAGGGCCATCGCTCACAATGAATAAATGTGTAAGGTTTGTGTTCCAAGACCGATATACTATAGAATTGTTTTTAGATCCTTGAAAGCATAATGCTTCAGGCCAATAAATTCAATATCTCTTTCACTCTCTCTAAATGTCCTTTCTCTTCCGTTCTCACTTCCCACGACCCAGTTCATCGTACTAGAACTTCACAGTTTTTTCCCCGTGTGTCCTGCATTTGTCCATTCTGAAGTCCAACCTATCGCAGTGCTGTGACTGACTCGGAGAACTTCACTCTCTCTAGTAGCTATCGTTGTCTGTACCGGACCGATTCCTCTTGCTCTTCACCACCAATACCATTTGCTAAGACCTCAGCCCTTCGGCATTAGTTTCACGAGGAAAATATTTATTTCCACCGATTGAAGATCCATCATTTGGTCTCACAAAAGAGATCCTAGGGTCGGGAGTCAACCACACTGGACCAATCGGTCACCATTGACTCGTAAAAACTGTTATTTTCTCCTAAAAACTTCCTAAACAATATTACTACAAAGTATGTCCTTACTTATAATTTTTATATCAGCAATTGTTCACGGCCAGTGATAATTTCTTCTTGTTCCTAGGCAGTGAAAATTTAACTTCATTCCTTATTATCATGCCTAAGTTGCATGCAAAGGGCAGGATGCCAATGAAACTACTACTCGCATATTTATGCGTTAATCACTAGTATCGAAAGTTCTGGTATATAACTTTTTCAGCTCAGCTTGAGATAGCTAGGATAGGAAATTTGTATTGACGTAATTGATATCATAATACCATTAGGTTTTATAATTTATCGAATTTTTAGGAACATGATGAAAATGTTGGTATATTATACGACTGAAATTCTCGGCTATTAACATAATATGCGTTGTAAGGCTTAAACTTCCTTCATTTCCCAACAAGCCATGGAATAGCAAGTGAATCATGTCGCGGATATTTTGAAACTATCAGCTTCCGAATATTTTCTTTTGTCATGCTATACATCAAGGTATATAGAACTCACGATAAATATCATTCCTGCCATAAATAGATACTGGTATTTTTGGACACTGCGATTCATAGTTACTGGGATTTGGAATAGAATATGGGTTGTTGAAATAGTTCAACAGCTTTAAATATTGTTCTTTGGAATTTCTATATCAGTATTCGTCTATCGTGCTGTCTGCAAGTTTCTAGGGGTTCCCAACCTTATCCTAAACCTAAAAGAAATGAATATACTCACATAATAAAACTTTGGGTCATAGATGAATTGAGTATATGAATGCAAAATAGTATAATTAGAATTATTTCGATAAATTAAGGTAAAGGTAAATTTTCTATTTTTTTAAAGTTCCAAAAACTTGAGGAGGAATTATTTACTATTTCAATTTATATAATAGATCACGTACATCTTTTCAAATTCATTGCGCTACGATTAAATTCACATCAATGGATAAGGATTGTATAGTGCACTGCAGTGTACGGTTGCTATCAATACAAACGCGAAAAAAGGCTACTGAAAATGATCCCGCAAATGCATAGTACGAAGAGTTCCAGATTGTCCTGCCGCGTAAAGGTAATATTTGGGAATCATAATACATTCCTGAGGACACTGTCAAACTGTGCCATTGAAACGTTGCGACGTTTAACGAGAGACACAGAAATGACGCGTCGTAGTAGTTCAACACCATTACCAACTTAGCTCATAATTTATGAGTGTAATCATGAAGTTTCCATATTGCCTAATTTATGTCAAGAATTAAAACAGTACGATCATAAAACTTGGTACATAGTTTTAATAGTGCGCCTTTAATAAGAAAAACCATTTTTAGATGTATACATGCACAACACACCGCTACCTTTTGAGTGAGCATATTATGGGCATAAGATATAAAATTGGCTACACGGTACCAGTCACGTGATCTTATACTTTCAATTATTTTTTTTCTCGTTCTTCCCGTTCAATTGAGGCTTTACTCCCCGACTTGCACTTCAACATTCCTCAGAATATCCCATCTAGTCTACAGTCGACCTAGTTTGCGACATAATTCTATCCTCCATACTGCCGTCTCATTCCCGATTCTCACATCCGCATCCTAAATTATAAGGCTCATCTGTCATAGTATTATACAGATCTTAAAATTACTCTCATCAGGCTTTAGAGTTTTCATCTTCGCCAAAATAACTTTCATTATTTTAAAATGAATTAGAATTTTTCTAATATCCTATACGTGCATTATCCAATTCTTTTCAAAATGTATGCTTACTAATAAGGTAATTAGGAGCCCTAAGTAGTGCGAACAATATATCCAGATAAAAAAGTTGCTTCTCTCACCTTTCAGTAGATAACGGTAAACTCATAAGGTGAGAACAGTTTTAATGTAATAAAAATGGGATGAATGCCATCCAGGAAAACAACTGAAAAACGAAGTTTACATTAGAAAGCATACGTCTTGATATACCACGTTTGTAATATTTGGTAAAACTCAGTATCATCATTGAATTCCGATAACCATAAAGGAATTTAAACTCCTCAATATGCCTGATCTCTACATGGATGCATTTGGTATTAATCTACTAAATATCGGTTGGCCTACTAAAAACAATACTGCTAAAATGGCCGAGAAATAACTACATCAATCGTATGAAAAAAACACAGCAGCGAACACTGTATAAGTAAAAATAGTGACCCTTCATTTTAACTGTGGACATGCTTTCATAGATGAGGAACTAACAGCAGTAGCTTTTCATTCAAGAAATGGGAAATGTGAATATGAATCGACTTTATCGAATTAACTCTATAGAAGAAAAGATGCCTGATGCCCATGGAACTCTAATTGCAGCTTAGAAATAATAATACCTAAACGCAGAAGGGAGAATTCATTTTAAAATAAAGAAAGGCTTGCCCATATGGTCATATTTCATATCATTTTCAACATGGAATACAAAAACAAGAAAATTAGCGGAGCGAGTATTAAATAAGCCCATAGCCCATTCCTTGAGAATTTACTCGTTAAATTATTTAGAGGATTACCAAACGTCTTTAGATTTAATTAGTACTTTCAATGAATAACTATAGTCCGTGAAAAAGCTCAAAATCACTAAGGAGAAATATTTAGACCAGCAATATACGAACAAGCAATTTTTCTTCTCGTAATCGAGAAGAACAATTGCTTGCACGCATCCATGGAATACGTCAATACCATCACCCAAACATATTTCTTGAATCTCATAACTATACACAGTACCGTTCCGGCGATAAGCGACATACCTTTCCGGCGACCGTCATCTCAATATAACTTATAGTAGAATACGAACACTTACTTTTATAAGAATATGACCAACCACTACTTAATTCAGTGCGTGTCATCAAAGCTACAAAAACGTGTGACAAAAAAAGTGCCTAACTTTTTCATATTAACACCAAAAACCTCAATTTATGTAGGTAATGCGTTACACACTGATTTCCGAGCAATATTTATGTAAAACTAATAACAAAGTCATTTTTCGACATATTGATTGATTGAAACGCCAAAATTTATGATAAATCACAAAGCGTTATTTTTGGACCGTACAAAGAAAATATTTCGCAAAATACGAAATAAAATTGACGATCGAGATAAATAAATAATAATAACTCACTTAGGAATAGTTTTCCAGCGGAAAACGAAAATATGACAAATCGGCGCTAAATAAGCATTTTCACTGTTCTTACCATTAAATACGTATTTATGCACGACTGAATAGGTTGCGGTGCGTAACCCAGAACACTAATACTATAAATTAAATTAAATTTCCTTGAGAAACGTAAGTGGCTCCCTTCATTTTGTCCTAACACTTATGGGAAGCGCTGTAACTCGTAATTGCATTAGAATTATGAACTTCACTTGAGTGGAAATTCTTACTCAGACGTTCGTTTTCATATTTGATTTTCATTATTTTTTAGCATCTCAATTCTATCCCCAGTTCTTGAATCTATTTTCCTCTCCCGGCAAACCCTCTCTTTTATTCAGAAATTTTCTTGGAAAAGTTACTCTGAAAAATCCTCATTCTCCTCGGTAATAGCTCGTTTCCATTAAAGATTAGTCGGCTACTGTAATATGCGTTGACTTGTTCTCCGTTTTTGGACGACCATTAAGGAAGTAATAAAATATTCTCGATTATTTCTAAGCAACCTGCTAAATCCCCCCAGATATCGCCATCAAACCTTCTCCACAGACAGGCTAAAATCCTCATTGAACCCACTACACCGCCCTGCATTTCATTTGTCACCCCCCCCATTGTTCTGCCATTGTTTATATACAAACAAGTGAAACGAGTATGTTTTAACAATTCTCTGATCAGCTGGCAAGATGTAGGGGCGGAGTCAAATAGGTTACTTCTCAACAATACTCAATCTTGTACTGGAGATTCCAACTTTCATATCGCTCTGTAACCCATTTTATCTGGTTATAGCTGGCCATCAAAGGTGGGTGAAATATTTCCACTCCCAACTCTCAGCTGTTCGTATTTTATGTCTTGCCATCCACTACGACTCCAAAACCTTTGATTGCTCTTTCCTTCCATTAAGGTACGTCACCAATGTGGATAGTTGAAGCCTCTTTACTTTGGTACAACCAATAAAAAGTAGCCAATAATCAAAATCACTCATACAGATAAGAAACACATGTAAAAATAAAAATAACGAATATAAATCCATAACTTGGAGTAAAATGATGTGGTGTTTAGTACAATAAGGGAAAAAAATAAGATGTGTTGCTTTTGAACTTTGAGACATTCCTGGATATTTTGACGTTATCTTGCAAGGAGTTTTCAAGATGCATGGAATTTTTTTTGCATATTCTTGTGCGATTATAGTTATTGAAATAGAGACAGCTTATATTGTTCTGGGGTCAATCTTAAAAATAATTTAAAAGTAACAAAAACAAATAAGAAAATAACTGACACAAATAATAAATATCTCTCAATTTGTTCGAGTCAAAAATATGGTGCTCAGGAAACTGAGGGAAATATATAAATAAGAGGGCTATAATTTAATGCTATGTAGCAGTTCCTTCTCTTAAAATTTAAGTAAATTTTGCCAACCATTATCCTCGTATTTTGAATTTTTCGATTAAAAACCTAAAAATTTCGGACGAAGCATACCACAGTCTACAAAATACAAATGCCTTACATTTGCCATTCATCGCCTGAATTTATGAGATAAATTAACGGGCATTGGTACTCATGGTTTAACGACTTATACTACGTATGCAGGGAATAATCGCACCGTTTACTTCCTGTAATGTTACGATGTATCCTCGTGATGAGATACAAAATTGATCGTAAAAGAAGCATTTTAGGACCAGAACTCTAATATGCATTGGAGTTAGTTGGGGAGACACTCTCTTCCAGCGTAGAGCCGGCCAATGAATTGAACACCCAATCATTGAGTCAAAATGGAAGATACTTTGTTTAAAAAAGTAGCCAATGCGAAGTAATTACGGGGTGTATGTGTAAGAGAATTCCAATACGAGAGGAAATGTGGACGCGAAGAAATAACATTGGATGTATTTTAGTATATTTCTATTAAAAAACACAGATATTTTACCTTTTACAATACTTATCCACAATGTCCAAAAAGTACCTACACAATCCAGAGTCATCCCCATCAGGTGCTCACTAAATGACAATAAAGCTTCTGAAGATAATTGATTTGCATGAAAAAAAGGATTGTGCTGTCACTGTCTCACAATTTTGATAGTGCAAATGTTTGTATTCCTGTGCTATATGATGTGGACATGGCGCAGTGACGGAACACACATGGAGGAAAGGAAAATAAGAAAAAATTTCAACCTATAAATGATACTGTTTTTTCAAGTGATCGTGTTAGTGAGAGCTAAAATAATGGTGTTCAAACTCGGGGAATGTAAAAGTTGCTCATGATTGGTAATAAATACGAAACAAATCTGAGGGGGATTTCTTTGAAGGCTTCCGAGACTCTTATAATTGTTAATATTGCTCTTTTCAGGTATTCCCGTCGCGTGTTTGGTTTTTTTGTTTAATAATGCTAATATTGCTCTATTGCTCTTTTGTACGGAACTCAATGGATTTCACGTGGATTATTAAGAATACCAAAATCAGAGAAGGAGATATATTAGTAAGTTTTGATATCGTTTCCTTGTTCACAAATGTGCCCATCAATGAATCCATCCAACTCATCAAAAATCTTATTAACGAAGGACTACCAAAAGATTTCCCAGACCTCACAGAATTCTGCCTCAAAAATTCATATTTCCTTTAGAATGGAATCTGGTACCAACAAAACGAAGGTGTCGCCATGGGATCACCCCTCTCTCCAGTGGTAGCAAACATTTTCATGGAGAATTTTGAGCAGAGTCCTATATTAGAAACCATCACCCTGGATCCGATATGTTGATGACACATTCGTCGTATGGCTACACGGAAAAGAAGAACTCGTGCTATTTCTGGAACACCTTAATCAGCAGAATCCCGCCATAAAATTCACGATGGAGATTAAAGAGAACGGATGCCTACCATTATTAGATGTTTTGGTGAGTAAGAAACCAGATGGAAGCCTTGGTTATGCAGTATATAGAAAGAAAACCCACACAGATTGCTATTTGGATGCAAAATCGCACCATCATCCCGCCCCTAAGAACTCTCTAATCAACACCTTAGTTCATCGTGCCTACAGTATTTCAGACACCAAATGTCTTCCCTCAGAGAAGCAACATTTAATCTCAGCGCTAGAGAAGAACGGATACCCTAGGCATATAGTCCTTTTAAGGACCGCAAGGAAAGAAAAGGAATTGGCGGAAGCAAATGATCTAATAATAAACAGAACCAAAGAAAGACCTAAAGAAAAGCCAGCTGCATATGCCCCAATTCCATACATTGCAGGGACGGCACAAAAGATTAGTAGGCTCCTTCGGAAGTATGGTATAGTGACGAGATTCTCAAACTCGAAGAAAATTGGAAATATCATCCCAAAACCCAAGGACAAAATTCCCGCTGTAATGTATGAGGGAGTCTATGAAATAAAAAGTAGATGTGGTAAATCCTAAATCGGCCAAATGGGGAGAGCAATTCAATGTAGAATTAAAGAGCACCAGAGGGCCACCGAAAAGAGGAGATTCAACCTCTCCGCAGTTGCAGAGCATGTGAGGTTCGAGCCAGGACATCAGATTGCCTTTGACCAAGTGAGAGTACTCTCAAGGGAAAATCGTTATTTTCCCAGGCTGATCAGAGAAGCAGTAGAGCTGGATAAATATCCATAAAATTTCAATCGGGAGGATGGATACCCACTTGCCTCAACCTGGGAGAGAGTGGTGAAACCACAGCGAGGAGCGGGAAATGGAGACACCCTATGGTCCTAGATAAACTAGCAACGAAATACATAACAACGGGAAATAAATAATAACAGTTACAAAATGTCCAACAGACCTAAAGACGCCCCCAGGAAGAGGGAAGAAACTGTTGTCAAGAAAACCAAACACGCGACGGGAATACCTGAAAAGAGCAATATTAACAAATCTAAGGGGGAATTGAGAATCCCGGACGGTAGAGGGTTTAATGTTGGAGAGCTTTTCACCGTAGGCGAGACTTTCAGTGCAAATGGAAAAAGTCACGTATAATAGCAGGCACCAGATTGACAGTGGTTGAGGAGAAAGAAAAAATCCAGGGTGTCAAGTTGGGTTGAATTGTGGGAGGAGAGTGTAGGGTAGGCACAGCAGAGAGGAATGGGAATGGACGGGATGACAATTAAGGCCGCGCGGATGAGAGGCTAATAGTTTGGTTTGTGGAGGAAACGGGTGGATCCCTAAGGGGTTGAAGAGGTCAGGTGAGAATTTAGGAGGCTTCCGGATGGGAATGGGCCGTAGGAAGCGAGATCCGAGTGGAAAACAGGGCAAAAAATTTGTGTGTGTAGAGGTTAGAGTAGGGTTGTAGATGGAAAAGCGGAATGGGAAAATTTAAAAGTGCCACTGGGTAAGAAAGGTGGATGAGGGGCGTGCAACGTGATGCAAATGGCAAATAAAATCAAAGCTCAACTCACAGAGCTTTCAGAGTTTGATCAAGTAGTGGGAAAACATTTGTGTATGTTGCGGGAGAGACTAGCGTAAAAATAGGATTTGCCAAAATAGTTTTTTCCAAAATCGCTTCTACACTTTTTCATATAATACTAGAAGGAACCCACACAAATATTTTGGTTTGAATCGCAGACACCAAGGGTCAACTCACTGCTCATCTGACGAGGAATGACCGAAATAGTCTTCTCAGTATATTTTCAAATTTGCATTGGTGATCCAGCGATTTGATTATCTATTAAAATATCCACCTCAAATAAAATTTTAGGTGAAAATTTTATGCCGGGGAATATTTTGTTTTATGGTCGTATGAACCTGCAATGACGCTCAAACACCTTTTATTGGGATACCGACATTAAAAGAGAAAGTCTTTTCACTTGATGTGTATTTCTTGATGTAGTTAACCTTATTTTTGTGATGCCAACGGCTTGAAGATTGCAACTGTGTCCAGGCCAGCTATTATTGTTACGCTGTACTTCAGCCCAATTCATACGCAGCACGTAATTCGTGGAACCTTATTTCTATTTTTGCCAAAGAAAGAGTCTAGAACTAGGTGACTAAAATACCAACTTAGCATTCAAAAGGTCGCGCGTTAGAGTCCCGCCTCGGACATGGATGCTGATTCCACACGCGAATTGAATTATACTCTGAGAACCGATGCATGGTCAATTTGACCTACCATGAGAAAGAGAAGGAATGGGAATTTTAAGAGGGTTAGACAGAATCGAAAGCAGAAGACAAATAGGAAGAAATGATATTTCCTGCACTAAAATTTGAGCAATGGACGTGGTGCTATATGATACGTAATATGTTTCACAAACCTCAAGAAACAGCAAAGTGATGGAAAACGTGATCGTAAACATATATTAGTGGATAATCATTGGATGTCGTAGAAGAAGGAAGTTAGGGTGAGAAGTTAATTGTGAGTATCTTAGAGTCTTACTCTATCTTTAAAGCCATTGATGCTGTCAAATGTTCTGATATATTAGTCAAGGAAGCTAATTTGACCTTACCGTTTGATGTTGAAGAACAAAAAATAGGAAGCTTAGCATCCCCAAAAAATTCGAAGGTTGTGCATGAGAAATGTTACCAGGGGTGCTCTCGTAATCATCCTTGGTAGCCTGAAGGCACGATTATATTCTGCAAACTTTTAAATTTCCTGGAATTGGGTAATTTAATTATTTCCCAGAATACGATACACGATACAATGTTGAAAATTCTTCAGTTTGGTACCTGAAAAATATGACAACATTTGTAAATTTAATTCACGGATTCAGAATAACGGATTTGTGTTTCAAAATATTAGGCAAGGTATAAAAAATAATTAAATTCCCTATTTATTATGCAATGTTATAAATCTTAAATTTTAAATAAATATTAAGTTTTTGTTTCACAGTATGAGTGAAACGCATAAGCTAAAAAGCTGCGTATCATGGAAAGATGAAAAAAACATTATTCAAATATAAAATCGCACACAAACCGGGAGTAGAGTACCAGTTGGGATAGGTCTAATATTAGCATGCAATATAAATATGCTACTACTTTTCACCATTCAAATAATCTACGTCTTGTTTTATGTTATTTGCAAATTGAAATGGATGAACAGTAACTTTTTGCCAAAGAAATTTCAATTGGTAACGGGATTATTGCTGGTATGTACATTTTAACAATTATACCCCGATTATGAAACGTTGATTGAAAATTATGTGGAATGTAAATAGGTCCACAATCCTCACTAAGACTAATCGGAAAATATGTGTGCCGATTATTCTTCCTCCAAATAATAAAGGTGATGATGTAGGATGTATCAGTTAGCCACGTTATTTTAGGCTTACTTATTGTTCATCTAACGGCAAAGGGATTGACTAATGTAATCACACGCGATTAACTGGTATATTCAACTTATTGAAATGCGGGTCATTCTCTGACAACTGAAATATTTAAATATTTCAAAGACAGAGGAGATTAAACCCCTTATATTGATATGAAAACGGGATGAAAGTCAGAAAGCGAAGAAATAATCTCAATAAATATTCATATTGATTCCCTTTGCAAAACAAATGCATTCTGAGTCGTCATCCCCCGGTCAGCATTGTGCATCCTTATTCCGATTGAACAGATTTGAAATTTTTTAAATATCGAAGCAACTATGAACATGTAGTTTTTGTATCGTGCACAGTTTTAGAGTGCGATGTTGATTGCAGCTAACTTTTGAGTTATTGCACCGAAAAATAGCGGGAGGAAAAATAGAATAATGCCACATTGTCGGTCAATGCATAAAAGTAACAAGAGTAATACTGGATATATAAAATGTTCAGACGGAAATAGAGAAACGTATGCTGTATTTGGAGTGTAAGGCACTCTTTATCATTACCGTTGATGTCTTTAGCAACGGCATGGAATGTTAACCATGAGTGCGAAACGACTGCAGGTAACGCTGACGATATTTATAGGGTTATAAGAATAGCTACAGTTTCACTTTACTCTCGCAATCAAGGACTTAATTCCCACTGAACTAACTGCAACGGTAAAAAAACGCATACTGTATCTGTTTTATCACCCTTCAGGATAACTGCCTTGGCTCTCTTTCTAAAAATTACCATTTTCTCTCCACACTAGCCTCTCGCTTAACAAACTATCTCTTTGACCTTGTCACAAACCGTTGTTAAACTGCATCATACAAATAACTTCCGTAGTGCTTTTAAGATATCAGAGGTATGAAATTTCTGAATATGTTTCTCCTATCTCTGGGCATATTACTAACTAGTACATTTTTCTTTTAGAAAGACTCATAAACTGAGGTATTCCCGGTTATGAGAAAGTAGCTGGAAATATTCCAATTATGTATTGCCTCCCCCTTTACCTTGATAAAATTACCAAAATGAAAGTAAAATATGTTATGAGGTGTATCAGAGGGGCTTGGTAAATAGAGGAGCAAAAGGGTTTTAAAAGAAAAACATTAACTACCATATTTTCAGTGGAAAAAACGAAATTAAGAGAGTTGAGCCGAATGAGGAAAATAAAGGAACCTTCTTCGTGCTTTTAAGGAGAAGATTCGGCAACCCATAAAATGACGAATTTGCTTCTTTCCTACATCTCCTTTACCTTTACCATCTTTCTTCTGTGATACTTCCTTTTAGAGACCCTTTGCGTAATTGCCGTAGGTCCAATTTTTTTCCTTTCCTGGGAATAACATTCATTTGTATAGTCCTCCATTCCAACTATAACAGCGAATGGTCGGTTTCTCTGCCACCCACCCTTCTAACCTTTGCTCCACCTCTTTTACATGAGTTGGGTTTTCTCCGGCCTAATCATTAACCTCACCTACTTCCGAGCTTGGCCATCCTATCCTCTCTTCACTCAACCTTTCACATGTCCCAGAGGTTCCTTCTCTCCCCTGTCCTAGCCCTCTCCAATCCAGCCCGACTCCTCTTAACTGTTAGCTATCCTCTTTACCACGACCCGGTTAACACAGCCACTGAAAGCCATTTGCCTTCCAGCCCACCACGAGACCCATCATTAGACCTTTAACGAGTTTCTCTCTCCCCCACTCTTATACCTCCAGGGATGCGAGTGGGGCCACGGACATTGGTGGCTAAAACATTGTAGTGAGTAATAACAATCCGTATACTTGAGTCTTGGTATTATTTATACCTTTGCCCCATTGCTGCCTCCTTCCTTGGTAAATCAAGTCGTGTTTCATCATTTGGATATTTCTATATTTCGAGTTATGGAGATAATCCCCAAGCATTGTTTTCGCCCTGGACCTCGTTCAGACTACTATCGTCCGTACCATCGTAACAACCCTGCTCACATTATTCATTCCCAATCATCAGTAAGGCAAACTCCATATCAAAAACTTATTTACTTAAGTAGTAAGTGGTCGGTGATTTTTTTAACTTACTTTTTTTTTAATATGAAAATATGTACCCAATGACCAATGATTCTGGAGTGAATTTTACCCATCCGAGGAGGTTGCGCTCAAAATCGCCTCTTTTGCGTTAACCACGCAGTCAGAATCCCTCGTTTAGCTTTACAGCCTCGTGACCGTCCTAAGATATACATCTTAGTTTTAAAGTTATGCAGCTTCAAAATTAAGATTATTTACGACCTTTATTATTTTTAGATATGAATTAGGGACGGCTGGAATTTGATTGGTTCCTAATACCTAGGATCCGGGCTTTAAACCTAGATAAGATAGAGATTTGTCAGTGGAGTCTAAATACGTCTCAATACGTCAATACGAGGGGCGGAAGAGCCGATGGGTTTTTTCATTGTTTAGATAGCTTGAAACTAGTTACCACGCTGAGCTAGGCATTGGACGGGAGGTACTGTGTCGACCGCATGTCACGAGTAACCATGCTAATCCGAATATTGGAGGACAGTTATCGACGGAAAGTTTATTTTACTGAGTGTTTTGTGGGAGTTAGCCGACTCGGTCCTGGCATATTGTATACAATACACAGACGTTTAAATTTTTTCCCGCTCAGCAAACCAAAATATTGGCAATGCCACTCGCTGATAAGTGGCAGCATCATTAAGAAGCTTGAGTGGCAGAGATATTAACTCTGCAAACATGGCTTACAACGCAAAACGTAAGTAAGATGAATTTTCCAAAAATAATGCTGGATATGTGTCGGGACTGAGGAGGTTAATAGTGAGGGGGGAAACAGAATCGACAGGCCCATGGTCGTGAGAGTAAGCAAGGACCACGAGGCGTCGCCACGACGCACGAGGTGCCGTGAAGTACAGCAGAGACGGTCCGGGAGAAGTTGTATGCATGTTACATTTACCATAAGCAGGTTTGCTGGTTATAAAGATGTTTGGTGATTTGATGACTGATTGTTTTTCCCTAAAACACTGGGGTTTTTGGTTATTCACGTTTCTTGAGGGGTGTTGATTTATGTGAATTTCCGTGTTGTATGAAGGTGATGGGCATATGCTGTCGCAGGGTAGTTTATAAATATTGATATCTGATGCAAAGGGTGTTTATTTATGTTCTGTTTCGGTAATTTTAAGTGTTTCTTTTGTGGTGAGTGGTAAAATACTGAGAACGAAACAGGGAGCAGGCTTCATTATTAATTGAACTATGGTATGTGCCGTGTAATGCAAAAAATTGATACCTGTCACATAGTGCCCAGCAAAAGAGAACGTGTCACTCCATTTTTTTATTACAAAATATACGATTGTACGTGAATGGGATGAGACGGCTGACACAGTTGCTGCGAGAGGAGAGTATGAGAGAAAAAATTCTATGTAATTAGGAGGAAATTTGACAGGAAAAGTGCTTGTAGATTGCTTTTACGGGGCCGTCAAGGAGAAGGGAAGAGAGGGAAGAAGTGCGGGTGTTGAGGGCAGTTCCCTTCCCCTACTGCATTATTGCGTGTGTGAGGGATACATAAGGTGGAGAGAGAGGTGATGGAAATGTGAGGATGGAAGGCCTATAGCGGCGTGCAGGGTGAGAAGGTTTAGAAGGCATCGCGGCTCATTACTTGAAACTTTGGAATCGGGCTAATAAACTCTCGTCTCTCATTAAACTACTCCATTATCACCAATTTAGGCCCACCCTCCTCCACCCATTGCTCCCCTTCTCCCTTCCCCACCGCTCTCTCCACAGCCTCTTCTTGTGCTGTAACTCCTCATCTCTCTCTCCCGTGTTCTCAAAGCTCTCCTCGCATATCTTTCCTCCTTTCGTCCCACATACACAGCAAAGCCTCCCAACAGCCTCCTCCTCTACACATTCACTCGCACCTCGCTCACACCACAATCGCTCTCCTAAGTAACAAAAACTTATTGGATATTGATGGAGATCCAGATTCGCTGGGCATATTTGCCTGGCTTTCACTAAATAGGCTGAACAGGGTGGCAACGTGTTTCTCGTGTAATAAAGACTAGTCAATGGATATATATGGTCCAGGAATAAATCATGCCAGCGGCGAAATAAATAAGTTCCGCATTCCCGTATTAAAAGCAAACTCATTATTTTGCAAGCGTTCACTCTTTTGAACGTTGATGTCAAACTATATATCGCTCTTTCTTCTTAGAAATCTGTCTCGTGGCAAGGCACCCGTACAAAATGGAAGTTTGCATTTTATAAACCATTGGATTTAACACCATGAGAAATTGCTTATTTGGAACGGTGAACCTACTTTATCACAATAAATTTAGCGTTTTCATTAAGAGAGCATGTCCAGGTCCCAATACAATGTTTTTCTTTTCCATTAGTCACCTAGCACACATTTGGCCTGAGGTGGGCAGTACCTATAACTTCCCGTCTACTGTCTATTATCCCTTATATTTTGGCTGCAAATCATTGCAAAATATGTACTTTCACTAAAAATGGATCACTGGTTATCAATTAAGTCTAAAACAAAAAGCGCCAATTATCCCAAATAAGGACATTCATGGAGAGTCATTTCCTGTTTAATAGCAAAAACTTCTTTGTCATCGAAGTTTTGAAAACCCCGTTAATGTATCATTCATACCTTTAGGATGAAATTCCTTTGCTAGAATTTAGATAAATTCATCCGACTTAAGAAATAGCTCGTTATCCATTTCCCAGCGATTACATACCGATTTCCACACAGCTCTAATCGTAAGACGCTTGTATTTTATATTTTTCTGGCTTTCCTAGCTTTACGAATGGTACATAAACGTAACCTTTTCCTTTGTCATTAGAATGCTCTCATTTTTCTTTTCAAAGTTGGAAAAAAATTGATGAAATCATAATAAATTATTGCTAATGAGAAAACATTAGAGTCCAAGAATTAGACTGTATTTGACTGAGTAGGAGAGAGCTGGCGAGGAGGGACGAAAAAACCTCTCGTCTTCCAGCATTTAATTACTATTACTATTTACATATTTTGCATATGGGCAGTAAGAATTAATACGTAAACGTCATATGATAAACAATTAACAATAGATGAGGTAAAAAAAACTCGCTGAATTTCTTCCTTAACTGATTGAAAATTTAACCTGTTTTTCGCTCAGCAACCTACCCAGAGCAGGCCAGTCGCGGCTTTGCAGCCACTTAATTGGGAGCGCGTAATAGTGCCATATATAGGACATGCAACGTGAGCAACTTGGGAAACAAATATAGAACGCAATGCTTATTTCCTCAGCATCCGTATCACAGACAAAAATCCATTCGTAATACCACTATCGATCTGTTATTCTCGTAATAAATCCTAATATACAAAGTTTCTCGCTTTGATGAACGATTTTGGGCATTATTTTTACTAGATCTTATAAATTTGATTCTTATTTTAACAACTAATTCAGATAATTATAAAAAATGAATATTTATTATCGGTTATAAATAGAAATATCCTTATTCTACTTGGTATTTTCAATTTTAAAGGTATATTTAATTGTTTGAATTTCGGATACACCTTCAAATATTTTGGATCATCTCCATTTTTAATATCTCTAATAGATGTAAGTGGTAAGGCTCTGGCTTGAGTATATTCTTAAATTATACTGAAGAACAAGCTCTATCTAATAATTTCCCTTAGTGACTTATTTAATCTTTGCCTTGATGGAATGGAAGAAAATATTGTCTGTATGTAATTGATCTTCAGTTCTCAAGAGCAATCACTAATAGATTCGTATGTACATCGTTACCTTAATGATTTAGGGCTTACAGTACAGTACATAAACATATATTACGCAAAGGAAAATGTCAAATACGTTTCCTTAAAGTCCATTATCGCAGCAAATATTTCGTTCCAGTGAGACTCATCCTGGCGCAAAAACAGAAAGAGATAAGTATTACAACCAACTCCAACCTCAGTATCTCCATCTATTTTGATGTAAATGAGCGCCATCGACACAAAAATTTGCCGTTAAAAACCTGAAAATATCGAAATACTTACAACCTTTTCCATGCGGTAAGGAATTAAGTCAACTATAATCACACGTAAAAAGTAACAGGACGTGCTTCCGGACAATGAAAGCACATATTCAGGCTGCTTGCTACCGAAGAGGGATTGCTTTATTACTATTTATGGCATGAAAAGTGAGAAGATACGGCTATTTCGGGAATCACGCAGCCACGAGAGGTAAAGATATCATAAATCCGCCGCTCAACGGATATCTCGAAATCACAGGCAGTCCCTTTCCCCATCAAAATCGGTAGAAAAAAAAGAGGCGGCATTATGCTCTGATAATCGAGATAGATGGGAGCAATGTCAATGGAAAGAAAGTCAGGATGTCGGTTAAATATGAATGGGAAACGCATGTAATGAAGGATAACCACTCCCTTGCGCCCACACTTAAATTCGCCGCGTTTTCTCCTTTCCCTTTTACGCTCAGCTCCTCCCACTCCACTCGCTCGAGAGACTTTCATTTCTGCAAATCGCGATGATAAGCAAAACATGACCATTTTTTTGTCCCTTCATTTGACCACAAAATCTTTTTAGAAAAACATTTGTTTCGCTGCTGGAAGCGACAGAAGCTATGGAAGTTTTTTCTCGTTAAGAATAATGACACCGCAAATGTAGTTTATAAATTATCCTCAGGCATTCGCGACGATGATGCTGTATAATGAAAACGACGTTGTCATGCGAAATGGTCCCTTTAAAAAATATGCTTTCTTTCACGCATCACATATATTGTGAGGTGTATTTACACGTTCCTCTCAACGGAGTCTGATGCGAGTCTGTAATAATTTGGGGAAGGTTATTTCTAAATAGTAATAGCTTCTCCCTTCTCATGACTCGTATGAAAAGGAATATAGGAATGAGTTATCTCTGAAACCACTTACCGAATATTTCATAAAGCATACACCCTTTGATTTCCACTTCAATACAGCAATCGAAATTTGTTAAGTATCGAATTTATTCTTAATTAAAACATATCATTTTTAATCTTTATTGAAACATTTGTATCAAATTCGAGAAAATTGTACCCCCTGAATGAATGAAGGTGTAGTTTGAGGGGGATAGTTTCCTAGTCAAAATGGATACCATATTCAAATTACATATTATAATTTCAGTAGCTGTAAAAATCATTAATTATATTTAAAATATTGTATTAATAATGGTGCAAATATATATACTTTTATATGACTTAAATCCTGAGTAATTTAATAAAAATATGTACACATGCCTTTATCTTGAAATTTTTCTCGCGATACGTTTAAAACTCCTTCACAACGTAAGGTTTTGGACGGTACCGAAAAAGGAATTATGGAGACAATATGAGTTATTTTCAAAAACAGCTGAGAAAATGCACAACTTACACACTTTTAATTTGTGAAGGGATTGAGACATTTCAAAATACTCATTTTCTAAATAAGGTCTTTCTGGTTAGATAAAAATGAAATTCTCCAATAGCCGTAAAAAATGGCACCACTCGTCAAACATGTACCACAAAATTCACTTACTGTGTTGGTTTGCGGGAAAGGGGATTCCACAGCAGGGACCAACCACAGCCTCTCCACCAGAATACCCTCCTGTGATGGTTTACGGGAATGTTACTTCCTCGCCAGTGACCAACACAGACACACACACTCAACCCAGTTTGGGATCCTTTTCGAGGGCTAATGGGACCCTGATAAGGATGCCTGGGTTATAACCTGATATCCTTCATAGGGCTAATGGGACCCTACTAAGGATGCCTGGTTATTACCACAATCACACACACACGCACTCAAATCACTCACTCACAACACACAGACGGGCCCAACTTCTGGGAGAAATCGCTCAAAAAGAGCGTGGTCAAAAGAAAAACACACAGAAACAAACGAGGGTGAGCTTCGGATACGCGTATTTCGGCCACAAGGTGGCCCTCTTCAGCGAGCTGAAGGGAAAAGCACTTGCAACACGAGGTTGTAAGTGAACGAAAGGGGAGGACAGCCAGGATTAAATACTGAAGGGACAGAAGGAGGGGGGGGGGAGAAGAAAACCAATAACCAATGGGTGTTGAAGAGGGCAAAAGGCATTGGTGGAAAGTGGAGAAAGGGGGGAGGGTGGTGAAGAGGACGGAAAGGTGGGGGGGGAGGGAAGAGAGTGGCGAGTGAACGTAAGGGGCCGTTGTAACTAGGGGGGGGGGAGTCAAACTGACGGTTGAAGCAGGGGAAGGGGTGAGGACAAACGAAAACTAAAAATCAAAACAAACCGTCCGTTGAAGTGAAGCAAGGGGATAACGACCAAATTTGAAAATTGAAACTAAGCTGACAGTTGATGTATGAGGGTAACTAGAAATTACGTGAAACATAGAGAAGAAGAAGCATCCAAGTCTATAATAGAAAATAATGAAGAGTAAGAAATCGGCCCTTTGTCGCTATTTACTAGGTTTCTTCTGAGTTTGTGTATGTATAAACTTTCGTAAGCGTCAAGTAAATGATTATCTGTTTGTTTAATGAGTTGTAGGTTGTGTTCCGATGTCTCGTGTTCTGTTTCGAGTAAGTGTTGTGCGATACTGGATTTTTCTGGTCGATTGTATTTGAAGTGTGCCATATGTTCTTTAAATCTGGTTTTAATGCTTCTACGTGTTTGTCCTACGTATGCCAAATCACATGATGAGCAAGATATTTTGTATATACCGGATTTATTGACTGTGTCTATTTTATCTTTGGTGTTCCCCAATAGGTGTTTTAGCTTGTTATTATTACTAAACGAAATCTTGGTGTTAACCGTCTTAAAAATCTTTTCAAGACCTTTTGTGATTTCCGGGTGGTAGGGAAGCTTAATATAGCGCAACGGTTCAACTTTTTTAAGTGTAGTGGAATTCTGTAAGAGTCTCTTAAAATTATGTTTTTTAACAATATTGTCGACTACAGATTCTTTAAAGCCGTTTGATTTTGCAATGCTCTTAATGTTACTCAGCTCTTTAGAGTAATTTTTCTTGCCAAGTGGGATGTTAACCAAGCGATTGACGAGTGCATGAAAAGAAGCGAGCTTACTGCTGTTGTGAACAAATGAATTAGAGTGAATGTAATTATTGGTATGTGTGGGCTTGCGGTAAATGTCAAATTCAAGTTTTTTATCGTTTCTAGTCAGCAGAAGATCTAGAAAAGGGAGTTGGTGGTTATTTTCTGTTTCGTACGTGAATTTAATGGAGGGAAATAAACTATTTAGATCACAAACGAATTGTTTTAAATCGTACTTTTTTGTATCCAAGATAGCAAAAATGTCATCCACATATCTAAGATAGACCTTTGGGAAGTAGTTAAATGTGCCTTTAAAGGTATTCTCAAAATGGGTCATAAAAATATTGGCTAAGAACGGGGATAGGGAGTTACCCATAGCTGTGCCAAATTCTTGTTTGTAAAAATTTCCATGGAAAACAAAGAAGTTTTGGCTCATCACTAGATTAGTGAGTCTAATGTATTCATCAATTTTCTTAGCATCGATGTTTAGGGAAATCAACCAATCTTTTAATGAGTTAACAGCTATATCTACTGGCACATTTGGAAATAAATTTGTAACATCAAAAGATACCATTAATTCTCCCTCAGTAAACACATAGTCTTTAATTTTGTTTACAAAGTCCAAGTTGTTCTTAAGAGAATGGGGGCTTTGAAATTGTAACTCAGAGAATTGATTTACGAGCCATTTTGACAAGAGATAAGTAGGGCAGTTTATACCGGAAACTATTGGTCTCATGGGGCAACCATCTTTATGAATTTTTGGTAGGCAGTATAATCTAGGTAAAACTGGGTTGGATACTGAAATATTGAATTTAGTCTTCTTATCAATGAGGACAGGACAATCATTAATCACATTCTTAAATTGAGTGATCAATCTGTTGAGAGGGTTCTTTTTAACATTAATGTATGGGCCGGATGATAACAAGGAACTTACTTTAATGTAATAATCCTCTTTGTTCATAATAACGCAAAGGTTGCCTTTGTCGGCTTTCATATAAAAACAATTTTTGGATTTTAGAGACTGTACAACTTTGTTATAATTGGATATCCTAGACTGTGATGGTGTCTTAGAATGCCTGAGGTTAGATACAATTTGTTTTTCACATGCTTTCCTCAGAAAATCTTTAGTGGCATTGTCATAAGGTCTGAGAGATCCTTCTATATGGGCCCTATGAAGGATATCAGGTTATATTCCCTATGAAGGATATCAGGTTATAACCCAGGCATCCTTATCAGGGTCCCATTAGCCCTCGAAAAGGATCCCAAACTGGGTTGAGTGTGTGTGTCTGTGTTGGTCACTGGCGAGGAAGTAACATTCCCGTAAACCATCACAGGAGGGTATTCTGGTGGAGAGGCTGTGGTTGGTCCCTGCTGTGGAATCCCCTTTCCCGCAAACCAACACAGTAAGTGAATTTTGTGGTACATGTTTGACGAGTGGTGCCATTTTTTACGGCTATTGGAGAATTTCATTTTTATCTATCTAGAGAGGCCGTAGAGCTCAATTTCCTTTGATTTAAGGTCTTTCTGGATTTTCCGTCTTTTTCGTTTTTACTTATCGGATTATCGGATTTACTTTCGGATTACGTATCATTTCCCATCTTAAAGGACTGGTATTGTTGGTTGAAAAATGTAGAAGAGTAGTTCGGCAAGGGGCTGATAATTTGATATATTTGGAAGAGTTAGTCATTTTTCCTAAAATTAGATGAATTCATAGATTTTTAGGTGGAACAATATTTCGCTCAAATCACCTTATTTAAAGTGAGTGTTATTTTTACATTCAGAGTATAACATTATTACTATATTCACATTCATTCACAATATGGTCAGAAACTTATTTCAAGTAGTACTTAAGCTAGCTATCCTTTCTAGATCAAATTATTGGTTAATTATTTTAACAGAACACTTTAATAAAGTCTCATTCCTAAGAAGATAAGAGCCTGGTATACCTAGTCCATCTGACTTTTCCCCTAAACCGTTGACGTTACCTACTTGACAGGGAATTTCTAGTATAATGTGCACTAAAGTTACCAGGGGAAATAGTTCTGTAAAACACGTCTAGTGTCAGTTTTGCCAAATTTCTGATCTTATTCGTTCATGGTAGATATTTTCAGTGCAGACGAGATGTAAAAGCTGTGCTTGCGGACAGCGCTCTTTGCCTTGAAAACGCTAGGTAGATACATCTTTCAAATTTTGTGGTTTCAATAGAATTTATGGGGATGGATATGGGACCTAATCTGCACAAGAGGACTACACACGGTCATAATGATAGCAGAATAGATAAAGGTAGCCGGTATCAGAATAGTTTTTTAGTTGAACGAATTTTGTGTGCTCTCATAAGTCTTCCGATTCAACTCACCTTCGACCCCAGTGGAAATTAGAGCCATAGGATTAGACCGTTAACCGGAGGATGGTGTGAGTCGCTTAGATATTCGCGTGGGGCCAGGTGAGGTGGGAGGTTTGGAAAGGTTGGAATGGATGGAAGGGAGTAAGCGGTTACGCGGTTCTAGGGGTTAAAAGGAAGAGACAGGAGCTGAGCGGAGGGTGTGATGGGTGTAATTTGAGCAAGTTTTGGGACGAAATAGGATCGCAGTCGAGGAGTAATCCAAAGAGGGAGACCCGTGTGGAGAAACTCAATGTAAGCAGTTGAGTGCCCTAGAATTGGTTGCTAATTTGACGCTAATTACACGAGACGGTAAATCATACGAGGCGTGTACCTGGGGGCATGGATACGTACCAAAGATGTGGGAGCAACGGTAGGTGTAAGAGTATTCCCATGGAGATGTTCGTTGTGGAACTCCTTTATCTTTAGTGGGGGAGTTACTGATGATAACGAAGAGAAAACGCTGGAGGTGGAAGTGGAGAGACAGCGATTATTGCCAGTCGTGAGAAAATGTATACTTGTTAGCTACATTTATAGATAAAATTGTAGATAAATTCGTGTAACCAATCTGGTATTTATTGGCAATGTAATGCTACTTTAATACAGCCCATTGCACTTGACACATGTGTCTAAATTATTTGATTACAAATACACTTATTTTGTCACAAACGCGAAATATTAAGTTTCTTATTAAAATTTGAGTGGCTAATGAATATGGAGTGTTGACACAGTGAGAATACGTATTTACATAAAATTTACGCTTACATTTATATTATTGCACCGTATATCCCAGTCATAAAAATGTTTTTATCTAGACAGATTTTTAATACGATATTTCCATTACACCATGTGTGATTTTTTTTACCGTATAAACGGATGTACATACGTGACGTATGGATAAAGAGTAAAGTTCCGTAAGATGAAGTTTGATGTCCTAGTTTGCAGAGTAAAGAAGTTGAATCTAGAAGTCACCCTGAGAGGAGAGAAATTAGAGCAAGTGTAATCCTTCTCCGATCTAGGAAGTATCATCACATGGGACGGAAGAAGTTCACGGACATCAAGCGGATAATAGCCCAAGCTAAGAAGACTTTCATGGGAAAGAGATATATGCTGTGTCAAAAGAAGATAGGAATACAAACCAGGGAACAGTATATAAAAACTTCCATGTTGAGCGTGGCACTCTATGTATCGGTTGGTTGATTGCAGCCCTTGACTAATGATGAAGACTCTTGATTTGGGTGTATAATTCATGTATCTTATATACAACAATACAATAGTTTCTTTTATTCCACTGCTGGTTTCGCGGATCAACCAGAGAAGTGTAGCCAAAAAGGGTGCAAAAAACTACAATGTATAATGCAACGCCCTCTGGCCCGATACGTCTGGGGAAGCCTGCAGGATACCTGGAAAAATATTGTCATCAAGATGTAACGACGCGGCGGAATTGACGAAATACGGAAAAATCAACCTTCATGTCAAAAGTTGTTTAGCAATGTGGCATATGAAAGGGAAATAAACGTATATTATAACTTTTAGAAGTTATATGGGGAGAAAAGTAAATTATTGGCGATATTTACGGTGAAAATGACGTAGATAACCCACTATACAGTTGATACAACAAGAGCATTAGAGGAATAATAAAAATTATTCTAACACATTATAAAAATATTTTCATACGTTTCATAAAATGTTTAAATATACTAATGATAAAATACAACTATATATTTTTCTTTATTAAATAATATATAAATTATCCAACGCCCAATGAGTGCCCAATACCCAACAACCTGGATCTCCTTCGTGAAATATGCGACCGCACCTAAGGATTAATGCGTCGTAAATGAAAGGAAAATGAGATAGGGTGCGTAAACGAGGTGAACTGCTGACTAAAGTGGAGCTACAGGAGTGGGAGCGAGTGAATGAGTGGTCGGCAAGGGATGGGGAGAATGAAAAGGATTTGGGAGCGCGAGAAAGAGGAAGTGTAACTCGGGAGGGATGGAAGTAAGTGTGTTTTTTATTAGGATAGCAAAATAGCGCTGGGTATGAAATGGCTCGTTTATGGGACGTAAAAGAGGGCACTTGGGGCAGTATATGTCGCAGGTGTGCAAGAAGGCCCACTGGGGGTCGTTCCCTCAATCGGGTCTTTTCCACGAAAAAACAGCCCCTTAGGTCAACACCTGCTTATTTTCCCTCAACGTGTAACCAACAAAGGAAGATAAGAACCATAGCACAACGCGTTTATGTGTAAATAATATGATTTTGATGGAAAAATGGGATGTCTATCTGATAGATAACTGTCACAAGAACTGGAAATGAAATTGTAGAGGACGAGTCTGCTATTGGGAATTGCGGTGAAGAACTGGTGCCTTTGGATCCATGGATTATTTTTTATAGATTTTATGGAGTCTAGTATAGGGGTACCTTGGAGGGAAAAAATATCCATCTATAACTTCAGTTCATCTGAGAATACCAGGGCCCGTAGATATTATGAACTATGAATTTGTGAATAACAGAAAACTGCTCAGTATTTGAAAGATAACCCGTTTCACAATCTACAGTTTCAGAATTAACCACGCTGAAGTTAATAGCATGTAAACTTAAAGAAAACAATTTATACTTTTCACAGACTTTTTAAAGTGGTACGATGCGTTTCACTGACTTTTATCATCATCGAATACTCCAGGCTTGGTGGTGTAACTGGCTAACACACGAATGAGACGGACGTGTTTTTCTCGAGCTCCCGAGTCCAAGGTTGTTTTCTGTGAGTTCGGTGTTTGCCTCGTGGATTGCCCGGCCATCGGCCTCGCGATTGCTGAGAACGGCGTTTTGTCGTCCCGATTTGACTTGCTTCAAGGAAGAATTTCCTGCGAGTAGTTTGGAATTCAAAATACCCCCTTTCTCGGCATTAAGCCGATAGAAAGGAAAAATACCTTCAAGATCAACCTGGGAGAATTACAGACGATAGCCTCATCCCTTGAGCTCCATCAGTTTATTGATGATGAGCTCGGGATGAAGACAAAAGAGATATTGGAAATTCAATTTGGTGCTTTGAGGCGATATGTCTTTGTGAATTGCAAGGACGAGATTGTAATTGAGAAAATAACGAAGAGAAGCGTCGAGGAATACGCGTTTCCTACCAAAGGTAAAAAACGCGGAATGGTGACAATCGAAGCGGCAACAAAGAAGGCAACTTATGTCAAAATTTGCCAGCTGCCCTTTGAGGTCCGAAGAAGTGACATAGAACGCGAGATATCAAAATACGGGAAAATTATTGACTATTTCGGCAACCGGTGGGGAGGTGAGTGCAAATTCCGTGACCTCACAGGAACAAAAACCGTTAAAATGGTTCTCGAATCCGATATCCCAAGCTATATCCCTTTCGCAGGAGAGACGACGGTCATACTGTTTGATGAACAGAAAATAACATGTTCAAAATGTGGCAGTTACGCCCATGTAAAAGTGAATTGTACAGCTAAGTCAAGTACGCAATACTCTTACGCCCTCAGGAGAGGAAGAAGTGACAACACAATCGAAGAAGAGAACCTAACGATTAACGAGGACAACCAAGCGGTAGGGGGCAGCGGAGTCATGGAAGTGACGGAGCACGTGGCCGAGCGGATAAACAAATTGGAAAAAAGGGAGGAAGGACAACAAAGGGGGGAAGGAGGTGGAACCCAAAGTGAAAGCCAACAAGGAGAGGTGGCCTACCCAGGGGTTGGGGGCTGGACGACCTGATGGTGAAAAAGCGGGAGCCTACAGTCAAAAGATTGGAAGAATCGATAAAGAAATGGGAGAGGGACAGTCTCAGCCAAGTGGGGCTGAAAACCAGGAGGTGAACTCAGCAGCCCCTCGAGAAACACCTACGGCGACTCATGCAGAGGCGACGGTGTCCCAGGAGGGCAGCGGAGAGGAAGAAAGAGGAGAAACGGAGGGGGAACTTACCCAAGAAGGGAGAAAGAATGAAATCGTAGGAAATGAAACAAATGGTACTAAGTCGAAAAGGAGAAGGACACACGGATCGATAAAAATCATGCAGAAAAAACCTATGACTGATTTGGAAAGCAAGAGCGGAGACCCAGAGAAGTCGGAAAACTGAGAACAAGAATATCGAAGCAAAAACGGCGAGCATCTGATCACCACGGGAGTGGGAGCAACAAGCACCAGCCAAACCACAGAGGTGATAGAACAAAATGGGGAGGGGGCAGTTAGTGTGGAGAAGGAGAATGAGGTAAACCAAGGAGAAAGAAGAGACGAAGATACGAAGGAGAGGTAGGACGAGATACGGGAAAGTGCAATGGGAAACGGCTGCGGTGGAGAAAGGGGTACGGGGCAGCGGGGACATGAAAGTAACAGAGCACGTAGTTGAGCGGACAAACAAAGTGGAAAAAGGAAGGGAGGACAAGAAAAGGGGAAATGAGGTGATGGTGAGAAAGTGGGAGCCTTCCGTCAAAATATAGGAAGGTTCGAAAAATAAATGGGAGAGGGGCAGTCTCAGCCGAGTGGGGCGGACAACAGCGATGAAGATTTCAGCAGTGGTCTAATGGCAGAGGCAGAGGGAAGGGAAGCGAAAGGAGATGAGGGGAAGGGAGAAAGGCAAGAAGAAGAGGGAGAAAAGGGGGTATAAACGGGTAGAAATATTCAGAAGCATTCCTAATTAATAACTCGGCTCGACAGGGATGTCCTATGCCAATGTTGTTGTATACATTGTCTTTAGAACCAACCTTATAGCAATAGAAAATTACGGAATAGGGGTCCATCGATGTGGGAAAAGATACAGGTGTAGCATATGCCGACGACATAACTTTATTTAGGAAGGACGAGAATGAGTTTAACACAATAAATGAAGCATTTAAACTCTTTGATACAGCTGGGGTAAAAATTAATAGAAAGAAGTCTGAACTTCTACTCATATATGGGGAGGAAATAAAAAATACTCCCGGATAGACCCGAACGAGTAAAATTTTCATTTTAAGCCTGTGGAGGCAAAGGAATTATTTTGAGATGGTAGAAAAAACTGGGATAAGGCAATAAATACAATAAAGTGGAATCCGGCAAATTTTGCCGATCACAAAATGACATTAATAACTAAAATAGCCTTCATATATGAAATGTCATTCCCCCTAATACGGTATGTGGCCCATGTGTGGCCACTTCCGGAGAAGAAAAATTCTCAGATAATTAAAATAACAAATAGATTTATCTGGAATGCATTTATAAAGAAAGCGGAGAGAAATAAGTTGTATGCTCCTCCTAAACTGGGTGGCCATAACCCTAACCCAACAGATTACAAATTGAAAGCGAATATTATAAACAGAAAAAAAGTAGCAGAAAATTTGCGAGAAGAACATTACAATAGGAAAACACTAATGGTGAGCGCTCTGGGGAAAGCGAAAATCATGAGATATTTTATAAATGTACTGACTGAGGCAATCGATTTAAAAAATAAATATGCAACCGGTGAAAAAGCCACTCGACAAAAATCTATGAGGAAGAAATGGAAAAAACACTAAAAAATAACTTCAAAACCCGAGAAAAAACCATTTGGACAAATTATGCAAAGTAAAAACACTGTATCAAGGAAAAAGTATAAGTTACGAAATTTGCAGTGATTGTATGGTATCGGAAGAAATGAAATAAAGACTTGGACTTTGCGATAGCCCAGTATGCCTTAAATTCAGAAGGATAGACAACGTAGATCACTAAATACTAGGTTTTAAAGAACCATACAGGGAATTGGAAATAATTAAAAACCTTTTTAGAGACTGCGACACATTCTGAGTTGGAGATATTGGAGAAAAGAATCTGTTAACACTAAATTTTAAATTATTTCCCACCAAGAAAAGTATTTTATTAACAGAACTAGCAGCAACTTTAGTGGATAAGAGCTCTTCAAAGAAGAGCTAACGAAAATCGGCATCGACGTCAGCAACGGCTGAAGAAACAACAAGATGAAAGACGACAAAGATGTTTTCAGTCAATGACAAGAACTTACAAACTTGCAGTTACTACTGACGTTTCTTACAAGAGTTTAGAAAGTTTCAACGTTGCCTGCTGCCTGTCATTGTACGGCTTTGAAATTTCCTGAAGAACATGTGGCCAATAAACTCAATATAAATTCCTTTGGAAACTGCTGTTTGCATGGGCGAATTGAGCTTTAGCCTCTTAGATGAACAAACCACAGATCCTAGATCTCGACAGAACAATTCAGATCTCACAAACCCTGGATTGCCTCCTCTGCCACATCAAGCAAACGAGTTATCATCTCACCTTTTTGCTGAAGTCAATTGGCATTTCACTCGATTCCATCATTTCTTAGAAGGCATTTCTGTATAACTCCCGATATTCTTCATCCCCTTTAATCGTTTTGCAGCAGTACCTTCTAAGCAGGTTATCAGTTGTTGAAGTTTTACAACTGAAGACAAGGAGGAATTGTGTTTAATAAGTGAACAAAACAACTCTTTAAATGACTCCCATTCCTGCTGCTTTCCATAAAACTTAGGTATAGTTAACTTAGAAGTGGAACACTGAGGTATTAGAGCATGGGCACTAGCTCCTTCTTGTACATTAATAGGGAGGGAAGTTTCTTCGGAAGCAACTCTGCTTTGTTATTGTATCTCTTCCATTATATCACCTTTAGTAAAAATGTAATCTCGTTCCACAGTTAAATACCAGTTGTCAGAAAAAAAACATTAGAAGCCAATTGTTCCTCATGAGGTGAAAGCGCAATATGGCGCTTAGAAAAGTTCAACGAATAGGTACATAATAACTCAAGCCTTGCTTGCCCAATAGTCAAGCTCAATTTTATAACACCTAGCTTTTTAGAATTCTTCATAAAATTTATAATTAGTTTACCCTCTGCCAACTGTTTGTGTATTAGATCAGCCATGACAACGGAAAGTGATTGACAGAATAATTACTACATGTGCTTATCTAATTAATACATGATAGAGTGCTGAACCAGTCAGCTGGAGTGAACTGCTTGAAGGGACGGCTCGGCCCTCAGGTACGAACAGCTCATGTGCAGAATGACTCGGAAAGCCGACCCAAGCACGATAACTTGTTCAGCAGAACAGAGGAACTGCAGAGACGATCACAGCTTGACAACTCGCTCGGCAGGAACCAACAGCTGATGACCCATTCGGCCTGAACAGCTCGATGACTCGTTCGACAGCAACAGATGAACCGAAAATACGACCACAGCCCGACGGTTCACTCGGCAGGAACGAACAGTTGATGACCCGTTCGACTGGAACAGCTCGATGAGTCGTTCGACAGGAACAGAGCGGCTCACTTGCAAGGCGATTCGGCGCATGATATGCTCGCAGGGAGTAGGGGAATTTGACGACTAAGACGATGAATAGCATGCTCGTTACCATGAACTGGACAATTAACCAAGCACAATTAATTAAGGCACGGAATTAATATTCTGGAGTCCGAAAGTTGCAAAAGCTGAAACAATCTTACCGCAGTCTGAGACGGGAACCACGCTCTGCTACCAAAACTGTAGACGGCATATTACGCAAACTTGGTACTAGCTGCCGGAGCAACGAAAGAACTGCGACAATATCTCCAAAGAAACAACTTTACTCAATTTACAAATAATAGAAGTCACTTACAATGCACAACTAAAAAAACCTTCGTCGTCCGAACTGCACTCTCCCCGAGGTTGAACGACCACAATCTTATTGCTCACCGCTAGGAGACACACTGCCATTCCGCTCCCCTTCGATCAGCCACGCTCACAACTCCGTTCTCTTGCGGGGAAAAGGACATTTAACAAAAGACATGCGTGGGCGCAACTCAAAAAAGTCTTAATTCAACAGCATTTGATTCAGCATCCTCTTATATTTCAATGTCTCCAATATTGTCTTAATGAATCTGTTATAGAAACGGAAAATAATTAGCCAACACGGATTAAAGGCGTATTACATTTAACCTATCTGAACCAACGCCTTTCTAAATTACGTGAACTATGTTTATTCCTACTGTATATTTGTGAGAGATATGTATTTAACCATGGAGCTAAAAAGAGAGGCTTAGGTTTGAAGAGAGGTATTTTTTAGAGTGCACCAAGTCAGATGATGAGAGTGTGGTTTAGAAGACGGACATGGGTTTAGAGAGAAAGAAAAATGCCGGGGTGTAATGGGGCTGCACAGGGGAATGGCAGAATACCAATCAGGGGCGGACAGACAGTGGTGTGATAGGGTCCGAGAAAGGTAGGGAGTGGTTCTCTGTAGTAATTAGAGTTTCATGTGACATGGAGAGGCGCTTGGTTGGGCATGGCCAAGGGGAGGCGATATACAAGGGGCGGATATGCGTGTCAGAGCATAAGAGAGGGTTCCGGGTACATTGGAGCGAGGTTAGAGAAGGTATAAGTGCCAAGGTGTGAAGAAGTAGAAAGAGAGGCATGTAGTTGATGTAGATGGCTATAAAATTAACGACCTTCGCAACAGAATGCTCACAGAGCAATTAAAGAGAGGAAATTGGTTTGGGCTGGAAATATCACGAGGGGGCGTTGATGAAAGGAAGAGTGGAATAGTGTGTAATTCACACCTGTGTCGGGGTGGAAGTGGGGTTGACGGAAATTATGAACTCGCTTTTCAGACGGATGGGGAATTGGAAACAGGCATGTGCACACATGAAACCGGATAAATGCTCATGAATAACTTCTCCTTACGTATCCGACCGTCTCCTCTTGACACATCTGATTCCTTCCGGTCCATTCTCCCGTTCTCCAGTCACTTGCGATGGACGTGAATGCGGAAAGCGACGAATGGGCTGAAGTGCGGGAGTTGACAAGTGGGGAAGAGCTAATACTTTCTTTTTGCTTCCTTAGTGGATGTGCCACGAATACGAATGATTGCAAGCTGATGAGGGGATATTTTTAAAGAAATCATACTCAATGAATGTCCCCCGGGTACGTCAATTTCCATTACTCTAGGCTGGGAGAAAGGATTGGATAAAAAACAGGCAATAATAACAGATTCGTTTTTCTGGCACTGCTTAAATAATACGTAGCTATTTTTGAACTCATTTTCCTATTAGCTCTATTTAAAGCACTATCTTGCATAATTTTACCGAAGGTAAACTCTGAGCGTAAATAGTTGCATCCTATTGATGATTAATAATAGTGTAAATTTATATGCACTTGCAAGTATCTGAAAATATAATATCAAGATTAGCTTGACCTCTCACCTATATTAGGGCAAATTATTTGGATGATTCGTTCATCTAGTTATTAGATAATCTCTATCAAATGTGACTTATCTATATGACTTACTTATGAAGAAGGGCATTGTGATGAATTATAAAGGTACCTAAATGTTTTATAATAAACAAACAAGGTTATCTTAAAGCTTAAAGAAGAAAGATCTTCTGATGAATTATAAATGTAAACTCTATGATAAACAAGCAATTTTATTTAAGAGAGATACATCAAATTTCCCTGAATGCGAGTGAAATTTTCTAGAAGAAGAAGAAATAAGTGAAATAAAAAACTTTAAATCTTGACATGTTGGAAAATAAGTTTTGATTCATGATAATGTATAAAATATAGACGGAAAATCTGTTTTGATACATTCTATGCTTGAATTTTACATCTTGATGAGTTGTGCCATTCGGCCAATGGAGATTCATTTTTTTACCATGCGTAGCCTTACCTTCCTTTACCTTGTTTCACTCCTTGCATAGACCACAAAATAATGTAAGATTTAAACAATCAAAACACTTCAAAACTTCAAGTGAATATTTCATTTCCCACTTAGTTCTTGGTATCTATAGTATTTTTTATTAAAATATACATGTATATTAGTTTAAACTACCATTAGCCTAATTGTTATTTCGAAATTTCCCCTACACTCGCAAGCATCAACGTATGTCTGAATGTGAAATTGGGTCACTAATGAGAAAAATATTTGGTTATTATCATTGTAAATAAAGAAAACTTTGTCTTAAAAATGTATATAAATATTTATATCAATGTAAATAAATAAATAATTGTAAACTTGCTGGGCTATGCCCCTATAGCCATCTATTTCACCCTAATCCCCTTACTTTTCTTATTTATTTGCTCTTCCAGCGCTCTTGCTTAGGAAGAAATAAGCATTTTCAAATGTTTTACAATTTTTTGACTTTTTTACAAACAAAAATTTAAAAAAAATATTGAAATATAAAAAACTTATATTTTTGTAGTGGTATTTGGTCCAATAGCCAATAATACTTGTAGAATTCACACAAAATGTTGAAAACTGTCCCATTGATGTAATCAGTGGACAGCGAACACAATTAAAAACAATCATTCATAGAGTATAGATTGTAATTGTTTTTGGAAACTGCTAATTATCATAGCTTACTCCAAATCTTAGATTCTCTTATCCTATACTCATCTCTGATCTCTAATGAAATGTCCGTGTTATGCGGTATAAGGCTAATGGTATTGAATTCTTAGCGTGTATTTGCTTCCCTCATTTTTGTGCTAGAGATGACCATATCCTAGTTATAGTTGGCATTTGCTCAATAGTAAAAAGGTCGCAAATCAATGGGTAGAGATTATTCAGGGTTCTCTATGGCTGCATTAAAATTTGATCAAAAATATTCTTTTCCGTTTTCATCCACTGTCTCCGTCATCCAGTATTCAAGGTTTTTCATCGCTTCACCAATATCAAGAATCTCCAGGCACTTTTTGACTATTTTTGATTTATTTTGATATTGTATTAAAATTTCACTTTTCCATTTCGAATTATATGAACTATGATTGCACATTATTTAAATTAAACTTTCATGGTTCTTTTATCGAATCTTTGATGATTTTGCCTTCCATTCCTGTACAGAAGTGTATCTTTCATTCTTCTCTAGCCTTATATGAAGTACGCTAATAGCATTCTTTTCTTTTTTGCGTTTTTTCTGTAATTTTTTCTATGATAATTTTTGTTCACGGCTCCCGGTAGCTGCCGCTTCAGAAGATTCCTTCGATATACGTCCATTTCATTTTGCTGGAACCTTAAACATCTTGATTCGATCTCTTCACCTCCGTTTTTAGGTTTTTCAATCTATCAAAGCCTTCGATATGCGATATTAAGATCCAGGCACCTATCTAAACATGCTGCTTATCATTCTTTAATAATGTACCCTCACGAAACTTCTCAGGGCAGAGATGCGAATTACGAACTAGCTCACTATCAGAATATTTTTTCAAGAGAATACCATCACCTATTTAATAAAAATACGAATATGAGAGAATAGTTGAAGCGCTGCTTCTCTTTGAGAAAATAAGATGGAGGTTTCCCATTACCTTCTACTTTTCAGGACTAAAGCTCGGTATAATATCTTGCCACATATATAGCGTGATAAGTGTCGATGTTTCATCTCACTCGGTCCCCACTTCCGTAAGATAGAGGGCCCCTCCTAGTTCCTGGCTGCCTCTTAGTAGAAGGTGGCCGTTTGCTCATTCATGGCATCTTCATATCAATATTTTTCATATAACTTTTTGAGATGTCTTATCCAGGAATGGTTATCTACAACCATCACTTTCAGTACATAGCTGCTTACTCGTAGCGTAAATTTGATGCTTTCCTGATTTTCTTCAGCATCCCACTTTCACAATAACTGCTCACTTGTAGTATCGTTGCAGCGAAGCAGTGGTGTACAGCACGGTGACGATGAAACTCGCACCAGGGTATGGCTTTGAGGATGATGAATGACAGAAACATGACAGTTAACGTGGGAAAAACTCACTGCCTCGAAAAGAGGGGATTTACGATTTGTTTATGCAAATTGTGGAATACGCGGAGGGGACCGCAATATGTCGAGAGAGGTTAGCCTTCTTTGCGTGTTAACATGATAAAGAGGTTGCATGGGGAAGCCTGCCCACGGCTCCCCCAACCCCCAACTGAGGAAGTGCCTGTGATGGATGCATCAACGGATCCGATCAAAATTCCGCCGCCTCTTTGTCAGGGTTTGCTGAAACGGCTGAAACATTTTCAAGCCAACTTATTATTCAATCGTGTTTTAAGCGCATTATTTCTTCTCACCTTTTTCCCTTTGACTGAGTTAAGGGTTGGAATCCGTGGAAAAAACTTTACATGTGGGGAGCACTTGGTCTTCTTTATTTTGTTTTTTTTGTAATTTAACTTTCAGATCACTACGAAGGACGGAGAGGGTGTAGTAACACAGGATTTTATTTAAGGCTCCGAAAAAATTTTTGACTTGTGTGTGTTATGTTAGAAATGCGGAAAATGGCTTCAGAAGATGAAGATTTGCATTTAATGCGGTCGTATGTGGTTTGAGGAATAAATAAGTTCCCTCGGAAAAAACAACCCTACTTTCTCAAACTTCAGGGAATGCACAATAACCTCGTGTAATAATTTAGTCAACAATGATATTTTTGCAACAATTAACACAAAAACCCAGGTGTTTCTCTGCCATTCATTTCATATATTCCTCAAAGCCTAAAAAAGTATTAATATTTATGACTTCTCTATATTTCTAAACATGCTCTTTTCCTCCGGTTTCGAATTTTAGAATCATTGCTTTATATAAAAAAATCACCCTGGCTGCTTATTAAAATTATTGAGGATACTTTTTAAGTTTTAAGTTCCTAATATTAATAATAAGGATATAAGTCACTTTTGAATTTCCAAGGGTTCCTCATGATAAGTTAAGGCCTCATGGTGAAACCAAAGACTGATATCCCAACGAAGTCCCTCACCTAATGGTAGAGTGTTTTGAATAAATCGCGAAAATTAATTCGGGATATGAATCCTTTATCTTCTTAGGGTATATGACCTTCGCACTTGTGGGTGGACGTGACTTCTTCAGGCCTGTGGATGATTAATTTAACAACATAGGAGATAAATTCAAGAATAGATGAGGAGGTAAATATATTTAATACTATATGGCACAATAATGTGAGATTTACAGTAGAAAAATCATTCGCATGGACTAGGAATAGAATCCAGATCCATCAATTTCGCGCCGAGTTCTCTAACCAGGTAAGCTACCCAGGTGTCTTCTCCTACTTTGAATCTCTTCGGGCTTTAAGGAGCCAGTTGTTCTCACATATCACCATTCCAATCACCATATGGCACCACTAGGGGTTTATAAGTCTCCCTCTTCAATGCCAAGTATTAAAAGCTCGCAACAAACTCCTATTGGATTAAGAATAGGAGCAGAAGATGGAGCGAGGCTTGACGAAAAGTTTGTGGAATGACACGTGGGACAACTTCGGGTTGTTCCTACCCGCTTGAAGACTCTTAATGCTCGAACCACTAAGCAGAAGGATTCGCTATCCCGAGAAGGCTGGGTTCTGGGTTATGTGGAAGCAAGTTGAGTGTTGAGTTCAATGGGATGGAAAAGGGTGAGAGAATAGAGGATGAGTAGATAGAGAATAGAGGAAAGGCGAAATTGGGGAGTTATACCAAGTGGAGATTGCTGGAATGAGGAGGAGATCAGGAACCCCTTTAATAAAGCTGTTGATTAGAGAAGCTGAGGGATTTAAAAACTCGCAATTTAGTTCAGGTGAACTCCTACTAGAGAATATGGTAATCGTTTAACTCTTGTATAAATATTCTCTCCCTTTCGGAAAGATACATTTCTGTGGTGTTACTAAATGCTTAGTAATCATGGGGTGTAATGCTTCCACCCGTGATAAAGGAATAAAGGTACCCTATTTGGTGGCTGCGAGATAAAATTTTATTAAATCTCTTTGAGTAGATAATTTGTGAAAAAAGAGGAATGAAGTAACTCCTAGTGTCTTTTGCTTTCTAGTTTTTTCATGTAACAAATCTCTCTTGCAGAGCCAAGTGAAGTATGAAACTTACACACATATGTATATTTCTTCCTCATGCCTTCTCTACGTGGTTAGTTCTTCTTGCTCTATCTTACTGGTTTCTCCCGTCACAGGCAACTTTTATGGCATAATTCATGTTCTGCATGCCTGAAAATTACTATAACTTGTAAAGCTCACTTAAAAATATGAAAATTTATTGATTCTACATTAATTGCATATATCATTCGCATCATCAGATGCGTAATATCCGGTGAATCATAATAATGAGTCGTAGTAAGCCCATCGGAAAATATTTTATTGAGCATATATTTTCCTTTGTAATTTACCTTTGTACCCACAATTTTTGGTGTTACATTTGACAAACATATGATTGCGGAGGAATTCATCCTAGATCTTGGATCATTAAGAAAAGAAAGAGTGCATATAAGCTGTTTTAAATCGCTAATTGAGAAAGTTTAGACTGATGAAAATTTTGCATTCAAGAGAGTTATGTTTTTCAAACAAATTTTATTACACACCGGCATCTAATAAACATTGAGAAATTTAGGTGGCAATATCAATTGTTTTCTACATATATAACCTTTTTACAATAACTCTCATAAGCAGACGTATTCAAATCACTTATCAAAAACTTCTCCAATTGATTATTAGGTAATTTAGTACCATTTCTGCCGTTGAACTTGGTCGTTCAGTTATTTATTGTCTCTCAGCATTGTGAATAATCTTTATTGCCCCAAAACATAACGAATGCACAGTTGGTGATGATTTTGCTCTATATATTTTGCAAATGGAAGCTTAATATTTGTGCTGGCGTTGGTATATTTCATTTTTCATTAAATTAGCAGAGTGACAGACACACAATTGTTGATCATTAATTTACGCCGGAAGGAATTCTTGATTTTTAGTTTTCTGGAACTAAAATTATAACCACGTATACATGTACGTATCACTCCGCGAGCCACTGCGTGGGTGGCTGGGGATGTACGGACAACAGCCATGTAAAGATGAAAAAGAATTAGATATTGGGAGGTGAAATGGTGTCGTGTATTATGGGAGTGTATTGTTAGAAGTTTTTTTTAGTATTTTTGTTTCTTATTGTGTGCGGAAAGAACGAGTTTTTGTACCTAACTGTTCGGCCTTATATCTCTTTTATTTTATCGCTTCTGTCAGACCTGGAGATGTAGCGAAGCGTCATGATAGTATTCTCTGTATTACTCTATAAACACATCGGATCTGAATTTCTTAGGCAACCTAAATCTAGCGTGTAGCCTCCAAGTATCTAGGGGCTCCCACCACAATTTCTCTAAAAGTTGTGAGCTACTATATGTTCGCTCGCAGCAACTTTTTACGAATTGTGCAGCTTTTCATGGTATATTATTAATTTTTTTGATAGAATCATTAATACCAGTGTCCCAAATGCTTGTGGCGTATTCAAATTGTGGCCTAACCAGAGCAAACCTCTCAAATACTTTTTAATCCGAGGAACTTCCTATTATACGCTTAACAAAACCTAGTTACTTTAATGCTGTGCCGCATATGTTGTGTGTGTGTGATCCACACGATTTATTGGCAGTTAAGGTAATTCCAAGATATTTTACTGTACCTGAAGATTTTATTTTAACTCCACCCACAGTGTAGGTACGTGAAGACTTTTGCAAGAAGTGTACTGTGTTGAATTTGCTTATATTCAGTTTTAGCCTTCACACATGGCACCACGAATGAACGTTGTTAATGTCTGATAACAGAGTTTCTAAGTTCGCGTCTTTGCTTATTTCACGGTGGATAACTCTATCGTTTGCAATTTATCTTCATTTTCTGCTTTCTCAAGAACTTAGGCCATCAACATAAGTAATGAATAAAAGAGGGTCAATCACGCTTCCTTGTGGAACACCAAATGTGACTACGACCACATCCAAATTAAACCATCAATAACTACTTTTTGTTTTCGATCACTGAGAATGCCCTTTATCTAATCCACTGTTTTTTAATACCACCATATTATTACAATTTATATATGAGTTTTTTGTGAGATACCTTGTCATTTACCTTCTTTAAATCAAGGAATACCACATCAACTTTCTTTTTTGATTCACATAATTTTGGGATGTCATGAAGGAAGAGGAGATGTAGTGTTTCGCAGGACCTGCCCTTACAGTGGCCGTGCTGACTGGTATGTAAGAAGTTACGATTATCCAGGAATGTCATAATATTGCTAACATAATATCATGTCTCTTCTTAGAATGACTACTCAAAAGACTTCACTGAAGGAACAAAAAACCATTCATAATCTTATTTATAACTAATTTGTTCACTCATATATTAGTAAATATATTTTGAATACCTAAACCATTCACACGAACGGGGTATTCCCTCGATTATATTTGCTCATACATTTCTTCAATCCATTTCTCGGCATTTTCCAGTTTTCTCTGGCTCTCTTTATACTTACCACCACAACATCTGTCTTTTTTGTGCCTATTGGATGGGAATAGTGTACATTAAAGTACAACACTCGTAAACCTTCCATCGGCCCGGAATGCACTTACTCAATTTCCTCGCCAACCTTTTCCCTGCAGATTAATTCCTTCATCTCTTTCTCCACCTTTTAATGTCTTCTACCCGTCTCTTTTCTTATTTTCACATTTCCAGGGCAAAATAGCATAAGTCCCATTCTCTTTTCTTACACAGTCCTGCTGAGTATCTGCACCTTCCTCATTTTCTCATTACTCCCTCACGTTGGTCATGAACTTACCACTTAAAGACAACGATTTCCAAAATCTCCTTTTTTTTGATAGCTCAGACTCAACTTTTCACTCAGTGTATCTTTTCATGAAAATCTTTGATTTTTTTGGCATTCAAATTTCCTGCTCACCTCTCCTACATTCATTCATGCCTCCATGATTGGATATTTGGACAGGCAACCGACAGTTATGGTCATTTGACCCATAGGGGACAGGTAAGGATAGGAGAAGGGTGGATAGGAGAGGGGTGGACAGAAATCCTGGCGTCGGCATTTGCCTGCTCCTAAAAAAAGGCGTCAATGGGACCACAGCTTAACGTCTCATCCGATAGATGGATAACTGCACTTAAGCGCCCTCCACAAGACACTCAAGTAGGGATCGGGTTTACTCTGAGAAACATCCTCCTCTCCAGGGATTTGAACCCTGGCCGTCCGTCTGGCTAGTCAGTACTCTAGCCACTACACCAATCCGAACCCCATCATACTTCCTTCAGTTCCTCTTTCACGGTTGCAAAGGTTCAATTATCATCGACTTGCAAGAGATAACATTTGATAATATGTCACCATCTTCCTCACTATTTAGGGTTAACGTGAGTGATATAATATGCAGAAAAACTTTGACTTAATTGAAGTTTTTATGAGAATGCCTATGTTGACGTATAGTCTGAACATGAGACTAAAAATAAATCGGATAATGTGGTTAAATAAAAAATGCAATGGGTATCCGTCAGACAATATTACCCAATCATTGCACTTGCAAATCATTGGTGGAGTGAAAATGTTCCTTATCTGTTCCTACCCTTTGTTAAGATAGTACGTAAAACATTCTCAATAATATACTTCGCTTTGTCAATGCTCATGACATGGATCAATCATGACATCCTTAAGTTGGAAGACGAGAATCAGTAAAGGACGGTGTGTTAAAAAAGAGGGATATTTTTACAGCGTAGAAATGGATAATCCCAGCAATATCTGCTTGGCAGTGTGGACCTTTACTCCTTCGGTTAACGTCTTTAAAGTTTTAAATCTTCATTTTAAAGAGGTTAATGTGAACCTTCTAATGCAAGAGGGTTGGAGAGACATAAAGGGAAAAGTTTATGGGCGGAAGTGGAATTATTGTGAGCTAGAAGTCGATGTATTGACTAGGGCATGATGGGACTCAATTTAGAATGGAGCATTGGGATATATGTAGAGAAAATGACGCTTTTTTTAGCTGTTAACTAACACCCAAAATATCCACCATATTCCATTACATTTTTTTCTTTAATGCCCTTTGAATATCACGGAGAAATGGTCTCCTTAGAGGATGTAAAGCAAGAATGTTCATCTCTTGTTGAAAATATCAGACAGTAATCTTAAAAGAACATTATTAAGTTACTTTGATTATACTCTATTTATTTGATGTAATATATCCACATTTGACCCTGAAGTTGTCAAACAGTTGCATTTTCTCATTGTGATTTCTTTCCTGGCTGTCATTTTCTGCACCATCCCACATACATTTAGCCGATTTAGATTTAAAGATGAAAACTAGAATTTATATAATATTGAGTTAGTTTTAAGATAAAACACATAAAAAATATAGCTATCTTTGAGTTTCAAATTTTAATTTTTGGGTCTTTGAGGTAATGTAATATTTACATAAAATATGTGAAATAATTTTATTATTTCGATTGAACTGAAAATTTTATTTTTCGCCATGAATTTATCTCACAATCCACCACGTTTTTCACCTCTTCAGTGTACACAAAACTTGGATACTTTTTTTTATAACTTTTGCATGTTGACTCTATAAAAATTTATTCGGAAAGACGAAAAACAAAGGGTTATAATAATCTGACCAGTGGTGCATTCAGGTGGGAGTTATTGCTTTAATGTGGATAGCTGAATCGCGGTGTTATTTGTGAAAATCAGCAGAAGATTAAAACTTAAATGAAAATTTATATGTGAGGCGGTGATGCATGAGAGGGCAATTTGTTTGAAATGCTGACCGTTAAATTGGTCATTTGGGTGTAATGGGCTCTGTACTCGCCTATTTCACAGTGCGGTACACAGATTATTTTGTTGAAACAAAATGTGGGTGCAGAGGACGTGATCGAGGTACGTGTGTGATGAATGTGCTGAGTACAGGGGATGAGATCAGAGGCTTTGGAGAGAATTCTGCGTTATGGAAGCAGTCCCAGATGGATGGAAGTGAGGGAGGGGTGAAAGGAAGGTGTGACAGGACGGACGAAAGGAAGTCCATAGTCCAATATTGAGCGAGAAGCTGTGTTGGCCCATTCACGTATCGAAGCCACCGGGTTTATTCGGGCAGGGGTGCGGCGAGTGGATATGAATGGTGTGCTTCACACTGAGGTTATGCCTCAGACATTAGTAACGCCACCACCTGCCTCCGAGTCCCACATTTCTCCTCGCCAAGTTGCTTATCTAAGGTTAAAAGTGATGCCTTGTTTCACAGATTCACCCTAGGAACTACCTCATCCTCCTTCATCCTTCGTTGTTAAAAAATTAATTTACTGTATTAAGTAAATTTTAGTGCTCAGTATTATAATTCCCTGCTCAGTACTCTAAGAGAAAATTGCATAAAAGTCATTATCTGTAAATTATATGTAGAAATGGATATGGCCTATTGGTGTAGAGGTTAAGGTTGTATTGAAACCTTGGCTCTCGACCGATCTGCCTTGCCATCTTGTATATATAAGTCCATAATTTCAAGCATTGACGTGATGATTGCAAACAGAGCTCTATGATATAAACAATTGGAAATCAAAATGCAGTTTATAATGCATAAGGTGATGAATTAATGTGGGTTGGGTGCTCTTGTAGCGGACATATCTAAAGGGAGTGTACTTCATTGTTATGGCCATATTGAGAGGGTTGATGAGATTCAAATGATCAAGCAGATGTGTAAGAGTGAAATAGATGGTGCGAGAGGTGAAGGTTGGCCGAGAGAGTTATGGTCGAATGTGGTTGAGCAATTTTTTAGGGGGAATATTATGAGTCTTAAAAACAGGCGGGGTGTGTATGAAGCAGTGTATAAGGATAAATGAGGCAAAAAAGGTTTGCAATGATAGGTCAGTATGAAGGAAATTATTGTGATTATTTACGAATAGAGAGAGGGCATTAATGTGAGTGTTATTGAGGCACTAAACTAAATGTAATGTCTCAATAACTTTATATTCCTCGATTGATTCTTGATTTCTTTGATAATTATGATTTTATTTTACTTCTTGAAGGCAAATATAGAGTAATTTTTCATTCATTTTTTTACTTTAGATGACTTTTAATGCATCAACTAGAAGCATTTGGGTATTCGAAATGAATGAAAACATTTAGTAATCTCCTATGTCATGGTGGAAATTTTGTCTGCTTCACCGATCTTGCTTAAAATAATCGCCTGGGTGAATTTATTTCGAATTTGTTTACAATAATATTTTACTGATCCATTTAGGAATTGAAACGTTCATTTTATATATCATGCAAAACTTAAGCTCTAATTTGGTACACCTAGTAAATCCTAAACATTCCCACGAGACCTCTGGAAATCTCTCTCTGAAATCAAACAACACCTCAGTGGACCTGTAGTTTTAAATTAGCATATTTCATTTAACTTTTTTATGAAGCCTAATTGACACTGGTGGAAAATATTTTCGTTGATTTGCTGCGATGAAAATGGAATACCGATATATTTCTTAAAAATTTGCTACAACTCTAAATGCTAGAGATCCACATGCAGTCGGAATTCACGAGAGCTTTTTACTGAAGGACTTCACTTCGTAGAAAAAAAATACTGCGTAATTAAGTTATTTTAGCTCGGGGTTTATCTTGAATAAAATGTTAAATATTCATAATTTATTATCATATTATCATTTTATCATATTATTATATCAGTTATATTATCAATTTGGTGAATAAACTAACATATTGATTGGCACATATTTCCTGCCGCTACAAAGGTCACTCACTCCATTGGAAACAAGGACATTTTTCCAGATTTCCCTCAGCAAGTAAGTTGTAATACTGTTCGTGGATCGCTAAAACAGTGGAAGGCAAATCATTGTTAATCAGGTGAAAGGGTTTTATAAAGCGCGAAAAGATTCATCCTTATCTTATAATAATGGATATCGATCACTTTCACCAACTCCAACCCCAGTTCATCATTTTATATTGTATAGGGGTATTAAAACTGTTACTAGAGGAGAATGATAGCTTTATACACAATATACCAAGAGTTGAAATTTTCCATGAAATAATTACTCGACTTCACCATGATATGAACCCAGATCATCCCGATCCCCGGTCAGGTGTGTAAGCCACCAAGCCATCTTCCTTCAAGGCTAATTTTGGTGTTTATAGGAACTAGATGTTTGAGCCTAAAGTCCACATTTTTGGCACTCGAGAACATAATCGTGCTAAAAAAGCTGTGGACAATAAAATATAATTGTTTGATATTTATAGACAATCGCAATATGTGGTTCTAAGTGACTTGTCGATGGGTGTTTCGGAGATACCGTGGAGAGAAAAAGGCTGCTGAATAAAGAGAGAAGGTGAAGAAATGAAGGCAAAACGCGCATGTTTTCAGGGGAAAGCAGTGAAAATGATCACCCATCCCGAGGAAAATTGAAGTGCCGAGAAAAAACATACCGCCGGTATTTAGGTGGTGGACAAGAAAATAATGACAAAGATTGAGGATGGGATGAATGGTGAAAGAAACAGAAGGACGGGAAGAGATGGGACAGTGGGGAAGAAAGGAAAACAAGAGAAGCGATGAGTCTAAGAGTGAGAATGGAATAAAGGGGAGTAGGGAATTAGGGTGTGATAATAAGATTTATGGGATGGATCAGAGTGGAAAGAAGCAAGAGGGGGGTTATATATGCATGTGAATGGTTAGGAAAAGATGAAAAATACGGAGATGGGCGGAGTAAATGAATGGAGAATCGCTTGATGGACATGTCGCGAGAACAGTAGCACGCCACGGAAAGGCGTGGGGACTCAGGAAATAGAGGAAGGTTTTTTACGTGAAGTAACGTTGGGAGAGTGGTGGAAGAAAAATGTTTTCTGGCGATCAGCTGCAACAGGAGGGACGCAAAAACTCACCAGAGGAAAATGCCTCATGTGGGGAGGGATGTCATGACACGGCTGTAAGGGGTGGCGATGGAGAAAAGTGGGTGAAATGATGATATTGAATAACATCGGTGGGATTTGTCACGGAAGAGAAGTTAGAGAATACTTAAGGTCGAATTATAGGACAAAACAGCTCTTCAGAGAGCGCAGAGCAAAATCAAAAGCTTCAGAGAGCAAAAGAGCGCTTGGTGATGTAAGGAAAGGATACCATCATGGAAATGTGTTGAAAATTATTTATTTAAGGGGGTAAAAAGGCTAATTATGTGTCATGATGTGCACGTTTGCATATAACTTAAAAATTAAGTCGAAAAAACGTACAGATCTTACTTCATTTGAGTTCATCTATTTATACGTTTGAAATTACCATACACGTTGTTATGTGAATGAAGCAAGAATTGGTTTTAAAAGATTTTCCTCACAGCAATGATATGACCTGGCTGTAATGGCGCGTAATTCAAAATCCGCGTAAAGTAGGCCGTAATTGAATACATGTACAATATAATATAATATAATATAATATAATATAATATAATATAATATAATATAATATAATATAATATAATATAATATAATATAATATAATATAATATAATATAATATAATATAATATAATATAATATAATATAATATAATATAATATAATATAATATAATATAATATAATATAATATAATATAATATAATATAATATAATATAATATAATATAATATAATATAATATAAATTTTTTCCACTCATATCTATATAAATAAGTAAATAAATCCATTAACACCAATCGCTCCAACCACCTGGAGATGAGGTCTGTTTAGGCTCATAAAGGGGAAGAATAATGCACTGGTGGTAGGAAGTGGGGTGTTCATTGGTGTGGTACGCAAGGGATAACGAGATGAACTCCTGAAGTTGCCCACCTGAGGTTGGGAAGGCAAAGTTAGCAGAAAGTTAACTATACTTATTTTTGCAAACCTTAAGCCTAAGAATATATCTTAAGCAAATCCAATGGAGTGATAGGATTGGCCCGTGCTCAAGTCCAAGTGTTGTTGACGATGGAAAAGAGAGAAAACAAGAGACGAGGACAGGAAAAGGAGGAGAATAAGGATAAATAATGGCTGCAGAGGAGTGAATATAAAATTATAATGCATTAACGTAAAGAGATCGTTGATAAAATGAGGATGGTACCAACGGGAGTTTAGGTGCGGGAGGGCAAGTAGTTCTCTTGGTTCGATGGATTGAGGAAGTTGGAGTCGGAAATAGTATAGTGGGGGTATTTTTGTGTTGAGGGAAGAATTTTGGAGAGCATTAGGGTAGAAAAGGGGAAAATAAAAAGGTGAGGAGAATTAAGTGTCAAGGAAGTGAGGCGGAGAAATTTTCCAGCTTGGGGATTCGGCGCCGAGCACGAGAGAATCGGGAAGAAGGTAAGTGAAGGGAAATTAATTGCAGCCAAGCATCATTCTCATCTTTGAGTCGAGAATTTTCGCTCCTTTTATGTCAAGCACCTACCTTCTTCCGCGTAGCCTTATCACAAAGTGCTTTTTTCTCATCGCCATCATAATCATCTCTCTGCTCCCTCTCCTCCTTCCTTGCATTCCATTTTTCCTCCTTTGAAGAGTTTCAGACAGCCCTTCTCTTCAGATTCCACTTTCATAATCCCTCCCCTATATCCACTTGTTCAGTCTTATTATCCCGAATTTCAACAGAGACGTACACTTACTTCCTCATTCGCGGATTAAGCGTGTGGGATCTTTTTACGCTTTACAAGGAACTGCGCTTATCCACCAAGTACCCCCGTCTGCACTTGGGCTCAATTTTTTTCGTATTAGGCCTTTTCTGCTACGGATGTCATTGAATCTGTGTTGGATTTATTGTATATCTCACAAAGGTTCCACGATAAATGCTTATTTTCTTGTATTTCCACTGCTGAACTCAGTGTTAAGTATCTAAAAAACCAAGAGTCTTAAAAAAAAGAGAGGAAATGAATTATGCCATTAAATTAAGTATTTCGTGAATAATGCATTGGTTATTCCACTCTCAGAATCATGTAACCTGTCACTAAATCTATACGAAGTTTGAGATCGTATGAATCAACCGTGAATCTTTTATCTTATTCTGTATGGTTGGCTTTTCATTCACAATACTTTAATTTATCTTTTTGACGGAAAATCTCTTTTGTAATGACACAAAATAAATTATTCAAGTATCTTACACAATCATAAATAGCCCGTGATATGATTAACTGTAGTAACATTATGTCACTAAATGCGATGATTTGAAATGGCAATGGGATTCCTCATCAAAGTCCTTTGTTATTGTCGTAATAAATATTGTTTTGTTTGCGTCATTGAAAAATAACTGCATTTGAGATATTGAGTAGAATGAATTCATGAAATAAATGAAATTAGCTATTGTTAGCACACTATATTCCAAGTATTTATGGAGGTAGAATAGGAATTTTCACGTCAAAATCTAGCTTAATGTACATATTTAATAACGTGGAATAATTATAAATGTAATGGCTCCATACAAATTTTGTAAAAACTGTTATAGATATGATATTTCAGAGGAATGTAATAGTAATGCACTATTTACTATTCCTTGCATGATGGATCACCACAAATGACCATTTATCTTGTTGCAACTTGTCATTATTTCATGGGAAAATTTACACTTAAGTAAATTAAATTAATTAAATTGAATTAAAGTGAATTTCAATTTGTATCATTCCTAATAAGCCCTAAAGCTCCATTTCAGTAGTAAGCCTCTTTCTACGCTTTAATTAACTCTTTATTGATTCAGACATCTTATGGCCTATTTACTTTCCGTCTCTTGATATATACTAGTCTAATCTATCAAGTACAAAGTAACCAACCTTTAGGACCTTTTCTTATTATCATGTAACTAATTTCAATTCACTTGACCTAAGATCCTCATTACCTCAGTTTCGAAAATCTACTTCTATAGAAGACTAAGATACAAAAATCTCCAGCCTCCTGGAAGAAGACACCTACATTGAGTTGAAGTCAGACCTTACTCTCAGAATACAAA